>VXBB01011451.1:31164-54471 GCA_013399915.1 Illadopsis cleaveri
TTTTTTTTTTGTGATTTATGTGTACATATACCAAATATATATTACACATTCTCGAGGGCAAAAATATAGTTACTTAAATTACATTAATATGATTCCTTGATTTAAAAAAAATCAATTTGCCAGATCAATTTTTCTTAAACAAGTTCATCATACTCTGGAGCAATGAACTAATCAATAGGGAATGTTTTTCAGATGCTTTGCAGCCTTCCCACTTTAGTAATTGCTAGAATTTCATATCGACAGATGATAGGATGGTTTGCAAGATGAATTGATTTGTTAGCCTGTAGTGCTACAAGTCAACACCGCAACAATAAAGATATATCCCCAGAGTGCCAGGTTTTGGAAATCAAACAGGAGGTAAGTTGTTACATTATGCATTTGACCCTGGAGGTAACTCAAGATTGCAAGTTTTGTGTTGTATTCAAAGCCACAGAAAGAAAAGAGGAAAGGAACCACTACCACATAACTTTGTAGTGATTTTTTTAATTGAAGAAAACAATAGTGTATGGCACCGTCTAACTGTTTATGTTGGATGCTTGAATAAAAAGACTATTTAAAAAAAATAAAAAGTTTTCTAACCAGTGGTATGCATCAGTAGGATTGTCAATTTTGGTCAGCAGTTCCTGATAGAAGCAGAAATGACATAAGAAATTACAAATAAGATGGCTAGAGTGAGTGAAAGGATTTCTGTCTCAGTATAGACAGGACAAATTACTTGCCTTGTAATGATTCTTGAACAGCTGTACTCCGTATTTTCACAACCAACCAAGTCAGCAGGATATGATAATATATAAAATACAGCTACTGAAATCAAGGCTGATTCATTATGAAGAGGACTCTCAGCTGTGTGCTCAGGTCACATTGTTGGATGCATTTTGCAGAAGCATGCCAAAGCACAAATCTATTCACAATGCCAAAAGAAAAAATTAAGGTCTGCCTTCATGTCTGCTAATGGCCAAAGATTTGAGCTCAATTAAACAACTGAGTTGGCTACAAGAGAAGAAAAGCATTGGCTCTGCATTTCTAAATGTCTCAAATTTGCAAAGCAATTAAAGAGGACTTTTTAGCAACAGGGTCAATGATCAGTCTCAGGGAAGTTAATAAAAACATTGACATCCACAGGTATAGGACCAAGTGCTTCTCTCCAAGCTTATGTACATACTCCAGTAAGTCAGCTGGAGTTTTCACACCTTGGGGACAGCCACAAGCACAGTGAATACTACACAGCACAAAGCTCTAGTGCTGTCACACACATAGACATTTGATGCTGCCAGTGTGCACCATCTGCTTCATCTAAACAAACCAGATAGCAAAAATGCCTTCTTTTGCCTTTTAGTTCACTGGTTCAAACCCTGTTCAACTTGAAGAATCTCTGACAAGTTGGTACAGCTTGTAGTAAGTGTAGGCTTGTAGGTGTAGTGGAATATTGCACGTGTAATTTTTTTTTTTTTTTTTTTAAATGCCAATTGGGACCCTCTTCCTCCAGAGCAGGCAAAAATTGAAAGCTCCCTACTACAAAAAACCCTCAGTGATACCAGTATGTAAGTTCAGAATAGTATTGGCTAGGTAACATCTGTTAGGTAGTGCAGTTACTAAACATTCTTGTAAATAAAATGCTTTGCTCATCTTGCATAACGTTTCCTCTGGCATAATTCAAGCGGCATTTCAGTCTGACACAGCCAGCATAAGGAATATGTTTTGAACAATTTTATCTTCATTTTGTATTCTCTGAAACTATGTGTTTCCAAAGTTCTTGGGACTGCTGTTTGTATCATGTCCTATGTCATCTTTAGACCATGCCTCTTAGTTTGAAATTGAAATCTGCAGATGAGCTAGTTTTAGACTAATTTTTTGGATCATAGATTGAGCAAAAATCTCCATGCACAAAGTGTCTTTTATCTCATGTGATACAGTAAAAAGAATTATTAATTCTCTTTTTCTCCATATCACATGATAAACATATAGTTATATGTCAGTTTTTAAACTTTATTTTTATATATACTTATTTAAATTTGCCAGATCATTTCACATTCCCACCTCTGTGTTTTGCTGGGCATGTGTTTAAAAAGAAAATCTTAATACAGTAATTTGCCTTTCAAATAAAATTTTCAAAGTCGTAAGAGCTAATTTAGTGCAGATAGGTCTGTGACATTCAAGCCCAACCACAAAAAAGTTACCTGTATTCATCCCTGAAGGAGCTAAAACTTCTATAGATTTCATAGGAAAATGGTCAATCTTTGCAGCACTATGTACATTCATGCTACTATATTTAAGACATTATTGAATTGTATTGAATACATATTATATAGTTAGGTACACCTAAAGTATAGACCATGTTACTTCTCCATAAAAAAATACCACACTTTGTTCCAAATAGATGCCAAAATCGCAAATAGACTACTAGAGGGAAGTAATTTGAAGATATACTGAAAGAAGGAAAGAAATGCAAAGCAGATTTGGAAGGTGTCTTTAATGTCAGAATACCTCATGGATAAGGAAGACAAGACTTTTAGTTAAGTGAAACCACTTCGGAATATCTCCTACCCACCAATACCAGCAGATATTACCAGTCTCCAGCTCACCAAGGCTTCCAACACATAGCATCTGAAAGCTGAGCAAGAAACCTCTGGCACCAATTCCCTCACAGAGTTGTCAAGAGACGTGTCCTGCACAGCCATCAGCTGTAGTTCCCCAGCTCAGGCTGCAGTCACCCCAGCTGCAATGATTAGGATAACTTCAAAGCAATTTTTTGAGACGTGCATATTGCATATGTGTACACAATGGACATACATAAAACTAACAGGACAACTGAAACAGCCAGAGTATAGGTTAGGGCTCCAGTATAGACCTATCCTTAGGACAAGTGTGCCCTCGGAGCTATTTGGAAAGAGCTATTTTTCCTGGATGAAAAGGAGTGCTTTGTTTTGGTTTAGCTTAACTTTGAATTATTGCTAGCCTCTGAAAACAGTCACGGAGCTGAACTTCAAAATACTACCTCCACAATTCCTTTAAAATTAAGAAGACAACTTTTTAAGAAACAACTTTTTGTGACAATTTTAGTGAGTTTTTTCAGTCATAAAGTAACACCAAAAAATGAAGGAGCATTTACCCTTAGGTAAGTTTGCATGTATGTATGTGTGTGTGTGTGTGCAGATATATACACACACACACACATATATATATACACACATGTATATGTATGGCAGCCTGAGGCTGCCAGAAACTTTGCCTGCTGAATGAATTATAGAACAGGAAGCAGATGGGCTGTGTATATGAAACAACCACTATCTGGCATGATATGCTGTGCAATTTGGCTGCAAAGATTAAATTGAGCTATTGAATGTTTAATACACTATGCATAACAAATACAGCCAGAGCCACAAAACAGCATAAATTACAGTATTGGTATTCATGCTGCCTTTCCCAGGAATCAATACACTGCCACAGCTCATAAGAGTCTGTTGTTTAATACACATAAAGGAGAGAAGAATTCTTCTATTAAAATGAGTTATCTGGGCTATTTACCAAAGGCAGTGATTTAACAGTGGTAAAGTCTGTGTAGTGCTGTTGAATGCAGATGATAATACTTCTTGTCCTTGTCGGCCTATTTCATAGCTCCTATCAGTTGCTGCTGCTGCAAGGTCCCCTGGGTACATTAGCAGTCAGCCCAGGAAGTGTGTTTAAGTAACGGACATAATGTTCACATTTGCTAGACCAGCCTTCTCCCTAATCATGAATTATTCTTCCCCAAGGCTCAATTGGAACATTACTTTAGAAGCAGAAGATTTAATCCTGTTCAGCTGATTGGAGGGAATGATTACAGTATTATTTTCTTGTACAGGCTGTCTCCAGTGAAGGTGCCTTTTTCTGTCCCCATCTTTAATAGGCAGCAATCTTTATTTCCCTGGAGGGAAATGGCAGTGTATTCAAAATGGGATAAATCTTCAGGAATGTGAGGTGCTGAGACTGTAGATCACTGCTGGTTAGTTAATTAGTTTAGCCCTTGCTTATTTCATCTCCAAGACAAAACACCTTCCTACAAGGCAAAAGGAAGGAAACATGCAAATAACTGATCACACTGCCTACAAAAATCTAGCCTCTGTGGGCTTGATTTTAGAATGTAACTTACAGTTTTGATTTCTGTTTGGATGCAATCAGCCAAATAAGCAGTCACTGTTCCCTTAGGCTTTTCTGACTGTTAAGGATTATTTGACCTGCAGAAATAGATTATATCTTTATTCACTGGAAACTGATAAAAGGGATACAGGCAGGAGGCTACAAAAGGACACATGTGTAGACCAGCAAGAATGTGATTGCAGTTGGCATACAGAGATATGCTTACTTAGACAGTGAATCCTGTAACCTGTGAGATTAAAAATTTTTTTTGCACATAAATGTTAAATGTATCTTTGAACACTGGACCCACAAATCCCCAATTACTGGTGTTTTGACAATTAAGACGAGGAAAAAACTATGATTGTAATCTTTATTCTACAAGAGAATATGGTTTGAAAGTCTACTAATTCTCGATAGTTTTTCTTTCAAAAGGGTAAGACCCTCTAAGGTTTTGAAATCCCTTCACTGAAGCAACTACAACTATGGTTTGCCACTGCATAAACATTTTTAATTATCCAAAAATTTTTCTTAGGGGCCATATGTTTAAAGCAATAAAAATTGGAGGAGAAACAATACAATCTCATTAATATATTTGTAACCCAAAATCCTGTTTAGTCCATCCTTAATTTAAAAGAGGCCCCAAATCTGTCATCCTGCAATTTATTTACAGGGTCACGATATCCTGGCNAGCTAAATACAATGCTTGCAAAGTGCAGGAAATCAGAATGCCTGAGGTTGACATTTTTCAATCTCTATAACAACGGATAAAAGAAAATTGAAATGAAATATGCAGGAAAAAGGCATTGTAAAATAATGATTGCTTTGTTAAATAAAGCTAAGAAGGCTAAGAAGGTGTTCGAGGACTATGTGAGCTTGGGTTCTTTGCTTCTTTTCTTTACTATACAAAATTATATTTTGATACAGACTCAGAGATATATGTTAAAAATAAAACCAATTATTTACGGCCTTTTCAGAGACTGACAAGAATATTTCTTCAGTCCTTGATAAAAAGTTGTAAGGTCATGGAGAACTTTTATCTTGGGATGTGGAGTGGAGTGTGAAGGTTGTCTGGAAAGTACTAATGTTCACACTCTGCAGGCTCACCCCATAAACAAGGTGTGAATTTTTTTTACTGAGGTTCCTCCCTAAAACATTCCAATCTGAACCTAGTAACCAACACCATAAGAATTACCCCATAAATGATATTTGGATTTTACATTACTTGCTTTCATTTTTCTGCATTTACAGTTCTTTGCAAAATGGATAACATTCACATCCCAGTTATTTTCAGGAAAACTTACCTAAATTTAATTTGCTGCAAACAATGACACACAGCCATAGTTTGAACCGAAAATCTACAAAAATAGATTTGAAGCTTGCATATATAGGAATTTTTTTTCTTTCCCTAAGATATAGTGCTTTGTCCTTCAGGATCAGGGCTGCTATCTGTAAAAATACATTACATTACATCTGTGGACACAGATTTACTCTGGACGGGCAGTGAACACGACTGATTCTAAGGATCATCCACGTCTGCATATTAAACCTTCGCCAGGAGTAGAAAATTAGTTTCCTGGAGAATCAAAAATAGCAAAAAGAAGAATGTCTAGCTTTTAGCATTTGACCCAAACTACATGAAGACTTAGCTCCTCTGCAATACATATTATGATTAAAATTTAATCATGCTTAGGAGTTATTTCTATCAGGGACTATAACCAAGAATCTCTGCAAAGTATGAAAAAGGAAAGTCTTTCTCTTATGTTGACATCCATTAGCAGGGAAACTGTACAAATCTAGTAAGAGACTGACAAAATTCCTAAATAAAATCTGAAAACTGCACAATTCAGATTGATAAATGTATGTACATCAGTATAGGAAGAACAGAGGAAAACTATTGACTCCATGCAAGAGTAAGTCCCCCGTTATGTCACCCAGTACACACACAGAGCATATTGACTTGTGCTAGCTTGGTATCTCAAGCTGCCTCATGATTTTAGCAAACCTCATAGGTCAATGTTCATTCATCCAGTATTATTTCTTCAGTAACCTCTGATTTCTTGGGTGACTCTGTCCTCTTTGTCCCCAGGGAATCTACAATTTCAGCTTCCTAACATTTTGAATCACCATTATATCACTGGGAAGAATTCAGATTCAGAAGCAGTGCAATGAGCTGAAGGTGTTCAAAAATGTCTTGCAATTGCTTGCCCATAATTTTTCTCACTTGACTCCCAAGAAGATAATTTATGATGATTCCTGAATTAGTAGGATCTCTTTTATTTTCTTTCAGATACTAGAAATTGGACCAGTTCTTCTGATGAGAAAAGGAGTTGAATAGGACTTCAAGAAGAATGGAAATAAGCGACCTTTGAACTCTACTGAAATCCCACTCTGAGTTGCAAGAACATTGCATATAAAGTACCTTGATTGGCTATATAACTCTCTCAGCTATTTTTTTCAGTAATCAGTAGTTGAAAATAGGTACAATCAACCTTTGTGCGATCTAGTGAAATAGAAATATATAAAACTGTTTATAATAATAGTGAAGAGAAGACATTTCCCAAATGCTAGGAAAATGTTCCATTTAAAAGGTGTTTGGTGTTATTTATTTTTGATTCAAAAAAACCCAAAACAAAACAAAAATAAACAAATTAACTAAAAACCAACCAAGCCAAAAGTAAGTTTCTCTTGACACATTCTATGAGCTAACTGACAAACAAGAAAAGATGAACTACAACAATTTTTCTTCTTTCAGTGAAATGAGTTTGACATGGTTTCCGTGTTATTTGTAGATAACTGCCAATAAAAGAATTGTTTGAAAGTAAACTTGTGCTCACAGTAAGACCAATCCCACACAAAGCAGGCAGCAAAACTAAAATACAGATGAGAGTTCACTGATGTGAAGCCACCAGCAATTAATGTCCAGAACACAAAACAAAAAACAGTTTAAAATCAGTAAGCTGCCCAGCTTAATGAATAAATCCTCTCCAAGAAGGGTTATAATAGAGAAATGTGAATGACTAAAAAGCAGTGAGGCATTCAGCATTATTCTGATTGTAACAGTAAATGTCACAAATTTATGAACAATCTCATGCAATTAAGTTTTCCAAAACAGCAAGACCATATTAATGAAATAGCAGTTCTATATAGTCATAGTTGAGCTATAAATATTAATATTTCTATAATAATTCGAATTCAAAATATGCAAATAGCTGTCTGTGAGAGCAGAAATTAAAACTCAAGCCTTTCACTTCATATACTATACACTATACTTGGTCCAATGCAGAAAGGTGAAGAGCAGGGAAAGAGGGAGATGGTCATTAATGTACTGTTGTGGTGATGTGTTTTTTCCTGATTCTAATCCCTCAAATGGTTTATCCTGTACATCCCCCCCGCCCGCCGCCCTTGGTTGTGTGGTGGGTTTAGTCCTTACTTCATTCCTTAATACAGCTGTCATTCATACTTTGGATCCACCCTGTGTTCCTGATTGTACCATCCATCTGTCAATCCTACCCTCTGCTAGTCCCTCCCACTTTGGAAATCATGTGGTCTTGGACATCCCAGAGGCCGGTTCAGATCATTCCCAGCCCTTTGTGTTCCTCATTCGTCATTGTACTTTAAATCCCACATTATGATCCTCCCTGAAGGGTGTACCTGTTTGCCTAAGGATTTGTACCCTCCCCTGAGACCTCCCCAGTTTATAACTAACTGTAAATTTAGTGCCCGGGGTATCCACCTCTGCCCGTCCTTCAAGTAAAGCTTGCTTTCTGTTTCTGTTAATAAATTCATTCCTTGGAGTAGTGAGCAGAACCTGTCTCATTTTTCCTACCCTGGTTGTCTGGTGGATGCCAAGGACATTCAGGAACCTTGGGGGAAGGGTCACAGCACACTTGCTTACAGCCCTGGACTAGGACTGCAATTGCAACATGCTGTATGTGAACTTCAATTGCATAAGTTTGCTTCAAATGGGTGAAAAACATGCACACTTGACCAGGTTCTATGGGGCAGGGTGCATAGGGAGAAAGGTCGTGGAAACTTGAGAAATTTTACTTTGCTGGACAGAACTCAGGCACTGATCACCTCTGCACTAACAAGAGAAAACCTTTTTTGTCACATCTTTAGGGACTAAAAACTTCACTGCCAAAAAATAAAAGGTGACTAAGCAGTTATGCATGGAACTGTGAATCACACTTTTGGTTCTGATGCCTAGATCTACTTATATCGCTTCACGAGTACTGAAGATCTTTCTAAGAAAGCCAACCAACAGAGGACTTGAGTCCAGGTGTACCAAACAATTGTCAACGACTAGCCAGTGGTTAATTATCCTGATTTTAGGAGGGCCAAAGATCCTGTTTTAGCCATAACCCTATTTTAGTCCTACATTAAGTAGTAGCACAGAAATGGGGGCATGCTAGTTTAATACAAACATTTAAAGAAGGAGCTTATTCAAGGGGATGTCAAAACCTCAGATTCAAATCCCTTTTTTTTCATTATTTTTCTTTTTGATAGAATGTAACATGCTTCAGCCTTAGTTTCCCCATCTTCAGAAGGAAGTCAGAAATCTCTTTAAGAACCCTAATAATTGCCATTATTTATAAAATAGTTGAAGGTCAAAGGTATCGTTAAAGGTGTTTTAGGGCTTTTTAAAACTATTTTTTTGAAAAATGGAAAAGGTTGTATTAAGTGTTGTCGTAAGTTTCAGCATAAGAGGTATAAGCTCCTTATGAATATATAATTTACTTTTTGAACAGTAAGATTATATGTTCATTAACATATTCTCTAGCTATTCAATAATTTCCACAGATATGCCAGAAGATACCCCACAGGAATTTTACTGTCTAAGATAATATTATTTAGCCCTTGAGCAGTCAAGGGGTCAGTGTAGCACATGTGAAAAGTTATTTTTCCTAAAACAGCTTTCAAAGAAAAAGATGGCTCCAGCTGAGCAAAAAGAAGCACAAATATCACGTCCTCTTCTGCTACCTCTTGAAGACCTGTATTGTTAATAAAACAAAGAATAAGTAATTTATTAGTTAGATTTTTGGCTGGTAATTGGAGAATGTACACATCTTCTGACTACACAAAAATTGTGCTGTGAAACAAGTGCTATGAACCTCCCCTCTTCTTCTTTACTCACTTACACAGTGATTGAGATTGTACACTGGCATACTTGAGAATCACTTATCACAAATACAACATGTTACTGAGAACCAACTGTGCTTGTGACTCTGCCAGAATATTTTTCTTCTTGAAGTACTCAAATGTCAGGTTGAGGTAATGAAACAGTCAATGCTTGAAATAACTTTAGTCCAGCAGAGAAAGCAGCAATGTCTTTTTTTTCTTCTTCTTCTTCTTTTTCTTTTTTTTTTAACCCTGTAAAGATTTTATTGCCAGATAAAATATTCATTTTAAAATCAAATTTTAGAATGGAAAGGATGAGGGATATCCAGAATTCAGCTATTCTTAGGTCATACAGAAAATGTCCAGATAAACAGATGCCTATGCACTTTTTAAAAGTCCATCCTATAGATCAACAGATTTTGTCTATCTGAAACCTTTTATCATGATAACAACTACATGCAGAATTTCATACTGTTTTCTATTAAAAGTGTAATATTCACAGTAATGTCACCACACATTCAGTTTTCTAGACTACACTGATGAGTAATAGAGTCAGTGTTCTCACTTAACTAAAGGGTTTGTTTCTTTGCAAAGACTTCCTCAAAACCAATGGCAGGCATCAAGAACTTCTCAAGAGAAATTTCTTCTCCCTTCTTCTCTCCTTATTCACATGAATATCATGAAATTAAATAAAATCAATATAGAGAGATGCAGGATACCTAAATTTACTTTGACATCCAGTCACTGATTTGTTCCCTAACTCTGCAACTCAGAATATAGTGCCACTGCCCGAGAGATGGCTGCCAATATGTCCTAATTTTGTAACAGTTTAGCAATTGGTGGCTCAGTTAATTTAATTGTAAAAATAACTCAATTGAAGAATACATCTATGAAATAACTGTATTTTGCATAATGATTACATTGCATCAAGAAAAAGAGAAAATAAGTTTATGGTTTTATTATTTCAAACTGCATCTTTCTGTGGCTCAGTCATTCAAGTTTGTACACCACATGTTTGTACACCATTTACCTCTAAGACAAACTGATGAGGAATCGGTTGAGTGTTCCTCTCATTCTCTCAATTAGGCAATTTAGATTTTCATTTCAAACTTTTAACAAAAACCTGAAATGGTGAGAGTCAGAATACCATCCCAGGATTGTTCACAGTCATTCATCATCCCTTTTGCAAGTGCACATACAGTGTGCAACAGCATGGCAGAAATTTTAAAGTTTAGAGCCTCAGCCTGACAGCTTTGCCACAGCATAACAGCCAAGTGTGAAATCATCATTTACTTTCACTTTTTCTGTTACTCCTACAAATTAATAAGGATAGAGTAAAAGGTAAGCTGAGAGGAGAAAGAGAAGAGGTTTTTCAGTGGGAGGAATAGGACCAGTCCGATGCATCAGTGGGTGATGGCAGCAGACTTGGAACAAAGGGGCCTGAAGCTTGGGTCTGCAGCTATCGCATGCTTCACAAGTCAGGAAGTGTGCCTGGCCTCTAACCTGAGAAGAAAATTAACCCATTCTTGCCAATTGATTTGTCTGTAGAATGAAAACGTTCTTGGCATTGTGTTGTTGGAGAGCATCTTCAGAGTGGAATAATTTAGATCCCCAGAGTTTTTTGCAGTCTGAGTTCCAGCCCCCTACTGTCATCCTGATTACTACCCCTTGTCCCTTGCTCGTCATGCAAAAAACTCTGTATTTCCAGACAACATGCTTTTTGTGAAAGCTATTGTGGTACCCAGATTCTCTGTTTCTCTGTGGCTTTCCTTTTATTCAAAGCAATTCTATTTGCTTTGCAGTATCTAGAGGTGAAAGCTTAATCCCCAAGGAAACATATGGTACCCATTTCCAGCAAATGCAGTATGCACTTATTTGTGAAATAGTCAGGAGTTATTTTATAAATGTCTTTCAGAGCACAAGGTTTTTCAACTGATCAGGATGTTTTCCTATTTAACATTGATTTAAAAGACTTGCCAAGTATATCAGGAAGTTAAGAGACAAATTTCACAGTGCACAGAAAGGCAGCTGTTTTTTCCCCCTCAAGTCCTGGCAATTTAACCAAATGTTTCTTTCAACAACAGCAACAACAACTAAAGTATACAATAACTTTGTTTCATTACAGTATAGAGACAAATTAGCATTTGCAAAAGGTTTCCAGAAGAACATGCGTGTGCACTAAATTGTTATTTTTCCCTGTGAAGGGCATGAGAGGACATATATATTTAATCACACATTTCACTTAAAGAACATTTTAGCATATGAGGAGACAAAACATCCTTAGCAGCTGCTCTAAGATTTGTAATGGATTCCCAAGTAAAACTTTTCCATCACAAGCTAGAAGTCATTCAAAATACCACTGAAAAGCTTTGAACTTTGCCCTCTCGGATGAAAACTGGTTTAATGTAATGACACGCTGTGAAATCTGAACCTAATATAAGTGCATTTTAAAAAAAACAGATTTTTTTTTTTCTTTTACAGAAAAGGTAAACAATGTAGTTGTTCATAATAATTAACAGCATCTTTTGCTGTAGTCTTTATGGTAACTTCAGCTGAATATCAGTCAGTAGTTTTTGCAAATATCAACTTTAGAATGAAGAACCACTCAATTTAGTCACATTTATTTTTTAGTCAGATGTCTTTGCCACTCTTCTATTTCCACAAACACCTGTAGTCAGAATGTCCATTTTCTGAATATGAGCAATGACACTTATGCAGTAGGAAAGCCCTACATTCTACAAAGTGTTTTACTATTCTTCCATTTAAAAGTTTCACTGCCAAGGAAGTGGAAAAAGTAATGTAAGTCACAGTTCACAAAGAGAAGCCACTGGGAGAAAAGAGCATAATAATCCAAGGCTTCAAAACCAGCACTGATTATATGAGTTCCGTGACATTTTCATAATTCAGGTCTGATTAGCAATTCAGTAATATGCACCTATGCAAGTCTGACACCCTTTTACAGCCATTGAACCTCATCTAAGGGTACAGAGATAGGGCACCTATCTTTCATACCTCAGAATCTCACTTGTCTCAAGGTTTTCCTTTATCTATCTTCTCTATATGGGCAAACCTAGGCTATTAGTATTACCTGCTAAAATGATAGCACTATTTAAAAGTCCTTTTAACAAAAATGTACTTCTCTAATCCACTTAATACAGGCAAAGGGTATGGGATATCAATAGCAAGCATTTCTATCCAAGTGCCTTGAAATGTACAAGATCTGTAGAAGCCTGTAAGATATTTCACAGTCTTCTTTGCTGATGGAAGCAAAGAAAAGCAAGCATATGGATTTACAGCTCCAGCAATTTCTGAAACTCTTTTAGTCTTACTTGGCCCAACCAGACCTTTTCCAGCAGAAAAGAAGGGATGTTTCCAATGGTAGCCACCAGCATGATTTTATTTGTACACAAGCATGCAAAAACCAATTGCTGCCTAGAAAAAAGAAATAAAAATGCTCCGCACATGTATTTTTTTTAATTGCGCAATTTATATTTGTTGAATGATGTACCTGGAGTATACTTTGGAAGGATTTGAAGCAGGGGGCTTGACAGTTCATTCAGCAGCTAGACTCTGGGAAAGAGCAGCAGTGCTTGAATTTCTGCCCGTGAAGCAAATTCAGCAAGCACAAATTTCACACACCATAACGAGCCTGCACCTTCACAAAAAGGAAGCAGTGCTTATGTTGACCCCATCTCTCCTATGTGCTTAGAAGATGAGGGGAGGGGTGGTTAGCTGTGGGTCCTGGTGGGCTTCTGGTCTGCAGGCTCTGTCTGCACTCAGCCCTGTGAAACTGCCAGCACATCTAGTGAGCCACACGTCTTATTCACTCTTCCGTTTGTACTTTTGCATGCAGCCGCGAAAATACCTTTCCCTAAGGCCAAGCAGAATCATGCTCTGATGGAATCATTGCCTCTTCATTCCAAGACTGCTGAACCCCCTGACTGTGAGTGTGAGAGCAGGCTGTGCTCCCCACCACACAGCACTGAGCAAGCCAGGAGCAGTACTGGCCCCAGGAGGACCATGAGGCCAGAGGCAGCCGTCCTCGGAGCCCGGGAGTGTACTGTACAGCAAGGCTTCAGACCACTAGATAGAGAGCTGGCGGGCCTCAAAGCCCTGGCTTTCATTCCCTGCTCCCAACTGCTGCCACAGATGTCCAGACATTATTGCAGAGATGAGTTTGGATGGCTGCAGGAACAGCTGGAAGTTGGAAGCAAGAGCCAGACATTGGCTCCAATGCAGGACACTGCTATTCTGAAAAAAGAAGCAAGAGATAAAAAGAAAGCTGTCTTCAGAGGCTGAGCCACTAGAGAAACTGTTAAAATCATTAAATGCTTTCCTAGTTTTGCTTCTCCCCTTAGAAAACTGTAATAGATGCTACAAGACTGTGTCTGGAGGTTCTCTGTGATGGGAGCTATGGAGGCCTAGTACACACTACACAAATGTGGTCTTTTCTTGGGGAAAAACGAGATGTCCTGGGTTAAAAGTTGCGTCAGACATTAGTGTTCCCAGTGGGACAAATGCCCTGCAGAAGTTTCAGTTTCAGCCAAGAGACAGTCTACAAGGTTATTGAGGAACATGCACCATGCCTTACAACATATATTGAACATACAACTACAGGACAGTTTAGCAGATCTTTGAGGAAAACAAAACCCACAGCAGTATAGTAATATGTGTGCTCCAATATTTGTGATTCTAATATGGGCAAACCCAGCTAAAGGTACGTCCAAATACAGTGCTTGGAATTAAAACATTTGATGAAAAGGCACAAGCAGCTGACTATTTAACACGAACAGTCTTAAGACTCAGCTATCCTGTAATAAGAGCAAGACCTTTGATCTGCCACAGAGTACACAGTACCCATTTGTTGTTGCCTAGTCAAATCTTGCATGCAGAGCACTGTTACCTAAATCATCTAAAAAAAAAAAAGTAGCAGAAACCGTTGCCAAAATCTAAATTGCATTCAAACTGCATGCAGGACTTGTGAGCACTATCTAGTACCAAAGGCAGTGTGATCCTAAGAAGAATGCCAAGATGCAGTACAAGTAGATAGCACACACATTACTGAACTCACTGTGGGAGGGACAACAAACAAACAAACAAACAAACACCACCAACAGGATCACAGACTGAGAAACAGCTATGGTACAACCTGAGAAGGTGTCTGGCTTGGTTGAGCCTCAAGGAATATATCAGCTTGTCTGGAGATAGCCAACCAATGAATGATTTCTGCAAGGAAACCAGCAGCTTATGAGGAAAAAAAGGACAAATAATGCTAAGTGTCAAGATTCAGAGGATATAAGTCACACCTTTAAGTACATCTAGGGTAAGAAGAAATAGTTTTGACCTGTGTATGATATATTGCAAACCTACTTAAAACCCATTTGAGACCAGAATTTTCATAATTTCCTTGCAATTTATGGATCATTTGCTTCCAATACAACAAATCCACTTTTCCTGCCTGCTACATTAACTGCTACTGCTCTACCGTTCTGTCATGTTTACCATATAACTCTTTTGAATGGGCCATTCAATACTGTTTTCTTTTCCAAAGTAAACAACTCCAATCTGTGATTATTTTATGAATTCATTAAATTTTGATAATTTTGTCAATATTTGTCTTCTGTGAGTTCTCGCACTGATTGTAACTCCCTTCCCCTACACTTGCTTACAAAAATTTCTGAGTCTTTTATATGTGACTTTTCATTTTAATTAGACTTTTAATGTCCAGGCAACATGCTAATATATCTTGTTTTCCATTACAAAAATTATAGTCTAGAAGCATATTGAATCAACTATTCTAGTAGTATAATGCATTTTTATAATAGAAAAAAACTTTAATTTATAAACAATCACTATGTATCATAGCTCACAATTTTTCTAGTCTTCTATGTAGACATCTTCAAAATAATTTCTGATGATTGAAACTAAAGGAATTATGGTCCCATATTTTAGTTAATCCTAACATAATTTTTGTAGCTGTGAAAGTCTAAATTACATATCTACTGTTTGTAAAACATTTTGCAGTCTCTGACAGTAAGTTCTTGAAATTGCCTCCAGATTAAAACTCTCATTTTCAACATAAAAAGTGAAGTCCGACATTTCTATGCCTTTACTGTTAAAGTAGTCACAAATCATTGCTCAGAATGCAAATTACAGGTGCATCATACCAGTACTGTCAGAAAACTGCATTCCTTTGACAAGGAAACTGTCAAAGCAGCACTTCGTTCTAGACTGGCATGCCTTGAGTATGAGATTCTCAATGGAATTCTGTACCAAGTTCCTCACCAACTTTGTATAAGAAATGTCACTAATTTAAAAAAGAGAATGAAATAGTTATAGATTAGTAGTTAGAAGCAAGAAAAAAAAAGACAAACTGCGTTTTCAAAGACTGGAAATAAATCAAGCACAGCTCAGTAAAAATCTCTACACCTTGCCAGGATTCATCCTGATTTTTTATTTGAAGAACGTGGATAACATGGAGGAGAAGTCCATTTTGAAAGAGTTTGTGTGTGAGTATGAGTCTTACTACCATGGGGTGCTGAAGATTGAAGTAAGCAGGATAAGGTCAACACATTAACATTTACATGAATTCAGATCCCATATAGCTTTAATCCTGTTCAGTGACAGGCAAACCATCAGAGAGGAGGAAATGAGACTTCAACATTAATTCAAAATGCCTGGTTTAACCTTTAGAAAATAATTCAATTTTCTCTTTCTTTTCCTTTCCTGTTCTCCTTTCCATACACCAAAAGGCTCTTTTCTGTTTCTTCGAAATTAACTATGTCTTTTTCAAGGTTTCATTTGAATTTGCAGAAACTGTCCATGCACACTTTATGAAACCTAAAGTACACATGTGGGACTTAAACTCCTTTCAAACTCTTTGTGCCTCAGTCCTGTAGACTTAACAGAACTAACAAAGAAGATCAAGTCAGGATTAGCTTCTATTCACTCAAAATACCAGTGGACAAATGTTAGCAGTTACTTTTCAGTAACAAATCACCCAAAAAGAGACAAACAGGCCTAAGGTTACAATGAAGGGCACTCACCAATTATTTTAGACAGTGGAGTAAAGAATTGCTGTTCCAGTGTAAGAAAGCAAAGCAGGAGAGTGGAGAAGGGAGTGGTGTGAGAGAATCCCAAATCTTAAATACATAGAACTTAAAATATTTTAAAACACTGTGAAGACTAAAGCTTTAGAAAGTGTGGGGGTTTTTTTGCATGGTTCCTTGGGGCTACAAAGTGTAATAACTGTTTTTTCTACTGGGATCCTTCACATTTCCCCAGGCAGGTGAACTGCAGCTTACAGTGTCTAGAAAACTGCAGCTGGGAGAAGGACCACTTTAAGCAAATCTGGCTGTCCTAGGTCAGCAGAATCAAAATGAGATAATATAGTGTCTTCGTCTCAGGCAGCGCATTGAAGAGGGTAAAATATACTGCCCCAAATAACTGAACATACTCAGACTCAGACCCAGACCCAAATGGATGGAAGCCAGCTTGCCTTACTGAGAGAGAGTCTGTAAAGATTGAAATTTTCCTTGTATGGTGATACCTTATTTCTAACCATGTCAGCACAAGTTATTCTTCTTTCTGAAAAGGTTTTCTGTTTACCTTCATGTAGGTTAGTGTGAAAGTGTGTATTCATCTGCATCACTCTCATAAACAAATCTTAATGGCTTCCAAATGGCTTATTTTTTGTTAAAGACAGGCATCTGTTATTCCTCTATAGATGAGGCACTGCAATGGTACATATACACGAAAATGAGGATAGTCAGTCCCTACAAAGGATGAGACACAGGGATATTACTGAAGTTAAGCACTTGCAGGAGAAGTGTTTTCATACTCCAGGTAATGTGGAATGTCATGAAAGCGGACTCAAGAAATGTTTCTTGAATTCAAAGGTTCATGCTGAAAAACAAAAACCAATCCCAGACTCTATTTCTTGATGAACAGATAAAAGTATATGCTTATTCCACTTAATTTCTACTAAAAAAAAAAAAGAAAAAAAAAAAAGAAAAAAAAAAGGAGGAAAAAAAGCTAAAGCAAAACAATTTTTCTTATTTTAATTTCTTCTATCTTCACTGTGGCCAAAAAAGTTCCATCCTTTTCATTTCTCGTCTGACACTGACTTAATTTTAAATACAACCCAGTAGAGTACTCAGTTGCCAAATTGCTGCATTTTTAAACATTCTAAATAGGACATTAGTTCTTAGCATGAATGTTTTGAAATCTGATCAACAAGCCGTTTCTCAATACATTAGGCAAAGCAAGCAAAATTAGGCTGTTTTATGTCAGGTACTTAGCACAAATCCCTTAATAATGTGTTTGAGTGCAGAAACCATTAATAAATACATAATTCCCTAAGACAGGCTTGATTAATTAAGTCATATGTGTATCCTTCTAATTAAAAAAAGAACATTAGGCAGATGAGTGGAATTTCTGAGTACAAAATTCAAAAGCTGTTTTGCTTTTATTTGAACAACGAAAGAAAAGCTGCTCGTTAATACAGCTGCCAAAAAAACCAGCAAGAGTGCTGACACAAACCCCCCAAACTCTGACTTGTTCAAAACAGCTAAGTATTTACTCGCTCATTTGTAGTCCAATTTTTAATCAGGTAGCTGCTTGATTAACCCAGGCAGTTAAAATTACAAAGGCAGCTGGTGCTAGTATATACATAACTAGATGATACGTTGGTTGCATTTCTTCCAGTAAATTGTTTAAAACCAAAGACTCACAGATTTTTACACTCTCAGGAAAAACTATTTTATGAAAATATAACAGTCTAGTGTTTGACCCCAGACTCTTCCCAAGCATGTCCTTTACTGTTTTGTGGACAACAAATTTTGGTATTATACTATAATTTGTAGCAATACTGAAGCAATCATTATTTTTAAGTGTGTAGATTTCTTGTAAAACAATTAGCTTTTTTGAGGTGCCTTGCTAAAACACGTAAACAAAACCAGATAGAGCAGAAAACATAAAGTTATGAGATATAATAAAAGCATTAAAAATTCTGCTAAGCTAACATATACTGTTAAGCATAACAATTTGGCCAAGGTGATTTTTGAGGATAAGTAGGATTGGTAATAGTCAGTACAATTTGGTATACTAATGCTACTAAGCCAAACACGAGCCCAGTACTGTAAATTTTTAGTCTTAAAAACATGAACCTGTTGAAGATAAATGGTAAATTTAGTGACTCATATGTAGGCAAACCTGGTACCTGTCAGGCACAGACAACAGAGTGATCTGCAGGATTAATCCCAGTTGGGGAAAGGACTCCATTGCTTTGAGTAGGGAGTTTGAACTATATGAACTACGGAGTTCATTCTGTGACACTTGCCCTTGAAGTATTGCCCTTCTTACAACAACACAATGTCCTGCAGCTCTTTAATTTACAGGGAAGTGCCTTGATTTTGGTGAGAAAATGACCAGGCATGTGAAAGCAAGAGGGAAAACAGTAGGCAACAATGACTAAGGAGCAGAGACTGATAGATTTGATGGAGACTTGATGAAATACATTGCATCCATGGGACAGGATGGAGAGGGGAAAGCAGAAACAAGGGTGTAGAAATTATTTGAATAAGATTTGTAAGCATCCAAAGAAACATTATTTAGACCTAACAGACCTGGCAAAGGGATGAATCTCATGGTCTGAAAGAAGCTAAAAGTCAGATCCAGTTGTAAAGCCACTGAGTTGGTTTCTCCAAATGCAACCAATGATTGAAAGGGATTAAGTCTTTTAATTCTTCCACTGCTATATCCTAAACCATCAACATAAGCAATATTCCCAAATAAAAAGCAAAGCAGCTCAGCATAAAACCAGCCAGAAGGCTGTGGTATGTAGTCCTAATTGGCTGGTGCAGCTCGATTTCCAGTCCAGGCCTTATGTCTAGGCAATTACATAATTCCCAACAAGAGTGACAAGACTGAAATAAGGCCCACCATGACTGCTATTTTTTCCCCTGTGTCTTCCTCTAAAAGTCAATTGGCTATAACAACTGAGAGTGGCTGAAGCTTAGAGAGGCTGAGTCTGCAGCTATGAAGAAGACAATACATTACTGCCACACAATGAGTGCAAGATGACTTGCTGTGTTGGACATTTATAAAAGGTTACATAAGGGCACATCTGTTGTGCAGTCTGGAATGTGACCTTGAATTAAGCAGGAATGCACTTTATTAGACAAGTAAGAACTGTATACAGCTCATTATCTGAGTTTCAACTCCCTGAGTTGGAAGTCTGAGATCTTCACTCAGAGACAGGTGCTTGATTACTTCTATCCAAAAAGACATACAACACTGCACTTGCCCTTGCCTGCTTTTACTATAACGTATATTCAGGCATCTACCAGAGTTCTGCTTAGTAGACTGATACAAGGCTATTGCACTTTAAAAAATCCAGTAAAGAAGACTTAAGCCAACAAGACAGTCATCATATGACAACAAATCCTGTTACTAAGAGGTTGGAGAATTACAGGGAAATCTACAGAGACAAGATGCTGGAAATGAGCAAGAAGAATATGTACAGTAAAAAATTAGTTGGAAAATGCTTATATTAGGAGGGAGTGTTGTTACAAGAATCAGACTTGAAAGCAGCTTGCCTGTTGTGGTGGTCAATAAGTATGACAGGAATGACAGAGAAAACAAACACAATCAGTCTAGATTCAAGTGTTTAATAGTAACTCCTGTTAAAACAGGCTCCAGTTGGAGACAAGGAAAAGAAAATAAAGTTTCCATATTCTAGAGGGGTTTGAGCTTAATGGAATTAATTTTTGGCATGGGAAAAAGTAACATCTATTCTACAAATCAGCCACCTTTTCCACCAATTTTTCTATCTAACACAACTCAAACTCTCAGTGCCTTCCTGATCTGTAATTAAATCTATGCACTTATTTCTTCCTGTGAGAAAACTGTCTTCTTTCTGTTTACTTGCAAGCCTAGTGTCTCCTGTTGTTCTAACCCTCCAGATCATTCCTGTGCTATCTTCCATCTCCCATACCCTTTGTCTGCTGCCTTCCTGAAAGATTTGCCAAGCTTAGTACACTCTCAGGAAGTTATAGCCTCTCTCATATCTCCCACTCACCAGATTCTTCCTTTCCTCTCTTTCTTTCTACTGTTTCATTCACAGCCTTGTCAACTGATGCATTTTGGTCACGGTTGTGGTGTTTTAATTTTCATTGTTTTGGTATTTTGAGAAAAATTTCTGACATAATTATCAGGTATGCTGTATGCATGAAAACGAGATCTAGAGTAGTCTGGAAGATGACAGTTTGACTGATGAGGCTATTCCTGATTTGGGTGACCTCAGAATGTGAAGTCATTTACAAATAGAAATCAAAATCAGGCCTTATTTTGCAGACAGACATTGAAAAAACTCCAGTAGGTAGATTTTTGTCAGTATTGTCCATTTTCCTTAAGCATTTGTTTTTTGCTATTGCATGTCCTTGGCTCCTGGCTGGCAACACATTAGAGTGCAAGTCTATGCCCTGAAGACCAGCATTCTATTATAGCTTATCATTCGTTCAGACTCAGGTCAGATTAAGATCCAGATCCACATAATCGAGTCTTCTAAGGTCAAATGTCACATCACACTAATAAAAAATATTTTTAAAAAAAATTTTTGAGATACTGAAGTTATCCTCTCTATCAAAAACCTTCTTCACTGTTTCTCTTACTGTCTTCTGGATCAAAAAGCTAAGAAAATTGGACAATTTGAGAATGAATCTTACAAGTCAGCACTCATTTTTCCTCTCTGTTTTTCGTGGTTTTTTAAATTATTTTTTGGGGTTTTTTGGTTGGTTNGACTGGGTATGTTGACATGCTTCAAAAAACAAGGGAAAAATATTTGTCAATTTTCAACTTAAATAGGAAGAGCATCTCTTTCCCTGCAAGACCTCATTCTGGTGGATATCAGGGACAGATGATGCAGCATGGACATCCAGAGACAAGTTTTCTCAACAATTACATTTTCTTCCCTTGTACACAGTCCCAGTGTTATTAAATGTTTGCAGACCATTCACTGCAGGAGACAAGGGCACAGCCAATTCAGACTGAAGCCTGGAACAAGGATAAACACTGAAATTCTGGAACTCACCTAACAGCCAAGGATCTGGAGCCAGGGCCAGAATACAAGCCAAGGCTGAAGCCAAAGACAGGAACCAAACTAGCTGCCAAGAGGCAGGACTCAGAGCTAGGATATGATCCAAGGGTTGTGAGCCAGAGCCAAGATACAAGTCAAAGGTCAGGAACAGATGCCAGGGACTGGGATCAACAACAGGTTTCAACCCTTCAACAGCTGAAGAGAAAATATAGACACCACTTTTATGCCCAGCAACAAACTACATGGGATGGCCACACATGTGACTGTGCTGCTGAAAAGCATCAGCTCCCTCTCACCCAACAATTTCTAAAAGACTCCAGCCAGGACTGAGCAAGGCCAAAGCCAGCAGTCCAGACTGAAATAAATTGCAAACCATTGCATCACAGCTAAGTGATGGGGTACGAGCTAATGTCTGAAAGTGGCATCTGAGTTTACTTGCCCCCACAGCCCTGAATCAGCTTGATAACATAGTTCATTACACATGTCACATGCATGTGGTGCTGTATCCCTGTATCTTTGTCAGGGTGAGTGAGAGCATCCGCTACTGACGGGAAAAGGGATGCCTAGATGACTGGAGACGGGAGCACAGAAAAGTTACAGGTACACAACTACTTTTGAGGACAGTTTTATCAACAAACTTGTTGCTATAAAAACAGAGACTCCAATAAAGCCAGATGGCAATCTGGTCTCTTTTTCAATAATCAGACTGTCTACTAACTCAGACAAAACTTAGGAAAAAAGACAATATATAAATACATCCTTGTGTGCAGACACAGATAAATAGCCACAGCATCATAATTAATTGACTTAGTCCTATAAATCTGAAAAGTCTTAAATGAGAATTAGAAGTTTTAGAAATCAGAGTAGAACAGTGTGAAATACCTTATCACAATCTTTGGCTAACTGGAGGGAAAGAAAACCAGCAATTGCATGCAAGCTGTAGAGGTAACAAGAGTGGCTTATCTAACCAGTATGAAAATAAGCCCAAGCGGAGTAGGAATGAACTAAGACAGATAATCAGAACCCATTGCACTGATGGCTCCAAAGCTTATTCAATTGCAATGAGAAGCATTGATAAAAGTGTCATCTAATTTGCCCTGATTAAATACCTGGCATTCCCCAAACTTCATCCTCTCTGTATCAGGTTTGAAATAAGTTTTAGTGAGATATATATACTCCTTTAATTTAGCCCTCAATTTTTATTTCTCCAGATGCAAAATTTCAGGCTTTGCAGCAAGAAACAAGTTGTATATTAGCAGCATCCAAAATCATCAGGATTCATGGTCTTCACACTCTTCTACATTTGCATTAGATATCCTGCTGACCCAGGAGAGGTAAATTATAGCATATGAAAGCAAAAGGTGATTTTTTCATTTCATTTTCTTTACAAATATTTTGTAAATGCATGAAAAGGTGAATTAAGTTTGGTTGTGAGATGGTAGTAGTTTCTGTAGTGCTCCTAAGGCAGGAGGGTGTGAGGTAGGGTTGTGCACAGTATTATTCTTAAATAGGTAAGATAAGGCAAAAAAAGTAGAATGATGCATGTTTTGAAGCATGTTAGAAAATGCAATTGATAGGGCATATCAATCCAGACTTCTCAAATAATGGCTGTATCTCTTGTCTGCTAAAAACCACAAAACATAATTCTCAGACTTCAGAACATTTAAAGCTTTAGGCTTTCATGTGGCTGTGCTCACTAAAAATCAGTGCATTCTCTAAGACAAGTTTCCTCAGTGAAAGAAGCTGTGAAATGATTGCAGAGTGGTTTCCAGCTAAAATGTGGAGGATGAGGGGCAGAAGGGAAAGACACATCCCTTCTTTAATTTTTTTTCTTTTTTTTTTCTTTTTTTTTTTTCTGGTGAGACTATGCTGTGGAGATGGGTGCACTTCTTCCTGCCAAAGAAGTAATACAGCTCAGAGACTATTACTGAAGCCCCTTTCCTTCCTGTCCTTGAAAATCTAAATCTTTCTAGTTA
>VXBB01011451.1:63083-132874 GCA_013399915.1 Illadopsis cleaveri
TGCTTCCTACTTGGGAGTAGAGACCAGCCACCACCTCACTACACCCTCCTTTCAAGTAGTTTTAGACAATGATAAGCGCTCATGTCAGTCTCCTTTTCTCCAGACTAAACAATCCCAGATCCCTCAGCCACTCCTCATGGGACTCATGCTTCAGACTCTTCACCAGCTCAGTTGTTCCTCTGAACACACTTCACCACCTCAGTGTCTTTCTTGTCATGAGAGGCTGTAAACTGGACACAGGATTTAAGGTGTGACCTCACCAATGATGAGTACAGAGTGATAATCCCTCCCCTAGTCCTTTTAGCCACATAATTCTTAATACAACCAGGACGCTACTGACATTTTTGGCCACCTGGACACACACTGGATCATCTTCAACTGCTGTCAACAGGCACCCCCGGGTCCTTTTCCCCTGGCAGCTTTTCAGCCACTCTGCCCCAAGTCTGTAGGGCTGCCTGGGGCTGTTGTGACTCAAGTGCAGGACCCTACATTTGCCTTGTTGAACCTCATACTGTTGTTCTCAGCCTCAGTCCAGATCCTTCTGCAGGGCCTTTCTACACTACAGCAGATCAATACTCTCACCTAACTTAATGTCATCTGCAAGCTATCTGAAGGGGGACTCATCTACATTGTTAATAAAGATATTGAACAGAACTGGCCCCAACACTGAGCTCTTGGAAACCCCACTGATGACTGGCCACCAACAGGATGGCACCATTCACCAGCCCTCTCTGGGCCAGGGAGTTTTTAACTCAGTGTAGAGTGCACTGGTCTAAGCCATGAGCAGCCAGTTTTTCCAGGACAGTGCCATGGGAAACTATATTGAAGACTTTACTGAAGTCCATGTAGACATATCCACATGAGCCCAGTGAGTGCTTTCACCAGCTCCCTTAGTACCCTCACATGGATCTATTCTGGCCCCACAGATTTGGGAGTGTGTAGTGGGCAAGCAAATTGCTGACCATTTTCTCCTGGACTACGGGGTCTTTTTCTCACCATCCCTGTCTTCCAGCTTGGGGGCCTGGGTACCCTAACTATTACAGACTGAGGCAAAGAAAGCATTACAAGCCTTAGCTTTTTTCCCATCTCTAGTAGCTGACATGGTATTGGCATGATATTTCTACATGGCATCGTGTAAATGCTGGTCACCCTGTGTTACAACCAAACATGAAGGCTACACCTCACCACATGAGTTATTTTCTAGTACTTCAATTGAAATGAAGAAGCATAAATAAGGATAGCAAACAAAGCTCAGATAAGAAGTGAGGTTTAATTCTCTGACATTACCATTCCCAAGGGTGCATTATCACCGCTTAAAATAAGTGTAATTAATTTTAATTCTAACTCTAATCCTGCTCAGAATTTGCATATCAGGGACAGGCCTAAATCTTCTCCAAAAAAGTGTAACATGCCATGTATCTTTATGCTGAGTATTCGTCATATTCAAGTACATTATTTTTCATGAGTATTTGCACTGTTTGGGATCATTTCTGAATGAAGACTGTACAGTAGGTCTAGTTAAGAAATTTCCTGGATAATTTTCTGCTCCATAAAACACCACAAGACCTAAAAGTTTTCTTGCCACTTAATAAAACTGATGGCCATTTCTGAATTCTTCTCAATATCCACCCAAAGGACTGGAGAATAGAGCTCCCAGCCTTAGAAACCCCTTGAATTCTCACTGAATCTACAGACCAAAACCTTCCTTTCTGGAATGGAAAAATATGACCCCTTTCCCTCCGAATTATTAAAACTTTGAAATAAGGGCCTTTCAGGCAAAGATATGGGAAAAGGAATACCAGTTCTTTACTAGTGTGTGCATGTATAACCAGGCAAAAAAAGGACGGCCATGCCAACCCAACAAAAGGGCAGAAATCCAACTGAAGTCCCTTCCCGCTCTTTCTGCACTTCCCCCCTTGGGGCGGTTCCAGCCGCAGCCGGCAGGGGGCGCTGGTGGCTCCCCGTGGGCGGGGTGGGTGCGGTGATTCCTCTGCGCCTGCAGGGGGCGATGTGGCGTGGCTGCCTCATGCTGTAACGGCAGCTCAAGTGAGAGGAGATGGTTTCGCTTGTGAAGCTCATGGGGAGCAGCCGGTCTCAGTGGCACTCTGGGTACAAGCGGGACTGTAGCAGGAACCTTGGAGCAATGGGTAGGAAAAACAGACACAAATAGACCCTGGGGCAGCAAATCAAAGTGTAGCAATAACCCTGACACAGCAGCAGGAACAGTGGTCGGATGGACCCCCGGGGCTGGATCGAACTAAAGAGTAGTGAAAACCACAGTGCAGCACTTCCTTGGCAGGAAATCGCAGGGGCCAGATGCAGGGGGAAGTTGAGCTAAGTGTAGCAAAAGACCCCAGAGCAGTGGCAGGAAACAGCAGGGGCAGGCAGGTCCAATTGGACAGCAATGGACCTTGGCATCACTCATTGTCAACTGGCAGCAATTGTGAAGGCAGGTGGGGTCCAATCGAGCAGCAGTTGACGTCAGCACCAGGTAGAAACAGAAAAAAGAAATAGACAGACCCCAGGATCAAACCACAACTCAGCCCTGTCAAGGGAAGGACGGGCACCTGCTCCCCACACCACACATCTGCTATCCCCTCTGATTGCTGACAGGAGAAAGGGCTGAGCCAGCGCCTGACTCCCAGCCAAGTCTCAACTAGACCCCAACGTCTCATGGTATCGCTGCACTTCCCAAGAGAAATTCCCCGGCCAGAGAGCTCACTCCCCAACCAATAGACTGCCAAAACCATACCTCTTCCCACCACCACCCCCAGGACCATCTCAGTGGAATCTGAAGATGCCCAGCCATATTTTTTGTCTCTCAGTACTGTCCATTCATCATCTTCAGGGCAACAAATGGGAAGAAAAAGTTCCTGAGAGAAAGAAAAAAAAAAAGAAAAAGCCTAATCCCCAGCCTGAAGATATTTACTTTTCCTTTCTGTAGGTAAGTTTGGAATTTCTACTTCTTGTTTCAGAAAGCTAGAATTTTGACCTTTGGACCAGTTTTACCATCTTATGTCTGAAGTAGACAGATTATTATCATAAGAAAAGGAACACTATGGAAGAGTATTTTCTGTGCAATTCACTTTCCTGTATTCTCCCATGGGTCCATTTGGAGTTCTCAACATCAAAATTTTAACATAGTGGTCAGACCACACCCTTGCCATATTCTTTACTTCCTTCTAAAAGCTGCCTGAATGGTGAAGACAGCTAAAACATGAGTAGGAGCCTGATGGAAGGGTGCTAGGATCTGTTGACCTGTCACCCTGAGTGCAAATTCAGAGGCAGGTTTTGGCAAGTTGGCTCACGGAAAGCCAGCAGCAGCACCAGCTGCAGCTCAGGCAGCCAGCACTGGGTCTGCCGGTAGTACCATCACAACCAAGGGTTGTTGAAGATTATTTGCATAGCTCAGCTCTTAAAAGAATGAAATATCTAGCTCATCTGGCTGTACTACAGATTCCCCCTTCGGAAAAGGAGGGCACTCTTCCTCAAGGCTTTCCACAGCTGCTCACAAAATCTGATTAAATGAGTACAATAACCTTGAGAAGGGGCATTTTTTGGCAAGTCACCTCATGCATGGGATCATCTGGCCATGAGGCAGAGAAACTCAGTTATATATTCTGGTCCCAGTTTATTTTCTGCAAAAGAAAAGCATTATGCTGCTCCACTGCTGCTGTCCATTGTGCATCCAAGAGAGGACAAGACAGCTGCCAGCTGTCACTAAGCTGATTTACATCCAGTGGTGGACATGAGTGGGAAGATGAGAAGATTCAGGGCTAACTAGATTCAGTCATAAGATAATTTTGGTGTTTATGATCATACGTCTGTGATGGGCATTACTCAGAGGTACGAGCCATGCCAAATGGAGGGAGATCAAGATTATTGCAAGGCCCCAAACAATAAAAATAAATCCATGTTTGAGGAGGGAGATATACACATTTCATCCTTGCCTAGACATGATTCATCAGTACTCCTCTCTCCATGCAGCCTGAGGAACTGCCCAAGAGCTTCCCTCTCTCTCCCTCATTTAGAAACCATGTTGCCCATGGATTTACAGGTATATCACTTTCCCTGCACACAGACAGGCATATCTGTGCATAGAAATTCAAGGACTACTGTTAAATAACTTTTTGTCAGCAAATAGGGATGCAGTCAGATTAGCTTTCTCTGCCTGTTATAAATGGCTCAGACCCCAAGTGGGAATGAGTTATAAAAGTTTTATTGAGAAAAATAAAAAATTCACACAGCAAGAGGGACAACTCTGGGAGCATGGCCGACCGCCAAAGGCTCATCCACAAAATGGTGGCTTCGCTTTTAATACCCCTGGTGTGGCATCAGCCAAATACATATTCAAAAATACTCATACATATTGAGACATTTTCCTTATATATCCCTGGCCCGTCCTGAAGTCTGCCAGTTGACTCTTCTTTGCCGTCTATTGGTGAAGACCTTCTTGCAACTTGATTGGAAGTGAGGTGTTGTCATGACAGGTCCCTCTGTGACACGCTTCCCCCATTCCCGACTGCCTCTTGCAAGGGGCACATATTCATGCCTTCCCCACGTGTGTCTGACAGCCCCGACAACCAGGGTTCTCTGGTGGAAACAATACAGAGGGGAGAAGAGAGGATTAAAGGGAGGAAAAAAAGGGGACCAAAAGCAACCTACAACAGAGTCACACACCAAAAGAACTTTAAACCTCAGCAAAGCTTCTTTTAACACACATAATGTCCATTCCTCATTTTTGAGAGCCAATCACCACTCCACCCATCTATAACGCTGACCTTACAGCCACACTATCCACCATCTGAAGTGCTGCATCCAGCTCTGGGATCCCTAGCAAAGGAACGACATTGATCTATTGGAATGAGTGCAGAGGAGGCCACCAAGATGATTAGAGGGATGGAGCACCTCTCCTATGAGAAAAGGCTGAGACAATTGGGATTGTTCAGCCTGGAGAAAAGAATTTAGTGTGACTTAATTGTGGCCTTCCAGTGCCAAGGACCTGGAGAGGGGCTTTTTGCAAGAGCATATAGTGGAACAGGACAAAGAGGAATGGCTTCACACTGAAAGTCAGTAGGTTTAGATCACATGTTAGGAACAAATTCTTTACTGTAAGGGTGGTTAGGCACTGGAAAAAGTTGCCCAAAGAAGCTGTGGATGTCTCAGCCCTGGAAATGTTTAAGGCCAGACTGGATGGAGCTTTGAACAACCTGGTCTGGTGAAAGGTGTCTGTATCCATGAAAGGGGGGTTGGAACTAGATGATCTTTAAGGTCCCTTCCAAACTAAGATATTGTATAATTCTATGGTAAAAATAAGTAAATTATACTAGTAGATCTGTCATTTTTACATACTTATTATTGCACTTCGTTTGTATAATAAGGAGATATTTCATCTAAGCATTGGGTTACAGTGAATGGTGTCACTCTTGAGTGAACTTTAATGCGGAGAGTTTAGCATGGCTGATCTCTAGTGATTCATGAAGATAACCTCATTATAACTTCAATAAGGGAAGCATATCTCGCACAAAGGAACAAAACGCAAAGAAAGATGTAGCTGGAGTGTCAGGAAAAATTGCTCCAAGTATACAGAATANAAGGAAGGAAGGAAGGAAGGAAGGAAGGAAGGAAGGAAGGAAGGAAGAAAGAAAGAAAGAAAGAAAGAAAGAAAGAAAGAAAGAAAGAAAGAAAGAAAGAAAGAAAGAAAGAAAGAAAGAAAGAAAGAAAGAAAGAAAGAAAAGAAAGAAAAGAAAGAAAAGAAAGAAAAGATAGACAGAATGAAAAGAGAGGGAGATAAATAATCTATTTCAAGGCTAAGTGAAATTTTGGCAAATAGGATAAGGGTGCATTATGTCTCTCCCTGCTTCTTTGTAATTATTGTCTACACAAACAACTTTTAAGTGTTTGTGATTTGGAACCCAGAAACTTTTTCTATGTCTAAATATCTACGGAAAAAAATAGTTTTTGGAAAAATACCCCACAATAGAATAACCTAGAAAGGACAATGGAAAAGATACCATAATGACTGTCCTTTTAGTGAAGCTTCTTGCATTGTTCTTGCTGGAAGATGGAAAATATTAGTGTATGAGATTTATGATGGGAAAGGAATCCCTCTTTCTGCACAGTTCCACTGTTCCAAACAAGCGCCACATGGTAAAACATACACATCCCAATTATAAGCTTCCTTCTTTTGCTGTGTGAAAGAGCTTTCTCTGTACTATTTCCCAGCAGTTATGCACAAACCATGATTTAACCTCCAAACTCAGCATAGTATAGCTGAGATCCTGCCTCATGGTTTGCAGACTGCTCACACGCCTCTTGTCTTTCTCTTTGTCACCATCCCATGCTTGTTCTGGAGCTGCATAATATTACCACCACCTCAAGCACTTTTTACTGTCTGTCATCTTGGGGCCCATCATACAAGGGCCTTTCATCTTGGAGTCACTAATACTAGCAAAGTACTTATTTGTTCAGTGATTCCTCAGGACGTGGTTGACATCTTGCACTTTCTTCTAATTTGACATCAGGCTTTTCATCATTTTAACATCTTCCACATGGAAATCCCATAGGCAAAAGTCATTTGAAGATGATGTAATTTCACTTTTTCTATCACTCATTTTGAAATTAAAAATTCCAAATCCCTGCAATTGTCATTGCTTTCACTAGGCACTGATGGTGGCCACCTTTCAGCACTATTGTGTACATAACTTCCCACTCAAACCAAAAAAGGACATCATTCGGATAACATGTTCTCTGAAGAACAGTTTTCCTCCCTCAGATTGGGTTCCTTTTCACATTAGGATCTCTTGTGTCCATGACACAGACTCAGGAAAATCTCATTAAAAAGGACACTCACAAATGAAGTAGTGCTAATGTGTAGGTTTTGGTGCTTGGGTATTAGCTTATTTTCTTTTCCCATGGGGAGAACAACCTGTTCTTACCCTACAATTTCCTTCACTTTGTCTGGAGAATAAGAAATGTTTGCAGATTTCAAACATGTGTAGCATTTCTGCCCTAATCTCTTTTGAAACAAGCATTTGTCATTTAATCTTGAATCTTTAATGTAAATTTTTCATTTTTCAGGTAAAAACAACCTGAGATGCTCAGGTAAAAGCAGACTGAGATGCTGTAACCATAGACCTCAGATGTCCTTAGGAAATTCAAAGTGCTTTAGCTAAGCTGTTCTCAGTTTCAGTATTGTGGGTGTTTGGAATTAGCACTTGTCACATTTATCTTATGTTAGAGTGGTTACAAATGCATCACTGAAACCACATTTTAACAAGCTGCCACTATAGATTTGTGCTACCTAGCTTTTACATGGAATTTTGTATATGAATCTCAAGCACAATACAGAAGATGGTAAGCAGCATGCCATTAAGCAGACAAATAAGAGTGAGAGACAGTGTAGTTAAAAACCCTGCAACAGGCTGCTCAGGAAAGCCATTCCTGATGACTTAAACAGGGGTCAGTAACATCCTGAGCAAGAATGGTCTCTCCCTGCCTGCCAGCACAACTTCAGAAACAACTTGGAGACATATGTCCAAAGACTAGGGTTTCCATGCCATGCTATGGATCTTGAACCCTTGATGCTGCAAGAGTAAGGGCAAGGCACAAGGCACCTTGCAAGACTTCACTTCCACAGGCTCGCCTTCTCCTAAAACATATTCTCAGTTGACTTTTCACCAGGAGTGATTTTTCTGTTCTAGCACACTCCAGTGCCATATTTTGAGACTCTATTCAAACCAGATCCTGCTGCTGAAACCATTTGAAATCTTCCCAATTTATACTTGAAAAGCAACGAAAGACTCTAATCAAAACATGCTTCCATATGAAAATGTCAGTAACCATCTAAAACTGCAATATATTTCTTTAGCAGATGATTAANTGCTGTACCATATCTTCCTTCACTAAAGAACACTGAAGCTTTTTTTACTAATCCCACAGTCTCTAACATTGATAAAAAGCAGGATAAGCAGCAGACAGAAAAAAGAAAAAGACATGTTCAAATATCCTTTTGATAGAATAAAACAAAGGTAGTTTAGAAACCAGGCATCAAAAATAACAAACTCCTAGTTTTAAGGAGCCAAAAGTTTTAGAAAATATTTCTTTTAAAACATCCATGGGAGACGTCTGTGGGCTGAATAAACAAAATTCCAATTACATGTTTCAAGAAAGAGAAATCTGTGAAGCAGAGCTATATATCCAAACCTGAATTTCTTGGTTACTTGCAGAAGGAAGCAAATGCATAACATGCATAGAGGACCATGCTTAAGCATCTCTGAATCTCTGTATGTCTGACATGTTTTAAGACTACTCAGAAGGCATCTCAGATAGGACTGCAACATTAACACTGTTTACACCTGTGTATGCCTCAGCCCTGCATCTTCTGTCTCGGACAACTAAACATTTGCCAGTATTGGTAAAGGGATTGGTGTGACACACCGTAAATTTTCTGTTGTTTATCCTCTCTAAATCTATTTCAACTCTTTGAGTGGATGCATGCTACTTCAGCTACATGATATGTTTTAAAAGTAACTGGAATGAGAATAAATTGTAACTTGCATACCTTGAGTACAGCACTCAGAATGAAAAACATTTTGACACCTACTTTTGAATTGTTGGACTTGCATGGTGACCTCAGGCTTCAAAAGAGGACTTACGTTTCCCATTTAAAATTACTCAAAGTATCATGAAGAAAGGGGCAAGATGGTGATAAACTTTCAAGAGACAAAAAAAAAGTTTTAAAAATATGTTTCATAATCATGTTATATGGGTCTTGTAATCTGAAGATTTCATGTCCATATTCTTCTTGTACCTAAACCTGCCCAGTGAGCCCATGTTCTCTTGTGATGCATTACTTGTATTCAAAGTGATTGTATTCCTTCTAGCATCTCCACAATGAAACCCAGTCAGGAATTTTGAGCACTGGGAAAAAAAGGAACCTAAGGACACAGAAGCTGCAGCATCTGAGAACAGAAGAAATTATATTTTCAACAACAAAAAATAGATTTTCTGTGGAAAAGATAACACGATTCTTAAAAAGAAATTGGATTTTCAATTACACAGTTACAAACAGCAACCCCCTTTTTATTGGTAGAGGGGCAGCAGATATTCTAACTGAATTTCTGTAATCAATCATTACAACAACAAATAACAAATTATATAGTTAGATAGTGATATAGAAATAATACACGCTTCTAAAGAAATTACTTTTCAAATGAGCCGATTAATATATTTCGTGTACTACAATTTTCAATTTGCTGGCCTGACAAATAATGCACGCTGAGAGAAATTATGAATTTTAATTTCCAAGCAATTCTGTCACAACCTTGATATTTAGTGTATATGCACACAAGGGCAAGGATGAAGTGGAATAATTTACTAAATCACACATATTCGTAGAAAGAGTATTCAGTGTTTTATATTAAGCAGTAGCTGTAAAAAGTATATTAAAGATGCCTATTGATATTTTTATTTATGCATTGGTAAGTTTATGCATTTGTTCCTGGGTGAAGGGCTTTTTGTTTTGATTTAATAATGTAATTGATTTTTTTCAAAATGAAGAAACTGGCAATAATACCATAGTTTTTGGCTAAGAAAGTAACTCTGTATTGTTAAGAGGAAGAGCTGAAAATAAACAAAAGATAAAAGCAAGAATGTGATACTTGAAACCTTTAATGGTACGTAAGGGGGTATTCACACCATGCCTCTCAACTTTATTTTTTTTTTTAAAAGGGAATGGAAAAAAACCCAAAAGTATTCACAAGGATAGTGTAGGATTATTTATTTTAGCAAACAGAGGCATTCACAGCCATCTTATTCCCTGAGCCAATATTTGGAAAACACTGTATTCTAGAAGCAGTTTCTAAAGCCCCCTACATCTTAACAAGACAGAAGAGGGTAGAGAAATTTCAGTCAGTATTATGACCTATATATAAAAGAAATACAGTAAGTAAAATTACAAAATGAAACTCTAGGGATTACTACATTGAATAGATGTTAGATTTTTTTTTTCTTAGAGGATGGTGGTTAAGAAAAAGTGGTTTTAAGCTCACAGGGTACCATTCATGCCACTCTCTCAGTTGCAAGCTTCATTTTTGTTTCTGTGCCCTAAATCTTGTTTTATAGATATGCTCAATTTTTCATTCCTAGTTTCTTCTTCATAATGTCAAGGCTGCTTTCCTCCTTCTCAGGTTCTTCAGATCATATTAGAGATGATCAGAAAGAAATTATTTTTCTGCTGAACTGAAAGTTGGAAACATTATTCCATAGAAAAATGACAGATTTATTCTTCACCACAAAATAAAAAAAAAAAATTAAAACATAATTAAAACATAATTATGTGCACTTTGTTTGCCAAAAATAGTTTTTCCCTGTGCTTTCTTCTAAAAAAATTCAGTGCATGCTTTCCATTGAAGTCTAGCCTTTCAAACAACAAAAAGTTCAATCATTTCCTACCAATCCTAAAAATTCTCAATGCACAAGAGACTAAAATGTTTCAATGCACAAGAGACTAAAAAAAGAGAATAACACAAATCCCACAAAAAACCCACATAAATCAAAAACTTGCCTTCATGAGAACAGAACCATCTAAAAGAGCAAAGTGGTCAACATCACTCTTCTTCAGTTTCTCCCAACTGCCTGAATAGAGAAACCTAGTCCTCTGTCTTCTTCTCTGGTTCTCTTCCCATTGTTTTTCTTTTCCAAAGCCATTCAGTTCTAGCTCAAACCTGTTTAACTAAAGCTTGAGGCAGGCTGCAGGGAGTCACATCTGGGGCTCACTGCCTCCAGAAACTTGGATAGGATAAGGCAAGCCTCTTTCATGTTCAAAATTATTTTCAAAGCCATAACTTAGATGGAAATGAGGATGGGTGGCAACAACAGGGGTGACCCTTTATTCATATTTTCTTCCTTTTTAAGCCCTTACCCAACCCTGTGAAGGGATGCATAGGGATAAGGAAGCTTTGTGCCACATGCCTATGCTCTCTGGGTAGGCAGTGGATCAAAACCAACACAATGACCAAAAGTGGAAGATGATGTATTTTGGCTTTCTGGCCTCTGGGAAGGGGTGCATGGCAGACGCTGGTAATTTCCATGTCCCCTACTCCTTGGCCATTTTCAGGTAAGCTCTTCCTATTTGCAGAAGAGCAGTTTCTATATCCTGGAACTTCCTCCTGTTCCTTTATCTTCCACTCTAGCTGTTCTCACACAATGATGATATTAAAAACAATTTTCAGATTAGGAAGAGTTAATCAAAGTATTTATACAGTCCACACTCCTGTTGATGCTTGGAGTGGCACCCTCCTAGCAGGCTTTCACATATTACTCAATACAACCCATCAAGTCATTTCTGCATTTGTTGTAACAATTAAATTTTAATATGTATTTTCATTATTTAAAAAGCTCATATATTTCTGGCATTACTTAGCCTTGGTTTTGTCAAATGCACCTAAAATAACATACACAATCCCTATCATATCCTTGTTCCCCAATTATCACACATTTAATTCACAATGACAGTTCCTGCCTTTTGCCTTATGTTATCTTCAAAGAGCAGTAGAATTGCAATTAGCAAAATTTTGTGAAAGCAGAGCCATACCCATTCATCTTTGGAAAAACCGAGCTAAAGTTGTAGTGATGTGATTCAGCTTCCATTCTGGAGACTGACAGCTGTGTAAGATGCCTTTCAACACAGTAAGAACAAGGATTTCCCCTCCTCACTCATACTGAGTAACCTGGAGATGTAATTTATGATGAATTCACACACAAAGTAGTCAGTGGTTCAGTACAAACCAAACATAAGCAGACACATTTCTAAACCCATCCGTCATGCTGCTTACACAATCTGTTGATCCATTGAACAAATATATGTTGAAAGATTAGGTGGGAGCTGACTGCCATTCAGTAAAATAAATGTGGACTAGACTAATTTTCTGCCTGACTTAACACTTAAGGATTTGTATTAAAGGGGAGGGGGAGGGAATTCCAGCCACCTAGATTTTTGGAATGAGATTACCCTTCCAAGAACCTCACACAGAGGTCCTTACCAGCCTTCTTTCACATACTGAATCATCTGTTTTTTGAATGAAATTGCTAGGCAAGTGAACTGCTACTAAAGGAGCACTAATTCTGCCTATTCAGGTTCTTATCTTGGCAGAAGAGGAAAAAGCAGAAGGATGAGGTTGTACGGCGTACAGTTGTAAGTTAAAAGTGCTAGCTGTGCTGTCATGGTCTTTGTTATGCTGTTGTTTTACAACAGAATTGCAGAAAACTGAAAACCATTAACTGAGGCAAAGCACTCATGCTATTTAGGGCATGCTATTCCATGCCGTGCACCAAACCTAGCATTTATTAAGCTTTTTTTGGTGACAGTCCCTCTAAAAGCAGCAGCTTTCCTAGAAGAAGACTCCTTGGGTTTTGTCAGAAAAATCCTTCAGCAAAAGACACACTGGTTTTTGGAAATTCTGTCCAAAACCTGTGTTTAAATCATTATTTGTTGAGATTAGAAGTAGTGCCTAGAGGGAAATAAGCTTGTTTTGAGATTCAAGTTTCCCAGGAGACTTGGAAAATACTGGCATCCCCAGCAAAACGGGCTACTGAAAGTTTAGTTAGGTGAGCTGACAAGAGCTCCAACGGCTTAAACCACCTCAGATAATTTATAATAACAAAGCATTACCTTTTCTGACAAACAAACAAACCAACAAAAAGAAATTCAACAAAAGAAGAAAGTTTCTCATGTGTTTTTACACAACTCTAAAATGCAATTATGAATATTTCCTGTAGGTCTTCAACAGATCCCTGAAGAAATATTGAAAATAAAATAGATACAGCTGTTTTGTCAGGCAGACCTGGCCTTTAGAAACATGGCATAGGAAAATGTGATAAAATTCCAGATTCACTGCAGTCAATGACAGCATTTCTGCAAGTTTAAATGTCTGTATGTTTTCAAAAGCTTACCAAAACTCCTCTATCTTTCCATTGTGGGTCTGAAGTTTGAATTCCATATGCTTCTGGGAACATGTTTTACTGTAATGATTCCAGCAATCAGTACCAGGTGTCTGTCTTGTGGTCCTAGGTCTCCTGGCAGCATCTCAGAGCCTTCTATCCCATGATACCTGAAATGCATTTGTAAAGATTTTGGAACAGGTCTAAGTGTCTTGATTCCAACCTCTGATTCTTGATGCATTCTCACACAAGACAAAATTTGCCAAGCTGGATATGAATATCATTACACAATCCCATGTTGTGCAATATTCTCTTGGACCAACATTGGCATGTTCCCTTGAATGTTTTGGTACTTCACAAATAAAAACACCTTGCAAGCATCAGTGCTTGTTTCTCTTGTGTTATAAAAAAGCTACTCCTTCCATTTCTTTTGTTTTCTAATTAAAAAACCAACAAAACAACGCGCAAACAAAAACAACAAAAAAACCCACCACAACCGCCCCCCACCTTCCAGTGCTTAACCTGGTCTATCACTTCACCTTTCTGCCAGATTGTTTAATTTACTCTAAAGCAGATTCTATAGTGTTTAGAACAAGATGCCTTTTTGGTATGCTTGTTTCAGCTAGTGGAGGCTAATGAAATGCTGATTCCTACTGGACACTACTTCAATACTGAAAGTAGCATGTCAGCAAAATAAGTAAGCCCATTGTTCCAGATACAGCAAACACTGTGCAAACATTACTATGGTTGATTGCATCTCACTGACTCATGTGCAAACACTAGTCTCTGAATATTAAAGTTCAAGTTCACTGCAGGATGGAAGCATCTTAGAAAACAGAAAAGACTTTGCTTAATAATTGCCTAATACATATGATAAAAACACAGGCATACTCATGCATTGGTGCTAGTACTTTGGTATTTTCTTGGGCTCTTTTATTCTGATGGATTTTTTTTCTTCCACTAGTAGTAGCTATTAGAGTGTCTTCAAAGATTTAATTCTACCAGAATCAATTCACATAAAAACATTTTATTTAGATTCTCAGAATTGTTTCGCCTTTACCCTACTTTGATTAAACAATTAAATAAGTACCAAAATTTTGGGTACTTTTGGCAAATCTTTGCAATAAGTTAAGAAGGAAATCCAAAATAACAAAAAGGTATAGGAAGAAACAGTCTGGAAGCATGGGTAAAGACATCTATCTTATTTAGGACCAATGTTTCTTATTCAATAAACTGATGCAGCCGTGGTACGAACAAGACAGCAACACTGGCTGAATGCATTACAATTACAGCTCCATATTATTCAAAAATCTAGATTAATCCCAGACAAAACACAATGTATTAGCTATCTCTAGATACCCTAAGCCAATAATTCAGTGTTGTACACTGGTGTACTTAAAAAAATAGAAAGGGGAAACAAAAATCTAGATGAGAAAAAGAGAGGGGAAAGAAGAAGTTTAGTTGAATAGTTTAAATCCTTCAAAAATAAAATAATCAGGCACTTGAGATTACTTTGGCAGACCAAGTCTTTTTAACCTAGCTGCTAAAATTATACTAGAAAAGAAAGCTACAATATGGTTCTAATGAATTCACTCTAGACAGTTTGCATTTTAAAGAAAACATAAACTTGACCATCTGGATTAAGTTACGGCAGATTGCTGAGTATTTTTCTTCCTCCAGTCCCACATATATGACTAGCAACATCATTTTTGGCACAGCAGTAATCTGTGATAGGCTCCATGGCTCTTTTGAAAGCCTGCTGGTACTTGCTCCAAAATTGTGTAATTGAATGGTAATCATCATGACAAATGGCAAACAAGGAAAGCCTCATTTGGTAGCTTCCTTTCCTTCAGACAGCTACTATTATTGCTCTTTCTTTTTATGATGTCATAACATATGCTCAGCAAGTAGCATCTACAGAGACCCAAGTCAGTGTATCAGGCCATTGGTGTCAAAAATGAATATTTTGCACACACACATGAACACACACAAAATCAGTACCTGCCCATAAGATCTATGTTATTCATGAGCTCTTACGAGTGCAAATTATGCCTAGTTCAGAATAACTTCTTTGAATTTATCACTCTTTCTCCATTCTCCTCAAGGTAAATGGATGTTCCACTTTTGACCCTACTCACCTGAAAGGAGGAAAAGACAAGCTATACTTGTTATATTAGGATTAGCAAACAACAATGCAGAAACCAACAAATAAAGTACACAGACAGCACGTAAGAAATCCTGAACTAGAAGAAAGTCTTCAACAGTTACTGAAGTAGCCCAGTTCTCCATTTAGCACAATGTACTTGCTCTTCACAAAGCACAGCAAAATTATATACAACTGATATCCAGGTCAGGCTCATCTCTCAAAAATTTTTAAACTTTCTGCCCTGGAACTTGGAGATGAATTTGCCAGCTGCTAAAACCATGAATTTTACAACCATTTTCTTAAACAAAGATTGAGGTTTCAAACACACTTAAATTAAAATTTTCAAGGATAATAAAACAAGATCCTGTTTGAAAGACAGGAGGTTGAGACATGGAATTTTTCCCAAAGAGGGGATCTCATAGTGTGTTAAAATACCTGACCCAGGAAAAGGTAAGCAGTAGCAAGAAGAATGTATTTACTATGTCTTGAGAACACAGAACAGGTTGCTCCTGATTTCTGTTTGCACTGCAGTGAACCTTGAATCTCTTGGAACAATTTGTTTACCTGTGTCTGCAAGCCACATTATTCACGATGTTTTATCTGGTAGGCCACATTTTACATTGCCACCAATATCCTCACATAGATTTTGTTCTATGCTTATTATACTGGCAAAACAGTGTTTTCTGCATCACAGGAACTTTAACTTACATTTGACAACTAGCAAATATAATCTGTACATCTCAATGCCATTGTGGAATACATGGTGTCTCATTGGATAAGAACACAATGGATTTTACAATAGCTGAAGCTACAGATAGCTGAATAAGGAGCGGAAAAGAAGCTCTCTTAGGATCTCCTTTGGTCCCTCATACTGCACCTTGGACATGTGCATATCTGACAGCACCAACAGGAAAGCTGAGTACTCCCAGATCATCTCCATTGAGCATGCCCAGAGGAAGATCACCATGAAAAGACTGCTGTCCTTTTCAATCCACACTTTGCATTATTATTACTAACCAAGAGAATTCCAGTGTTCCAAGTTCATTTCAATGTTCCTGTGACTGCTCAAGTTATACAAAGACCTTTTAGGACAACTTGAGCACAATAAGAGCTTTTTAGTGCTTTTGCAGTTCACCCGAGAATAAGTCCTTCTCCACAAAGTCAATGTTGCATGCAAGTGCTGTGTTTGATGTTAAGGTAAAGTCATCTCAGCTGCTGCATGGAAGGGCATGATTTATAAACAGAAGAGTTTTAACAGCTCTCAATGATGGAAACCACAATGGCATTTTTAAGATAAAATTTCCTTCTTCATATAACGAAAGGGGAAAAAAACATGACATGATTTTACAGCCCACTCAAGACTGAGTCATAACCATGGAGGAGTTAAAATTACCATTTTTTTCCCCTACTCAGGAGAAAGAATGGTCCACAAATCATTTTTCCCATCAGACTATTTCTGCTGGACAGGACAAGGCACATCTCTCTGGTCTGCACAGCAAATTGAAAAGAGGCAGCAACCCTTATTCCAACAGCATTACGAAAAAAACCAAGCAAGAAATCCTCCCCAGAAAACAGAGAAGCCATAATGTGAATATCTAGGCACTGAAACATGTTGTCCAGAAAACATTTGGTATCTCTATTCTCAGAGTTAAGCAAAATCCAACTAGACAAGTCTTAAGCAACTCAGCTTTGAAAAGGAGCTGGCAGGAGGTGAGAAGCCTTTAAGATAAATATCAACATAAGGATTGTTTCCTCCTTGGTTTTATTGAAGTAATGAATAGACACTAGGGAGCGAGAACAATACATGGAGATAGGGACCTACACTAAATAAATGAGGTAGTTTTATGGGACAAATACAAGAGAATTGGCTGAAAATTAATTAGATTTTAGCAAAGACTGGCATAGACATATAGTAGAGGAGACCTACAGTGGCTGTGAATGTGTCATCCTCCCCTTGGTGGTGCAAGTAGGTCTACAGAGAAAGACTTTTTTTCCAGTCAGTTTTTTGGTTTGGTTGTGGTGGTTTTGTTGTGGTTTTTTTCCCCAATAAATTTCCCGCTGGATGCCTGAATTGGTAGTTATGAGGCGACCTCCCTCCACCCACAGCAGGAAATCAAGCACATATTGATTGCACAAAATGACATTCATTGCAAAGCTAGCAGAAATGACAAAAAAGCTCCTTCTGCCATTACAACCAGATACTACCCACTGTGGCCTCCTAAGCTGCCAACATCTAGCAGATTGAGATTTAAAACCATTTTTAACTAGTTACATCTAAAGAGGTTAGTCCTAATTTACCCATTCATGCAGAATAGTCCAGCAGCCCAAATCAACACACTCACCACATGGATTTCTCTGGACTGGATATTTTGCTTATGTGCAACCCAAAGGAAAACAAACATCAAGGAGGAAAAAAGAGTAGAAAAGTTACAGATGTTAGAGAGGTCCTTCAAATCTTCAATTAGAGACACTGGAAAAAGGAAACGTTTCCTTTAAAAAGCTCAAAACTGAAGCAGAAAATAAATCAGTGAAAGTAAGATCAAATTAAAGCTGTTCTTCTGGAAGGGAAAAGTTGATTGCTCTGGGATACTCAGACAATTGCTCAGAGCTGAAGCTGCTCTTATTGTTTAATTTCTGTTTTCTTTCATTTTGCTTTTGTAATATGAATTTCTTCACATTGGCATAGGAGCAAGCTACCTCCCAAGGAGCGGGACAGATAGTCAAATAGCTGGCAAAGTTTTCCTTTTGATTGAGGGGCTTGCTTGAGGCATATTTTCAGGCTTTGGATGAAAGCATGGGAAATTACTATTATAAGTCTTTGACTTTTAAAAGCAGTGTAGTTTGCTATAGTACATATTGTGGAACATTTCAAAGCAACATGACAGAACACTATTCTGTCCCGACACATGAGAGTACCAACTCACATAAATATAAAACCCACTTTCAAGGACTTCTATGGCAGCAGACCAAGACAATACCTGTGGTTTTCTACATTATTTGCCAGATTTAAAAAAAATAGAGAGCAAAGAATTTTCAGTAAGATTACCAAAGGATTTTTTTTTTTGGAAGTAAATGCCATACAATGTTCAGCACTTCGTGATATGGGTCTGTATTACATCAAAACAGGAGCTTGCAATGTCGTACTATAGTTATATCATGCTAAAAAAAGGCAGAGCCTTCATCTGGGCAAATACCTCCTCTGTTTCTTGCTCTATACCCAGATTTCAAAGCCTCCAGCTTGGCTGATCAAGGGTTAATAATCATCATACATGCTGGGTGTTTTCAGTCTTTTCTGGATATTGTGTTCCTGAACAGGAAGGTGAAATTCCTTACAAATAAAATGTTTTCCTGGGAACAAAGAGGACTTCTGATGGTACTTACATACAGCTTGTTTTCATTAGAACAATTGCAAGCAAGCCATCTCAAATGAGAATGCTGAAATCTCTGCCAAAAGCACATTACACTTTAACCCCATTGGTAGCCATTGCCTAGTTGGATAAGACCATTTCTCAGGAACTTATCAAACACACAGATAAACATTTGCTTGGTTATTTGCTCTTCTACTACCTTCTTTCCTGAGGGTATTGAGAAAAAGGCAGAACAACCAACAGTGTATTCCAACTTTGCCATATTTGGTTCAACACAAATGTAATATTCCACCCAAATATCTTCAATCAAGTAAAGAGTCTTGGCTTACCTTTTTGATGTTGCATCTTCATTGCTGCTCAATTATGCTACTTCTAATGTATCTCCATTTCTTCTGTATATGGAAGAGTCTACCCTGCTGGCAGAAAAGCGATGTTCTTTTCCAATCCAATCCACGGTTACCTTCTTTTCCAGTAAACAAGCCCCAGATAAAGTCCTTTGCCCTGGCTGGAGAAAGGGAGCAGAGCCAGGGTGTGCAATTCCTTCCCCTTCAAATCCTTGCTTCGAATCCACTGCAGAGCAGCTTGCTGCAGGGAGGTGAGGGAGATGAGAAGTTCACTATTAAATTAGCAGATATACCCCAGGTGGAAACAGCCATGACCAGCCAAAGACTTGGTATCACCCCACAAAACCCTTCACTACTCATGGTTCTTTTCTTCACTTGTCCCTGGACCATCTAGGACAAGCCCAGACCCCCAAAAATACTTGGTGATAGGACTGTAAATTATTTGTTTAGAAATTTTGGGGCTTATTCTCATCCACAAGAGATTTATGCGGTCTTTTGATCCCCATTTCCCACTGCTGACACTCTCTTCCCCTGAAGTCCTCCCAGCAGCCCTTCTCCCAGCAGGCCTCAAACATTGGTCCCTCTCCTGCACCTCCCCATCCCTCAGCTCCTTGCCCAGCACTCCAGCCCCAGCCTTATCCCCAGCAGCACTGGGGCTGCCTGGGCAAGATGGAAACCAAACCACAGCTACCACCCTGTGTACACTCTGGTGTTTACATTTACCCATGCCCATCTTTACTAGGGGTCCATCAGAACATGGCACCTCTGCTCCTCCAAACCTTTGCTAGCCCTGTCTTGGAGGCCACTGGGCTCTCCCAACTTTTGGTCCAAAGGGTTCAAAAGGGAGTCTTTGCTCCTTATCTTCATTCCTTCCACCCTATTTCAACCTACCCCTACACCATCCCAGCACGAAAAGCCTTTAGAAGGGCTGTAGTTACACTATATGCCTTCTTAGTGCCTTTTTATAGCAGAAAGATTAATCTTTGATAGAATATAAAATAAAAATGTTGGAAGAGTTCATAGAAATAATAGCTTTTTTGCTAAATTTTTTTTCAGTGTCAGATTCTTGAGAGAAGATGGTGGTCGAGACTCAGTTTACTCCCAGCTAGAGTATCAGAAAGGTATGGGGTATAGGAGAAAGGATATTATCGTAGAGCTCAGGAATACTAAGATGCATTTTTTTCATTTAAAATCAAATACCCAGTAAATGCCGTTGATGGAGGACTTGAAAAAAGTTGTGAATTATTTCAATGAATGACCATGAATATGACTCCAGGTACAATGAATAGTGGGAAAAAAAAAAATAGGTAAAAATTTCTGCTGGGGATAGAAAAAATGACACTAACAAAAAAAATTAATGTTCACCAGCATACTGCAGTAAATTAGAACCATTTCATTATTCTGCACTTGGAATATTGGAAATTTGAACAGTATTGGGTAAAAAAGCGCTGCATTTTCCTAGTGTGGCAAGAGATAAGTGTTACCCAGGAAGGCATAGTTAAGAAATAAAATCAGGCTGATTAAAGAACTTGGATTTTGTTTTTCTCATGTGTTATTGGTTGTAATTATGCATTATGGAAAACATGATCTGACCAAGGTTGGTCTGACCAGAACTTAGATTGACAACAAACTCTCTTTGAACTAACTACAGAAAAAGGAAGCAAGCACAGTTTAGTGTGCTGTCTTTTGCTGGAGCTCATCAACTCTTACAAGATAAAGGGTGCTATTTATGGTTTGCACATCTTTTCCAATCATTAAATGCTGGCCAAGAACTGGTTTGTCAGGAGTTGTTTTTTTCCCCCGCCAATCCTCTTTTAAATCAACTGTCCACAGCTTTTGGTGCACTCCAAATTCCTCACAGCCCAATCTGAATTTTGGTTCTTTCCCTAAGAAAGCAAGAGCTTGCAGCTTTGAATTTATGAAAAGAAAGCTTCTGCTTTTCATACAGAATGATTTGTTACCTCCTTGCTCTGTGTAAAATAATAGGCTTGGCCTCAGAGCATGCATGCAGGTAAGAGTGCGCATAGTGCCATCAGCCAGAAGAAATTAAATTCTCAATACTTTATCACCCAATTTAGTTTGTCTGTTTGTTGCAAGAGAAGACAAATTCAGTGAATAGACAGGGCAAATTTTCCGTATCCTTTAAATAGGGAAGAATTTCTGTGTCCTCTAAATGTTCTTTGCTCATCCAATATATGTATTGAACTATTAAAAAAACCCCAGTTTGTTACTAAATGGCAAGGTTTATTTTTAGAATTCAATTAATATGTAATACCTTGGAAGATGAACAGCTATCGTAAATACAGAATAAAGGCTCAAGCACCACAGCTCTTCTGTTCGCGTATTTGTGTTTTACAAGAAAAGACACACAGCACTACACTGCATAACTTCCAAAAAAGATGCAATAACTAATTTAAAAAAACAATGCCTCAATGAATTAGCATTTCAGATTGACATATGTGTTCATTCATGATCACAAGAATTCAACAGAGAGCCCCACGACGTGAAGTTCTCTTGATCCCCTTCAGCTGTGCTTGGAACTATGCACTATACCTCTCTTGCCCTGCTGCCTCTGCCTGAGCTCCGTAAGGCAGGCCACTAATTTTCTCTAATCAGTGGTGTGAATGTTTGTAAGCCCTGTTAGCTCATTTACAACAGTGGTCACTAATACAACAGGAAATGAACCTATTGGTTTCACTTAGATCCCTGGGCAGCTGCCAGTTACCAAGAGATCTTGTCTGAGTTTGAAAACTGCAATGCTCTTGATTGCAAAATGACTTTTTCCCTGCTGCTGCCACCCTCCTCATACTTGCTTCTGATCAATACACCATTCTGACTCACAAACACATCTTCCTCAGGAGGCTTTGAATCAACTAAGTACAATTGCAGGCTCAAAGACGATGCTGGCATTTATTTTTATGTTGCAAACTAACTTTACATAACCCTCTCTCTCAGAATTCACAGAAAACTTGAGTATTTTATTGAAAGGCCCTATAAAACTCAGGTAAAGTACAAAATTAGAAAGGTAGCTGTAGGAGAAATGACAGAGGATAAAACTCATTGTATATCACACCATAAAGAACACATGGGAATTGGTTTAAACATGACAGAAGTGAGCTTCCTAGCAGCAAGGAATTTAATGCTAAAATCTATGATAAGTAATGTATCCCATGATGTTTTACAGTTCACAGTTACAGAACAAATCAGTTCCTTTCCACTGTAACTGCTCCAAAATCAAATGTATAATATGTATATACAAATAGAATGAAATAGCCAAAAAGGTGTTCCTAGTCTGACCAAGACTCAACCAAGCAGAGGCACTATTAATTTTTTGCAATTAGCTTCCTCGATTACCTTTCAGCTTTGTCACTAAACCTTTGAATTTGATGTACTAACCTCATTTAAATACCTAGTGGGTTTTTGCCCATCCGTACAATGAAATTTTTGTATAACGCTCTAACATGTCGTCTCCCACCTTCCAGTGGGAATGAGCTGTGGGGGGCAGCAAAACCTACTGCTAATACTTAAGCTTCCTGAAACAGGCTGACTACAAGCATAGCTAGGATAATAATTCCTTCCCTCCTTCAACCACACATAATACAGTCTTTATTCAGCAAAGTCGTTTCGCACCATGCCAAAGGTCAGCTTTCGCTGTATTAATAGCTGCTCTGGGAGGATCAGTGTTGTGCTATCCTACATTTTTTCCAGGGCCTGGAGATGCAATTTCCTACAATCTGCAGGCAATTTCCCACCAATTTTCTTGGGGAGCTAATAGGCTGTGACAGGAGATGGAGCTAGCTAGCAGCAGGCGGCTTCAGAAAAGACAAATTGCATCTCTGCCACCTAACTGGGCAATCTAGAAAGACAGAGTTTATAGCTTTGTAGTGTTATTGGGCCCCATGCTAACAATAAATCGTTCAAGCTGCTATCTGAATTTCATATTCTTTTCCTTACGAATTGTTATCACCACATATCACTTTGTTGCACTTTTTCTATGAATGACAGACACAGATCATGTGTGATTACTATTTTAACTGCCTTTTAACTAGACAAACCCTGCTAAATGCTATCCACATCAGAAACAGGGAAATATACAATGTCTCTGTCAAACAGTGATATTTTGATTATTTAATACTTGTTAAGGTACAAAGCAGGCATCTATGGAAATGGATTAATTTGTAAGTTAAATTCAAATGAAACAGATGGAGCAAACTATGGGAACATTAAAACTGTGAGCACATTTACTGTGGTAAGAAAGGCCCACTGATATATAGTACAAAATGAAAACAATAACCCCCCCCCCAAATATAACTGGCAATTTCTCCCTCTACTATAGCAGATTCTGAAACCTAAGAAGTTAACCTGAACAGTTGAATCAGTTCAAAACCATCCATGTAGCCATTTACCTTGCAGATTTAAAATTAGTAAGACCAGTAAAGCTCTAAGAACGTATTATTATATCCACTTTGATGGAAATGAAACTGATTTAAAGCGGCTCACCTCACCTAAGATTACAAAAAAATTTAATAACTAAAGAAAATGATTCAAAGGCACATAGCACTAGCAACTACTGAAAGTGGTACCTGTCACTGTACTTCCCCTTACTGTTATAGCTAACCCAGGGGATAAATACTGTAAACACATTGTATTACAGAACCCTGTATATCTGTATGTTTTCTTCAAAATATAGAACAAATTTCTGAAGGCATGGAGGTTATTAAAAACAATAGTAATGGAATTATTATAATTAGCAAAATTTGCAAGGTTAATATTTTTCCCCTTCCCCCCTGCCCAAGAATAGATTAGATAGAGTAAAAACAATCCCATCTAAATTATTGCTGTCCACTGGGAGACAAAATTAGTACTGAGATGTATAAAATTTTACTATAATTCAACCCTAAGGATTTTTTTTAATTACTTAAGTAATGAAAAAATGTAAAATTACAATGAACAAAGTGTTGAAATATTCTAACATGCATTTTGAAACTCTCACATTTAAACCACTTGTCATTAATATCCCCATTTCATATTTGTGGTTTTTAATAAGTTACAGCTGGATAAAATACGGAAGAACCAGGAAGAATTATAAATAGAATACCAGGTCAATAACTTGTACTCAACAAAGAAGTCTCTCTACATAAACAAATAAAAAAAGCTATGAAAACCATTCAAAATTCAGAAGTATTTTCTTAAACAGATTCACTGATAAAAATACAAGAGTATCAGGATTTGAAAATCTTGAATTTGACAAATGAAAATCAATTATTTATCTATACAAGTCTATAAACTTCTTGAAGTACACATTCAAAAATTCAATTGTATCATATATTTGTGAATATTCACTCAATTGCTGTCAGAAATACACATCTCACATAATTAACAATCAGAAAGACAGAGAAAAATTAGAAGCATTATGTGTGCATAACTCATTAAAACATCTCTAGAGATCTAATGTATATTCAGGAGGAACCACAAAGGAGCATGGTAGTAAACTGATTTCTGTATGAAAAAGGAAACTTACTCCGGTGGCCACAAAATTTACTGTGGCCACAAAAGTTGAATCACTCCAAAGTTTTGTTGCATGCATGGCATGCTAAGCAAATACCAGGCTGACATTAAGGACATTTACATACTTAACAGCAGTATTTGGCTAATTTATCAACAATTAGAAAATACTTTGAATTTGCAAAGCCATCAGATTGTATACTTATTTGAAATCTAATTAAAAAATAATCATGTCCAACTGCAAAAAAACCCCAATAGCTGACTATTTTTTTTTAAATAAAGGGCATCTTCATTGGTTTGCTAAATTTTGTGCTACAGCAAACCACAAAATAAGAGTTAATAGCTTATCATAATTGCAGCCAGTTTTTAAAGAAAGGGGGTAACCCACTGTGGATCGCTGAAGGAAATGTGACAAAGACTATGAAAGGAGCAGATGGATTTTATTTTAAACAAATTAGGCTCACTACCAGGAAAGTAACAAGGATTTCTCAGTTTCCAACTGCTATGGGTTAACTTTCATTTATGACCCCTTCATTCTGCTTGTTAACGTCTTTAAACTGCCATTAAAATCAGTACTTGAAGGAAAAACAGCATTTAGTGTTTGCAGTTACAGGCTATCATCCCCGTTTTCTATGTTAATGACAGAGTATACAAAAGGGATAATGATAACAGTATGTTTGACTACTTACTCTCCAGACTATGTGTTATCTTCACCTGAAACTCATTTTTGGCAAAAAACAGACAGAAACAGGGTTTGAGAGATACCTTTGTGCTGTGAACACAGCAAAGGCAATCCTTGCCAAGCTGTACACAATAGAAATGTCTAGTGTTCCTTGCAGTATCTCTTCTATGAATCAACATAACTTTAAAAAAATATGGGCAAAATCACATGTGAAATTATAGGACAGGAAAAATCTCATAATTTTAAGTTTTACCCCAGAAGCCACCACATCATTTTTCTAGGAAGAGTCAACTATGCCAAACCAGGAATTCCATAAACAATAAAAGTATGGTTATAAAATAATGCAGCCATCTTATATCTGAGAGCTTGCTTTAGTAAGGGAAATCATTACAGCAGACACTGCCCAATATAATTATGCAGGTATCCACTAAAATATTCAATCAGATTTTCCTGTATACTGTATATCATTAACAAGCAACTAAATTCTTATTAATCCATAGTAGAGCACAGAGCTAGAAAGGACATGGTCTACTGTTCAGCTTATCAGAGTGAACTGTGAGACCCAGATCTAAGAAATAAGGGGAAAAAAAACCCTTAAACAACCCAAACCCCACAAAAACCCTGCTTGGATTTGAAAATGGTAACTAACATTTGTCCCAGCAACAGAAAGTTTTTCGTATTCAGTTTTCTGAGCAGCACTTTAGCCTCAAGGAAACAGAAATCAAGCTCTCTCAAGAATTAATGTATCACAGAAGTAGTAGGTTCTTTGCTTTAAGATGCAGCATCTTCAACAACATTCTGCCCTCTGAAGACTGTTATTCATTCTTTTGATTTCCCTTCATGTTTTCTTGTAGTATTTAATTTATACTTTTTAAAGTTATGTCAGAAGAAAAAAAGAAATAAATCAACAGAAAATAGTAAAAAAAACCACAAACCAAACCAAAAAAAACCCCAAGTTCACCCATGTGCTTATAATGTGTTCAAAACACACTTTTTGCTAATTTAGAAAGTGTTTCAGTGTTTGAGCTCTCCTATATTGCTGAGCAGAAATTCTGGGTAAATTTCTCAGAAATGTCAGTAAGATAGACCCACAGGGCAGATTTTTCAAGCACCCAGTTCTTACATGTCTGGTTTTGCTAGCAAAATCTACCACACTGCACTAAGCACTTAAGTTGCAATGGGACATTTGGGAGCATGTTGCTGAAAATGGGATTATCAATTGCTTGGAAGTAGGTCTTGAGCTACAGAAATAAAAGGTAATGGTAAATGTTGAGAACTGGCTATGATTTAACTCCCTTTCCTCTAGGATGAGATGATTAGATGTTTACGAATATCAAAGAAATGTCCACTTCCAATTCAAACACACAACTCAAGTGTCCTTGAATAACTACGCAGAAATATTTGAACAATTTTACAGAGAAACAGAAGTCAGTGAAATTGCACACTGAAATCTCACTCTAGGTGAATTGCATAGATTACCTATTCGATTGCACCTAAAATGTATGTTTCTATGTTCTCTTTTTCCCGCGTCCTGCAGTGTGACTAGGTGGCCAAGGTGGCCAATGGCATCCTGCTTTGTGTCAGCAATAGTGTGGCCAGCAGGACCAGGGCTGCGATTTTCCCTGTCCTTGTCACTGGAAAGGATGCACCTCAAATCTTGTGTTCAGTTTCTGGCCACTCATGACAAGGACATTGAAGTGTGTTCAGAGAGGGCAAAGGAGCTGGTGAAGGGTCTTGAGCACAAGTCTTTTAAGGAGTGGCTGAGGGAGCTGAGGCTGTTTAGCTGGGGTTGTGAAAAGGCTCAGGGGAGACTTCATCACTCTACGACTCCCTGAAATGAGGTTGCAGCAAGTTGGGTGTCACTTGGCATCTCCTCTCAGCCACAGGACAAGAGGACACAGCTTCAAGCTGAGCCAGGGGAGGTTCAGGTTGGACCTCAGGAAAAATTTTCTCATAGATAAAGTTGTCAAGCATTGGAGCAGGCTGCCCAGAGATGTGGTAGAGTCACCGATCACACAGGTGTTCAAGAAATGATGGATGCAGCACATAATGATGTGGTTTAGTTTACATGTAATGTTCAGACAAAGGTTGGACTAGATGATCTTGGGAGGGCTTTTCTAACCAAAGTGATTCTGTCCATGAATTTCCCGTCATGAACTCTTCTGCATTCTGGTGTTTGTCAAGTTCAACTCTGAGTTGCTTCACCTTCCCCACTATGTAACAAAGCGTGTCTGGCAGGACAGAATGAATTGACTGAAGTCTTACATAGACTTCCATTCTCAAATTTTTTCTGTGTACTTCTGGTAGGAGAAAAAACAAAACCCTTCAAGGAGACAGCAGAGTTGGAGTCAGTCCAGATTATCCAGTGAAGTGATTTAAGGGGTAAACACTTTATCAGTAGTGTGAAATCAGAAGTTAGTACTCCTCCTTAGCCCAAAACTTCAAAATCCACCTTTCTTAATTAACAGAATGGTGGAATTTCCCCATCAACTCAAAATTGCACCAATATAATAGAAAATAAGAAATACCATTCTAACTAAACTACATAATCCCATGGGCACCCAAGTGGGCCAGTCATTCCACAAAATTACAAACAAACAAAAAACCCTATCAAGAATTACACACGAAAACCAAAAATCAGTTTGTCAATCTGAGTTAACGTTACTCAAGTAACTTGGAAACTTCTGAAATTCTACTTGTATCACCGATGCAAAAATGTGACCCAAAAATTACGGTCAGTCACTTATACACAGAAGTAAGTATGAGACTAAATTACAGATTCTACATGGATGTTTATATTTAAAAATAATTTGTTATAATAGTCAATGAAAACCATAGAGCATTTAGTGCTCCCTCCTTCCTTTAAAGAAACAAGAGCCTCATCAATTAACGTAGATGAAACTTCTCTCTCAGGGACCAGTGTCTTGTGGACTAACATGGGGAACTATTGTTGCTTGGAATTATAATAAGAAAGAAAGTCTGACACACTGACAAATACATTGTGTGGAATGATATCAAGACTTTCTGCACAATCTATTTATGAAGGGTTATGCCAAATGCACATATACAAAATACATATATTAAAGCTGGCAAAGGATTTTGTTCAGTTGAATTGGTATTACCACAAATCCCCTCTTCATCAGTTATTGTTTGCACTGACATCCAAAATGTCTTTTGTAAGGACTCCCTGCTTCTATCTAATACTAGCATTTGCCAGAGTGGCATTCAGAGGTCTCCGAATGCTGAAGGCCACTCAGCACACAAAGACTCCCAAAAAGGGACTAACCAAAGGAATTTTTTAGGACTGCAATTAAATTGACCGCCCACCCCACCTCTCCCCCCCAAAAAAAATTAATTGCCTACACAATAGTTACTGGTGCATTTCTTTTTCCCATATGGTTTTTCCAGTGCCTTTTCTGTTCCTGCTGATCTTGGTTGGTCTGTTTTTTCATTCAATAAGCAATTATTTCCACCCACTACTTTACACAGGGCTACAAGAACTTACAAAAGCTTTAAGCTTCACAAGTTTAACATCTTTCAGGCAATTGAATAGACAGACATGCTAGGAGTTCAGCAAATCTATCTTTTCATTAAAAATTACATCTGCAAGTAGAATATGCCTTACTGTCTGACAAATGAAAAAACTCACGTTTCATAAACATTAAGTGAAATCTGAAACAACAAATGGAGACAACTACTCATCCACAAGTATGGATGATGCATCCATAAGTTTTCAGATGCAGCCACTAATTTTTAGACCCAAGGCATAAAGTAGATATAACAGGGGAAAAAAAGGAATTAATTTCTTAATCACAATCAAGAAATATATGATACAAATATGATTAAATTCATTCACATGCATAAATTTCTGATTCCATAATTGCTCTGACACACTGTGTATTATTCTAGAAACCAAGAAAACAAGGTATTTTAAGATTTTCCTGACACTATGATTTTGAACCTTGTGATTGAAAAGAATGTGATCTTACTAGCAAAGACTATGTCACAACATATACCAGACCAATTACACTTGTGTTGGTTTTTTTTTTAAAATTTATATGGATGTGTAAGAATACTTGCATTCTTGATTCCTGATATTGACTTCAGAGAACAGCAAAAGGATGCCTATAAAGTAAAAGCCAAGGTGATAGCAGTTGGGCAAAAATCCCAAAGGTCCTAGCTAAAGCAAATTTGCTGGTGTTGCTAAAGTCAATGATCACTGCCAGAGCCAGATGTTCAGAAAAACTTCAATATGAAATGTGTAAAAATCAAGTAATCTCAAATACTCTTGTTTTAAAATTTTCCTTTTTAAAAATGGCATAGCACTTCCCAGTATTTCAGTGTAGCAAATATAGTTAATTCTTTGAAAAGTCTGACAATTCTACTTTCTGCCTCACTATGTCTGAAAGCAACATAACCAGCATCTAAACAGGTCTGTCATTTTCATACAGCTACAAATTAAGAACTAAGCAATCAACAAAGATACATATGGATACATACTGGCAGAATGCTAATTTTAAACGTCTAGGAGACCAGATTATCCTGAATGGGTAACATTTTACATTCCGAATGTAATGTGAATACATTAAGGCTATTACACTTCTAGATGCTATAAAATAGTTTCAGTAGAATGGTCATGTAAATTGAAAAGAAAATCTGTGTCTCTTCAGACTAGAAACTTTGATAAAATTTGCCCCCAGATGAAAAATTCCTTATCCAATCAATGCATCTGTCAGTCAAGCTTGTTTCTTCCTAGCTATGTGTCTTTGAAAGAGCAGAGACATAGGCCATTGTCAAATGCTAGCAAAATGAGAAAGCAGCTCTTCTTCTGTCTGTCAGTTTGTGTGATCTAAATTAGTTGTTCAAATAAATCCTTCTGTTCATCTGTACTGTCCAATAGCAACAGAAATTCTAACCAAATTGCAGAATGTAGGAAATGTATGGCTCTCATCAGTGCAACAGCAAAGTTTGTTGTCTAGCACACAATGGTAGAATACATTACACTGAAAAAATACTAGTTAAATAAAGTGAACACATTCTCTCCTCATCCATTGCTCTTGAGTACACCAAGAAAACTTGAAGATGCACAGCTTTGGTAACTGGCTGCTTATCATGGCTCTTCACAGATGTCCCACAGTGATGTGACAATGGAAAGGACTCAAAGATTGCTCAGCATGAATACATAGAGCCTACAGGCCTGTAAAACACCGGACACTCAGGAAAATTAATTCTAATTAATTTGTAGAGTGGATTAGTTAAAAATCAAAATATTTCTTTGTCAATATTCTCACAAGAAATTAAGAAGCAAGTTTAACTTAGTTTAGGTTAATTCACTTCACTTGCAACCCTGCAAGTATTTAACATCTTTAAGCAATCCCCTGTAAAACTCACACTTTTGGTAATTTAGTAAAATTTACCTGAGTATCTAAGTATAGACAAGACTTTAAAAAGGAAATGGTCATTAACTACCACTTCTCTGTAAAACATGAAGGATGCAACTTATCTAGCTTATCTAATCACAGACATCCTCATATAATGAATAAAGGCTCTGATGTACTTAGTTGAAATGCAGTCTCACATGAATTCTGTTCAGCTGGGGGAAAAAGGACAGGCAAGTCACCTCCTCTTCTAGCAAAATGACCAAATGAGTTATAATCAGGCACATATTACTGTATCTGCCAAAGAACATATACGTGGGACATCAGAATAAACTTTAACTGCACAGCTTTATGAAATGTTCAATTTTTATATTTACACTATAATTAGTACAAAACTGCCTTTAAGTTTCTGTAGAACAAGACAATATCTACTGGACATGATACCCTAGTATGTCAAATCAACTATTTTGAAGTATGATAAAGGAATCTAAGAAGAGTTATAAAGAATAAGACACCATTTTCAAACTATACATAGTGTTTGCTTTTACTCCTAAAAAGGTACTTATATCCCCAAAAGGTTTTTAATTTTAAATAAGCAGGGCAAGCAGGGAGGGGGCAAGGGGGAAGACTGGTTGTTGGTACTAAAGCCTTTACTGTAGTAAACTAAATATATTTACAATTTATACAAATGTTTAACCTTCAACAAAAATACAAAAACATATCACAAGATGCAAAACCAAGAAACAAGTTCATCTGAGACACTGCTGCTCTACACAGGACAGAACGCAACTTGAACTGCAAGGAACAGAAAGGTATTTATCCCCCATATTCAGGCAATGAGAAAAATTTGCATGAGGTCACAAAAAGAAAAAAATAAAAGGCTCCAAACATTCTTCAGTAGACTTGGCTTTTAAAAATTATGTCAAAAACCTAGGCTACATCTGTCCGTCTTGCCTCTGTGTTCCGTCTGGTCCATGTAGCCAATACTTTGTTGCTGCATGCTGCCTTCTATTTTGAAAAATCAGAGTAGTTTCATGGCAAGGTCTGGAACCTCAACACTTTTGTTCCTTTCAAAAATTCAAAACCTTTCCACTTCTACAAACAATTTTGGCCCAGTTCAACCTCTAAAAGAATATCCCCATCATATTTTTCAGTAGATAACTTCATAGACTGTAGCCTTTTTGTCTCCAGAGCCAGTGACTATGTACTTATCATCCACAGAGATGTCACAGCTAAGCACTGATGAAGATTCTTTGGACTAGAAGAAAAATAGAAATATATTACATCATTAAAAGAAGTCTGTTTACCCTCATTTCATTATCTCATTTTAGGTAGTTCACATATGTGGAGATATCTGAATCCACTCTTGGAACTCTGCATGTTTTATTTTTTTTTTCATTAAAAGCAACATCATCCTCACCTGGAAGATACTGGCTCCATAAGGAGTTCTCCATGCATTAAGAAGGTTATCTTTCCCAGTACTCACAAACCATTTACCTAGAATATAAACCAGAAGGATTACAGAAACATGAGAGACATCTGACCAATTTTGGCTTTTCAATTAACATAAATGAAATCTGTTAACTAATTACCCTTATAAAAGCTCTTACTACTAATCAACACAGTAGTTTTGCTTACAATCAGTGTGGATGCTCAGCGCATTTGCAGTGTGTTACATGCTAGGAAATCCCTAAACTCCTCAAACAGAAATAGCTTTTTACACATGAATCAATCCTCACAGCAGCCTCTAGAAAAACAGATGGTTGTTTGTAGATAAGTGCATTCAAATTCATAAAGCAGAGATATTTATGCATTACTTAAGAAACTGAGATGTAATAACTAATGACTATGAAACAACTGATCAGCAAAACATGAATTAAGAGCCCTGACCTCCAGCTCTATGTTCAGGGCAACTTACCACAGTAAGCAAACTTGAGTGACAATACACAGCTCTCATGAAGGTGCAGTTGATACTTGTCTGGCTTGTTTACATGTAGCACTTCGACATTGCTGCTCTCCATTCCCACAGCTAGCCATTCACCAGTAGGACAATAACCAAGGGAAAATATCTGAAAATTAAACCACATTTACACCTTTTTGGTTTGGGTTTTTTTTTTTGCTATAGATAATATTTTTCTGCAGTTAAAATTGTTTGGGAGAGGGAGACAGAGAGATAAGGGCAGATTCCTATAGTTCAAAAGAAAATTGTAGTTCAAAATTCGAATAATTAAATAACCCCTGTTTTTACATACTAACTTAGAAAAATAGGGAAAGAGTAGTGTCAGGCCATCATTTTCTTCTGTAATCTAAGCACATAAGAAGGCTTCAAAACATTGTGCTGTGAGCAGCCAAAAGGAAGAGAGGGAACAATCTGCCAGTTCTGCTGGGCTCAGTCTTACCTTTGATCCTAAGGGTTTCCTTCCCACCCCACACATTGCCACAAGCTGTAAGAAAATCCAGTTACCTGTGATGTGAAGTCATGCTGTTGTAGCTGTCTCCCTTCTCTCAAGTCCCAGGATCTGACAGTGTTATCCAAACCTCCTGTCCAGAGCTTGGTACCATCATTAGAAATGTCAATACAGCTGGCTCCGTCTGTGTGGCCCTGGAATTGCCTGATAAAACAAACCAGATTGAATAATGATTTCCTGCCAGAGCTCAAGGTAAACACTGTTGTGGTGTTAGTTTTGGACTCTGTACATGTGTCATCTGTTCTGTGTCTGACGATGAGCAAGAATCAGCCCCTCCCTCTCACTGAGCATTAAATACCAGTATTACAAAAGCATTTTCCAGGTGCTAGAGGAATGAACTGCATCATGGCTAGCTGAATATCAGGTTTTGAAGAAAGAAAACAAAACAACAAAAAACCCAAAAAACCCAAACCCACTTGTGAGAATATTAAAGCACAGTAACTACAGTTAAAACCACTAGGGATAACTCGGATTAAATCAAAGCGTTCAGACAATAAAACCTCCAATTTCAGAAAACAGCTTCTGTATTTTTCTCTGGCTGCAAGTAAAGAAGATAAATAACAAGCAGATATACTAATAGAAAGGGATCCAGATAGAGATCCAGATAGTTAAACACAAACTGCTGAGTCACAAAGTTGCATTCTCTGTGGCAGGAGATTAGAAAAATCTAAACGGTGCAGTTTGTTTTATAACCTTCTCATTAGCAACTCACAGCTTTCAGCAACCAGAAGGTCATCTCAAGTTTTTCTTAATCCTTTGGCAAAAGCATTCTGAGGCTCCTGCATTTTTCGTCAGCAATTGGCACTAGCAAAGTCCTGTGCCTCAGTGTGAACAGTGGAGGGTGGGTGGGGAAAAGACAACCAGCTTGGGAACGAAGGGAATGAATCACCATGAGCTGCCACAGAAAGGTCACATGGCATGTTTTGTTTAGTAGCTCTGGTCTCAAAATTCTATGTGTTATCAACCAGTAAGATCAGTGTGCAAGTGCTGGGAACACATACAGCAAAGATTTAAACAGCAAGACATTCATAGATGTGTATAGATGTTGCCAAGTGCACCTTTACAGAGACTAAGCATGCACATGACAAAGTTGAAACTTTATATAACTAAAATTGTATTTGTTGATCTAAAGGTTCAACAGAAAGTAAAATCTGTATTCACATTAACATGACTCTGCATGTAATTTTCAGCTAATTATGGATATACAGGGAGTTTAACTGAAACATAGCAGACTAAGCATATTCTTTAGTTTTTGAGTTCAGAATTTTCAAGATACCATGGCTTAGATCCAAATTAGACTCTCTCTTCTGAAAATATTGTAAGCCATAACTACTTTGGTAAGCATAAACTAAATTTATCTTATAGTAAGCCCCTGTGCCTTCCGAAAGAACTGAGAGGATACATGCTTTCAAACCACTTTTGTAAAATAACCTTATGACTTACCATCACTACATAAGATTTGAAAATACTCTTTTTTACTTAACAAGGCTTAAGAAAAAGGAAAAGAGCAAACTTTAAAGTGTTCCCTAAAAGTCATGTTCAGTCCATATCAGTAACTAACCAGCAAGAATGCTGCTTGTAGAAACCTGCAGGCCAAACAAGAGACCCACAGGAGCTTTTACATTGATTACAGTAGGTTATGGACCAACCCTGAAACCACATCTTCCAAGACTAGGCTGAAGCTACCAAAACTAGTTTCTGCCTAACTTGGGTGTAAACCACTCCTCTGAGTAAGAGACACTATTTACTTTGCTGTCATAAATCCTATTCAGGGAGATAAATATTTATGCACCTGTCCAAAGAGTAATTTCTATTAAAAATTTCTGTAAACAACGACTCACCTGACCAATGTCTGATTGTGCAGATCCCACACTGCAATGTTCCCATCACTGCAGCAGGAAAAGCACACCTTGGAATCAGGGCTGATAGCCAGAGCATAGCAGGCAGGTGCTGAGGATGTCAGCTCTGCTTTTATACGAGGAGTTGGAGCTGCCAGGTCCCATATGGATAATGTGCTGGCTTCCCCGCCAACTATGAGGGTGCATCCATCAGGCAGCAGTTTACAGGAGCGGATGTAGTTATCTCTGTTCTGTACAACACAAATCACCTCAGTTATGTGCCTGCCAGTAATGACCACTAATATAATTCTGACTGCATCAGAGTTTCAAACAGTTTGGTACTTTTTCCATTACCGAAGTACTGAAGGTGAACCAGCAGATCCTAAAAGGCTGGAAACACCTACTTCTCATCACTAATTAGCAACTGCAGCTGCAGAAATTAAAACTGCAGATTCCTGTTGCCACAGTCTACTCTGTTTCAAACGTGACGAATGGCAGGTTTTCTATCTCGTTACACAAAACCAGCGCCAAAGTAAGCTTGCTTTTCTGCAAATGTACTCCATCAGTGAAGGTCACCAACAATAGAAATATTAAAGCAAATGACCTTTCATTTGGCATTCAACAGCCCTATATGAAAATGTCGTTCTAGTTTCATGTCCTTCAGATTTTTGAATTTTTCTTTCAAATACTGTTTTGCATTCACAGTAATAAAGTTGAAAGATTAAGTATTCCTGTGTTGGTCCTTATTTATGTTGGCCCTTTGTAGTTCGATGTGATTCTTATTGTACATATTGATCTCTCATTTATGATACCACTTTTGATTTGAGAGTTACTGAGGGGGAGTTAGTGACAGAAGACATTTCTATCTTTCCTTATTCCTGAGGTTGTAACCTTGCTTGACTGGCAACAGTTTTTTACAAAATTGATAATTAAGATCTGCAACTCAAGAGATAGAAAAAGGATTAGTTAAGGATTAGTGCAAGGATTAGTTAACAGCATTCCTATTATGACTTTTTTTTACATTTGCAACAAAGAAGCAGAAAGTAGAGCAGTGAAAATGTTAACTTCATCAGTCATTACTGCTCCATAACTAAAATGAAGGCTCTGCATCCAGACCAATACCTACCACAGAACAGAATACCTATTCAACTTCACTGTTGCTACTAGACAATTACAAAATGATAGCAGTAAAGAAAGGATAAAGGGTAAAAAACCCAAAACCCCTCACCACATTTAATTGGATCAACACTGAAGCTAGAATTTTCATTTACAATACATACTGCTGTGCTTGACAACATTAAGTCTTTTCAGTTAAAACTGCAAAAACCTCTAGTGAGAAGCATCTCTTATTGAGCCATTACCTTTTTCAAGTTAGCTTTTCAGCTACCTATACTATTGCACCCAGTCCCTTTTGTACCCTGCACATGTGAAAATAACCAGCCTACATGTATAACTAGTGGATCATGAACAAAAATTATTGCAAAACCTAAAGTAACCTTTGGTATCGTGTCACATTATTTCAGTATGTGGCTGCTATGATCTTACAAAAATGAGGTTTTCACTCCTTGTCTGAGTGAAAGACCTATGGAAGTTCTCTGCAGCCCTGCAGAAGACAAGCTACATTTCTTTTAAACTCATGCCCTAAAATCATCGGAACAACTAGAAAGGAAAAAAAAAAAATCACANGATCTGACGGGCATGGCGAGGGATTCCTGGACCGATGAGGGCATCAGGAGGGAAAGGAACTGGCTGCATCTGACCATCTGCAGTAACGTGAAAGGAGTAGGCTCTTTTGGGGAAGAGAAAGGGAGGAGACAAAATAATTTTAAAAATCAGCCATTACAGAACTACAATGCAAGAAAAAACACAGTATTTTTAATTTCAGTTCTTTGCTAATCATCTCATGAAAATCAGAGCTACAGTGCCAAGTAATACAGGCAGATGAAACCTCAGAAGGAGAAGGATTCACAACAGAATTTTTCAGTTTGCCTCAGTTAAGTATTTGTGTAATGGGGAAGTAGGTTAAATTCCACACTTAACTCTACAGACCAAGGTCATGGCTGCTATCCCTCAGCCACTTAGATAATCAAAAGACCTTTCAGCCCCTGGTTTCTAGCAAGTAGATCCAAGTCTCATCACCACAAGTCCTACAGCAGCAGGCACCCTCACCAAGCACTACTCCCATCATTCCATGAGGCTTGCACCTGTTGCCTTGCAGTACCACAAGCCAAAGTTTTGCTTGACTCCTGCATCTCATCTTTAACATCACCACTGGCTGTGCTCATATTCCCCTCCTGCTAGCTGTAAGTAGTGCCTTAAACAAAAACAGAAACACAGAGTTGTTGCACACAGATTTCATCAGAAAGCTGATATTGTTTTCTCATAATTATGTTTTCTTGAATAAGTACATTGGAAAACCTGAAAGGGTCAGTTTTCCAGATACTTTTGGCACTTCAGAAATACCTTTTATTTGTATTCATTGCATGATATCAAGTTTATTGAAACTGAGGGTTGAGGAAGTGACATTCTAGCACTGAGTAAAAAAACTCTTTAGGGAAAGTCCATGAAATTATTTTTTCATGGTCACTGAAAAGTTTAAATCCAGCTCTACTCAAGGACAAGGGCACAAACACCAACTAATAAAGGTTTCAGGTGCAGGGGGTGTTTCTTTGTTTGTTTATTTTAACTAATAATGAAAATACTACTGTAAAAGGCTGACTTTGTTATACTAGTGAGCTCCTTTTCTGTTACTTGTGTTTTAAGTGCACTCATAGCTCATGCTTGTGGTGCTGTTGTTACATCAACAGCATCCTTCAAGAGGCCAAAGTGGATAAAAAATGGTGACAGTATTTTTTTTTTCACTAATGAGGTGCCATATCCGTACTGAAACACTCCTTTTTCTAATATATTCTTTTGTTCAGAACTTCCCTTTCTTTTCCAAATCTACTTTCTTCCTCAGAAATCTTCAATCACTACAGCTCAACTATTAGTATCACATCCATCTTCCAAGAACCCCAAAATAGATATTTCTATTAAATCTTCTGTTCTGAATAATAACCTAGTATTTTCAAGGTATTTTATTACGTGTTCCCAAGTATCATGCAGTTTGAAATGAAGGAACGAGGAAGATGCCTGGTTCTGGAACAGACATCACAGAGAACTGAATCTGCTCTGCTCCTGGGCATGAGATATATTCCTCCCTATATGAGGAGAGATGGAAGAATTCTACATCTCTTTCATACAGAAAGACTGAAAACAGTCAACTCATGCAATATCACAGTTTTTTCTTAAGTGAAGGGTAAAAACTGGTTAACAGTAACTGCTCTTAAACAGAGGAGAAATTATAAGTGCATATGTATACAATTCCTGTCTCATTGATGTTTCATGGTTGGACGTATAAGCAGAAAGCTTGCTCAGAGAGTACACAAACATAGAGGATGAGCAAGTGCAAAAGATGACATCTTTTTGGTCACAGGAATGTCAGGAATGGGAAATGTAAGATAAGAAAGGAAGTGCCATGTTCACTCCCTTATATGTACCCAAGGCACACAGAATATCAAATCTATTTTGTCCCATGGGACCCTTTCTGGCTTTTTGTATGAGGAATTACAGTAATGATAAAGGCTTAACTAGAAACCCATTCCTCTCTGTGAAGAATAGAGACAAGATTGTCCCAAAGTAGCTATTCACTAAACAGATCTGACACAGGACGGGAGAGGAAGCAGAACAGGAGTGGCAACAAGACTGCTTAAGGCTGAACTGCTCAGGTTCATCTACAGAATCCAACAAAAGAGTCACAGCATTTAAGACACTGAAAAGCTTGGACCCATCCTGGGCTCCAGATCAAAGTCAGTTACAGAGTATTTGTTAACAGTAAGAATATACAGAACTGTACAACTTTGAAGTTTCAGCCCGCCCTTGCTTTTATCATGGACTGAAGCAAAACAAGCAGGTATTAGGCAATTTTTTCCAGCATGTCCAAGATGAATAATCTACTTGTCCACAACTTTTTTTTTTTATTTGAAGGTTACAGCTTAAATGTTCTGTTCAATTCAAAATATCTAAGTAATTAGTGTTTTGAAATGCTTAGGTGCACACACAGAGTTCCTCAGTTCTTGCTGAGATGGGGCGTGAGGAAGACAATAGAAACATTTCTCAAGCACTTCCTGTTTACTGTAGAAATGTAATGACTCTTATGCTTTGAAACATCAGAGGCCTACCCAGTGTATTTTTTAATCATGTAGAATTTTACCACTATGTGTATGTTTAAAATAGGGCTATACTAATCATAGAAGCAGACACTCTTTTTTAGCATTTGCTTCTAAGACTGGTTGATCAGGACACAGGATGACTGAGTTTGATGGCTAGAAAACAGACCAGTGATAGTTTCTTACAAGCTAGGACAGCTTTTTCTACAGTGTAAGTTATCTGCAATCCACCACAGAAAGAAATGGCTACACTTTGCCAAATTCCTCTGCCAAGACAAGCACTCAAAACAGTACATGTTCCTGTTTGCTGGAAGATATGTGGCATGTAATACTAACATCACCACTGCCAGCATACTTATGGTACGGTAGTCTAGTGACTTGTATCTGCTAGGTATTATGGTATAACTTTTGTTATACAATACCTTTTAACCTTGAAAAGGCTTGCATCATTTTGCCAGACTGACACTCCTACACTCCCTGGACAAGGAAAGTGTCTGTCTCCAGAAGAATGCAGGACTGGAGACAGCAGTGCAAATGACTATTTGCAGGTAAGCCGCTGCAGCCCTTGGCTGCATGAGAGAGATCCTGCTGCTTCTGGGAAGGACTGTACTTACAGTTCTACACCTACAGAAGACTCAATTTTTAATGCACTATACATATTCATAGGCCTCAATTCTCAAAAATGACAAAAATTTTCATTATCTAACCTCAAAATAGTCAACAGCTAGCAAAATCTGGGAAATTACTGAGCTCCCTAAAGCTCAGGATTTCTTAACAGGCACTACTTGATGACCCATTTTTCTTTTAGAACTGAGCATGTATGCCAGAAACTGCTGTTTAGTCTCATGACTAGCACAGTTTTCTGTCTCACTCAGAGCATTCTCTCTGTATCAAAGATGGCTATCCTATCATTGATTCCATGATTATCCCTCTTTGGTCAAAGAGGAGTTCTTCCTTGTGTTGGGCTAACAACAAACAAAGAAAATTATCTTATAAAAATGCAATTAAAATTTAATATAAAATAAGCTAAGAACATATCAAGTAATACATATATATACACTTTTAATTATCTGAATATTATGACAAGAACAATAACAAGACAAACTTCTGTGCCTTTTACGTAGAAGAGTTCTGAGAAATAGTATACTGTCACTTACATTATTTCTGAATAATGGAAGTCTTCTGAATTACTGCATCCAGAGACTTCTCTCATGTGTGTCAAAGCAGTAAGTACTGAGAACCTGTACAGTTCCTATGCACAGCAACATGGTTAACTGATACTAACACAAACCAGTTTCTCACCTTGACTCCCCAATTTCCGAATAAGTATACAGCAAGTAGGTATCATCTGACATGCTGAGGAGAGTTCAGGATAATTAATTCACTACCCAAGAATATAGCAGATTAACTAGACTACCTGCCAGCTACTCTAAGTATTCAGATTGATGCACAAATGCACACAATTCCTGCCTACTAAAGTATCATGCCTTAAAAAAAAAATCCCTCAAAACTTCCACTTTATGCCTTCAATTCAAGCAGACTTCTTTAACTAGCACAATACCCCCAACAGCAAAACACAAAAGCAAAAAGTTCCTTCCATTTATGACTGCATTTTGCTTTCAGCTTTTCTTTGCACTGCAGCTCATTTTTAATTGTAGTTATCACAAGAAACAGTGAATATCTGAGTGTGCTGTTTCATCATATAGAAAAAAATGCCAAGAAATAAGGATAGAGGTGTTTGTACAGAAACAACTGAATTTTCATCTTCATACATGTCACCAAATAAGTCTATTTAGAGATAAATGCAGGGATGCACACAGCAATTAATCTCCTATAACATTGTAAAATAAGCCTTCCTTTACAATATCTCATTGTACATTCACTGTAAAAGTATGAAGATCTGAAGAACAGAACTGAAATCAAGCAATTCCAAAAGAGTATGGTACGCTTATCCAAAATCACAATGAAAGTCAGCTTACAAGTAGAAGGAGAATTCAGAATTTTAGACACCAGGGAAGCAGTACTGTGGACATAAATTTACCACTAATCTTGAAACTCTATTTAGTCCACAATCCAACTATTAGAAGGCATGGTTCACATAAACCAGAAATCCATAAGAATGTTAATTTAGCAGCTATAGAATAGTAAAAGCCAAGTACTTGTTAGAAAGACTATGCAAAGCAAATAAAAAATTATTAGAGCAACACACCAAAAACTCTCAGTCCTGGGCATAATGAAATGCATTAAAACAAAGAGTTTAGGAGTCAGACACCACATGTTCATGTCCAAGTGGGTTTTTAACAGGCTACACTTCTTTCTAACAAGCAGGTCATTAACAGATCTCAGAACATAAAACAGTTAAAAAAAACTGGGTGCCACCAGCAGTGTCATTTGGAAAGAAGGGAACATAATTTTCTCTTGGGTGAAAAAAACAGTGTAAGCATAACTGTTGATAAAAAATGTGCAGCCTAAAGCATACACATATGAGTGGGGATTCAACAGTTATATCCAAAAATTCTCTGTACTACTTGCAACCGGACTCACTAAAACTTCTCATCTAATAAAACAAATTCAATGTGTCATGGTATCTATACTCAAGAAAAAGGCTGACTTTGAAAATAAACAAGGCATACTCCACCAGTTTGCATGATTATATCTGCTCTGTACAGAAAATACAGGAGAAAAACCTGAAGTGAGATACTCATAAATGCTGCAGGTAGCAGACAGCATCTAGCCAATCAAGCCTAAAACATGAAATTGTTCCATAGCTGTGAATGGAAAGACAATTCCATGGGTTTATGGAATTTTAGGCTTGCTTCACTAAGATAAGCAAAGATGTAATTTTAGAAGAAATGTACAAGTAACATGACTACAAAACACTGCAGAACACATTAAATGAAATGGCAACTAGGGAGTATGTATCAAAGTAGGCAGTATCAAAGTAGGCAGTATCCAAAGGAGCGTGAATTAAGTGGTAAAAACATTAAAAAAACCAAAGCAACCCCCACACAGCTTCCCCCTTGACAGTAATTTAGCTAAATTACTAGGATACAAAGTAGAGCAGTATACATATGCTGTCCTTTTGTCTTGAACAGTGCAACAAGTAGAACTCAGCCACAGAAAATTTCTGATTGAATAAAAATAGGTTTCACTAGATTACAATATAAAATATTGCAAGTCATTAATAATGAAATATGTTATTGAAAGCTTAGGAATACAGTTGTTTAGAAGTAAGAACTTAGAGCCACTCAATTATGCAATTTTTAAAAGTATTTAAGTATGCCTAATTTTATGAAAGTCAGCAAGAATGTGTCTGAGTTTTGTGTACAAAGCCTGATCCTTACTGCACTAAATTTAAATACACCACATTTGATACACAACACCAACTCATTGAGCCCTCACTTCACTAATCTTATCAACACACTACCACCTTTAAGTACAACTAAGATTTAACAGGTTTCTCACACTGTCAACAGATAGCTAAGCCCACTCCCAGAAGCATGGTGGATAACCACAAAAACACATTCAGGATGGCTTTCCAAACTAAGTCTGCTGCTTTTCTATTGTTAGGAAAAGATTAGAAGAAAAGATACACTTTTTTGCCTGTAATCTGGTAGCCTTTCAAGGATGTTTGCAAGACTAACATTACCAGTTACTAACAGGAGTCCAAAATCAAAGCAAACAGATGTAACTGAATATATAACTTCCACCACAGCCTGTCTGACAACTTAGCATACTAAAAGTAATAGTTTCTATATGTTTCCTGAAACTGAAAAAGGAAAAATTAAATTTCGATTGGTAAATAGACATTATGTAACATGAACATCCTGCACAGAAAACGCAACACGTTAAATAAGTTACAAAATTATGTAAGTACCGAGGTAGAGAAAAACTACACTAACTGCAAGTTCCTGTTGAAAGAGAAGTCAGGACTGACTGCCAAGTTTGAACAAAGTATAGGTTCTAACAGTGTTGAAAAAACTGTTAAGAGTTCTCTCTGCCCCATTCTCTCCAGAGAAACAGCTAAGTTAAATTTGCTCTGTTAGTAACTGCACAGACTACTTGTCCAAAAATACCCAAACATTAATTGCATATTTTCAGAGGTCATACATGCTCATGAGTCTACTGCACTGGTTAAGTTCACAGTCAACGGTCTACCAAAGCCAAATTACTGAAATATTTCATGTATGCTGCAGGATTTATTTTATTGAAACATCAAAAAGTCACAGCATCACATAATAAGTATTTTATTTAACAACTGCTTCACCAATAACCAAAACTTTTAAATAAAAAGAACGTATTGTGGAAACTCTTCTACATCTATGCACCACCTGCTCCACAACTGCCTCATCATCCTTTTGCTCTCCAGCTGCACTCACACAGAAGTTCTAAACAGCTTGCTCCATTATGCAAGGTGTGTGTAATCTGTTGCTAACTGCTCCAGGTACCCACTGTCATCAACTGCAGACTTCCATGCCTGATAAAACAAGTGCCAGACAAGAAGTCTGCAAGTCTGCACCACACATTTATCCTCAGAGTAGTGCAAATTTTAGCTTCAATATATTTTCATCTAACACATTTTACCATTATTTAGCGTTTAGTTTGTAGACCTCTTAACTTCCCCCAGGAAAAAAGAAATTAAAAACACCTCAAAATAAAACCTTCAACAACTTTTACTTGGAAACAGGTATATACACACCTGTTTTGGGATACGACAACTACCATTTGAGAACTTTTATGCTGTGGGTTCTACTTGGAGAAGTCTAACACGCCCTCTTAGAAACAACTAGACACTATCCCTCTTGAAATCCCTGTTCACTGACAAATGTAACTTCATTCCCTCAAAATATTGCTGATGTTACCAAAATGTTAAAAGTTACTTACGGTTTTCCTCCAGGAATCCCTGCTAGGTTTGGAGGGATTCCAGGTACTCTCATGTGAGGAGGGGGATCAAACCCAACCTGACAACAAAAAGTGAATTAATCTCACACTTGGAATTTCTCAGTCATTTCTCAGCAGGCCTCTTTTCTCTACTTCCAAGATATTATGCATTTAACCAAAAGGTGGCTTTTACCCACAGTATCAGATAACTGCATGGCCCTTCACTGGGGGGCAAAACTCAGACCTTTTCCCTGAGCATACTTCTGACAGAAGCACTCATATGAAAGCAGAAAATAATTTATCATGCATTCACACAACTGAGCATAACTCAGCAGTCCCGGTTAGTCTTGTGTTAGCCCTGGAATTAGAAATCCTGTCAGCACCAAGCCAGTGCTCTTTACTCCTGAGAGAGCCAGCAGGTACTCAGGCTGGCAAAGAGTGGTGCTGGAAAGTAGCTCTGGGCCCCAGCTAGGATCTCACTGCCTCCACAGCCTTCTGTGTGGGCACAGCAGCTGAGATCTCTCTCAGAGACACATTGTGGGGTGCAAACAAGCTTGTCCACAGCTTAAAAAAAAATGAAATTCTCTTTACATGGTGCAATTCTACTGATTTTCTGTATCATGAATAAGTATGTTTATGAAATAATCCAAGCAGAAATTCTGGACAAAAAAGACTTAGTTTTTCTTCTGAACATTATACTAGAATAAGCATTGTTATTGCATTAAAAGGAGGGTATAGGCTATTTAAAATTTGCGCATTTTCACATAAAATCCCTGTTTACCAATTTGAAAAAAGTGGTCACACAAACAATAATGAGAAGTTGACAAGCATAAATCCAATTTTGCAAATTTACAAGTAGGTAAGTTTGCCTATCCAGAAAGCTGCCATCAAGCTCATGTTTGCAGAATCAGTGTGACAAGCTACTATAACTACCAGGGTTCCACCTACCTAGTACACCCACAACAGCAACTATTCTTAACACACCTGATCTCAGAGCTCCAAAATAGGTGCTGACCAACTTCTCAGGTTGATTTTCACCAAGAAACCAACAAAATACAGGGACAGAGGTCCAGATAAAAAGACGTTTACATGCCTCAAGACAAATCTGTTATGTCTATATGGAACACAAATGTGGTTCAGCAACAAAAAAGCAGATGTCTACAGCTACAGTGAAAGACTTTGTGTCTACCAAAACTACTTTTTCATATACAGCACCACAAAATAATTTTATTGGCATTTGTTCATCAGTTAAAGCCCTGATGAAGGTGAAGGACAAAAAGCAAACATATATTAATACACTCAGATTCCTTGTTTTCAAGGTGCAAATTTGTTTCTTCAGCCATACAGCAAAGTGAAGCATGCAGTGAAGCATGCAGTGAAGCTGTCGAGCCTCTGGCACTGTTACGAGTTGGGAATTCTGCAGTGATAAATGAAGCATGGAGCTTTTCTCAGTGAACCACAACTCACAGGACTGAGATTGCATGCAGCGTATGGCCTACCATAGGAGATCTTCCATAGGCAACCACGGCAGCTGCGGCAGCAGCAGCACTCATCTGGGGTGACATATTGTGCAGACTGGCATAAGCTGCCCCTGGGCTGGTTAACTCTCCATTCATGCCAGCATGAGGTACCATTCCAAACGGAGCAGGGTATGGTCCTGGTACCGCCAGTGGTGTCCGCAAACCTGCAGCTACAGAATAAAGAAATTAAGTGGATGTATTTATGTATCCCTGCATACAGGAAAGAAGCCCTTTTTTTTCTCCCCTAAAACACCTCAGCTTCCCCTCTCACACACTGTCAAGAAACATCCCCATAATCTGTCAGTACCACCAGTTCTTTTCAGTGCAAATAAGATCTACTGAAGTCTGAACTTGATGATTACTTCTAGCAATCTCTCCTGGAATTACCTATTTCCATTTCTGTAATATTCCCCTGTTTACATTAATCTCTTCTTTGCCAAATTAAGCAGTAAAGCTGACAGACATGGTTTACACAGCTCATGTCTGAAGCAACTGTGTGTACCAGCCTGAATAGCAAAAGTAAACTTCCCCCGGCATTTGTCAAGCTGTGCACTGCAGCAAATATTAGCAGATTCAGACAAAAACTGTAGAAGAGATTGCATGCAGAATAAGTACCAGAAACTTCTGAGAAGTCTTTCTATACTGCATTCAGTCTCTGGATTATTTGCAAAAAAAGATAAAGACAAGAGTAAACAAAGACTAAGAGACAGAAAGATATTCAAACTCCTGATAATCCAAACATCTGCTTCTCATCAAGCCCTCACTTGATATCAAGAATAAAGCAATATATTTAGCTAACAGCCATATGTGTAAAAAAAGATTAATTTTGGAACCATAAAAACACATGAGGTAATGCATTTACCAGCTTGGTTAACCAGAGGGTCCATTGTTGGAGGCTTGCCAAGGCCTGGACGGAGTCCTGGAGTTGCACTAGTGCCTGGGGTTGGCACATCACCTCGAGGAGTTGGTGTGCTGGATTTCAGAACAGGCGTGCTAGCTTTTTCATGCTGGTATCATTAAACAAATTAAATGAGTATTATTTTTAATCCAGGCCATATTATACAATTTATCACAACAGCAGCTGGGATGCTGGGCACCTACTACCTAGTCCCTCAGCCAATTTTCATAAATCCACACAATGCTGACAACATTAACCCTTGAGAGAGAAATGTTGACCTTTTTGATTGCTGCCAAAATTAAAATAAGAAACGCAGAAAGTTATTTTTTCCTCTTCTACTGACATGAAAAAAGGAATGCCTGAGGTCATTTTTTTCTTCAGGAAAATACAGTATGCATTACCAAACTATTTTAGTTTGAAATCATTAATATCTCAATTATTACTGGACACAGAAAATCTAACTACAAAAACAAAATACCACCATAGTTGATAGTATCAAAAAGACATGACACAAAAATTACAGAGAATCAGATCAAATTATTAATGATCCTACAAGAAAAAGTCTCAGAGGAATAACATTTTATTTAGAAGAGTTTAACAAAAGCCTGAAGAACTTCTTAGTGATTGCATACAGACCATGCTAAACCATAAGTTATTGCTCAAAAAAAACCCCATACCAATGCTTAAGCAACTCTTGTTCCTTGTAATAAATTTGCAACTCATCTGACAGAAATGTAGGAAATACATGAAATCAAAACAAGGCAGAAAATACTGCTGAGGAGGAAAGCTCAATAATAATTTAAAGATCTGGACAGACAGTGGTCAATTTCAGCCTCAAACGTTTAATGCCAGGTAATTTGTGCCACAACTAGTTGCAGAAGAGTTGCAGGGTAGTTAGATTTTACAAGAAAGAAGACTATCTGAACCACAGACTGCTACCTACCAGACCCACTTCTTTGGACTTGAGGGAAGTGGAACTTCCTGAAGAGGCTGTAGATGCTGGACTGCTGGAGGCGTCCTTCTTCAGTAGGCGGGTTTTATCTATACCATTTTCACGTGGTGAATGAGTGGGACTTGCCCTTGGGGAAGAAGGATCCTAGAACAATGGGAAGGAAAGAACAGCGTAGAACCATGTCATAAACTGGTACACAAACACCACTAAGGAGTCTATGGGGAAAAGAAAAAAAAAGCCAGGAGAATTTAAGCAGTAAGTGCAAATGACAAGAGGTTTCGTAATCTTTATTAAAAAAAGCTGAAATCCCTTCATCAGCCTCGAGAAGTCAGCAAAGTCATATAAGCAATCTGGTTTTATTTTACACTATATTTAATCATAAATTGTTTTCAAGCACAGAGCTTGCAAAGCGTATCTAAGGACAATCTAAAACAAATGCAGAAAACATGGTAAGAGCAAGGAAAACCAACAGAAACTGCAGACACTGTTTTTATCATGTACATTCTGCATTCTCTGCTTGTTGCAATAAACATTTCAATAACCTCTTTTAGGTGATAAAGACCCTGCTCATCTCTACCTTCAGAAGAAGAGATAGATGCATGCCTTCAAAGATTTCACAGAATATTTTGAGTTGGAAGAGACCCACAAGGATCATCGAGTCCAACTCTTAAGTGGAATGGTGCGTACAGGGATCTTTATAAGCCATAATAGCTGTCACATTTTTGCTAAACACAATCTGTAATTGCCTTGCCACTTACATCTAAAGGAAAACTGAAATCACCTCTCAGGTGATTATTTTTCTTTGTTCCAGAGACACTCTCTGCATTTACTTTAACTTGAAATAGCCAGCCCCATGAGTTACAATGCTATTAGAGCTCCGCAGGTTCTCCATGCTCCTTTGGCTCGTAAGAATAGAACCAGGGAGAAAACACACCTCACAAAAGGGCAATAAGTCTACTGACTGATTATTAAGCAGTTTCATTGTGAGCCAATCTTCTGAAAAGATTACTGAAATCACTACTTGGACACCCATTTTTCTACTTGGGTGACATCATCTGGGCACCTGGAGCTACTGAAGGCACTTCTCTATCATAGTTTCTCTCCCTGTGGTTTTCACAGACCAGAAGAACCACACTACCATATTCAAGTTTCCTATAATCTGTGTGTTATATGAAACAAAAGATGAAGAAAAGGGAGCACTCATGCCTTTACCTTGATGCCATTACCAAATCTCAGCCCTGGAGAAAAAAAAAAGGGTCTACAATCTCTGGAAATCTTCTAAATTAACTTCATTCTAAAAAAACATTTCTGGAAAATGCCTTCAATGTAAGAGATTAAAATACAAGCAATTTTAAAGGTAATTTTTTTTTAATAACAATCCTACTGTGAAGTACAACATTAGATAATGTCTTCCTTTTTCATTTGAAGACAGTAGTTTGGAAACCTCAGCCTTCCACATGCACTTCACCACAACTCTCTGCACTACAGAGCACCTGTGAAGTGTCAGAACTGCAGAGAGAAGAGACCTGGACAAAGCAGCAGAAGGAAAAACTGAGAAGGCAATTAGATAAAGCTCAGAGGAAGGCAGACTAATGAAAAGGAGAAGCTGTGAATATTTTAACATATCCACATAGAAGATTATTTTTCTTCTAACAACTACATGTACTTTTCCTTTCACCTTTGGGAAAAGGTCAAGACTACAAAACTCCTTTCACCTTTGGGCAAACGTCAAGACTACAAAAATGTAAAAAATTACCTCATTGGATACATCTACAACCAAGTTATCGTCACTCTTGTCCCCATCACTGTCCTATTAAAAATAAATAAATATAGTGTTCATTTCAATTAGTACAATAAGAGCCCAGACAGAAAGACTACGCATCTACTCAGACATTTTTTGTTTTTCCTAAACAAAAAGCAAACAGCCTTTCATTAAGTTATTAGCAACAGGGAGAATAATTAAAACAGAAACAGAATACCTCACTTCTGCTACAGTAGTAAAACCCAAGTAAGGGAGAACTAGTTGAAAGATGGGGACCTCACCATCAGTGCGAGATGGTCCAAAACCCCTCTTTATTACCATCATAAACAGTGTTATCACTAGTCCTAAAAGAGAAAGGTACTCTGTTCATACACTAATCTTGCATTAATTAAGAGAAAGTACTGCTTGTGCATACCTGGAAAAACACCAGAAAACAGATCTCAGGAAAATGGAGCTTTTTTGGCATGTTTGATGAATAATCTTCCTTAAAGTGATAGCACCACTTCCCCTCTTTTTTCAGAAAGGCAAGTTTTGAAATCAAAAGTTCTGGGAAGAAAAAACTTCAGAAATGCCAAGGCATTTCAACATTTCTGTCCAAGAAAAGCAAAATACTTGGACGTTTCTAAACAGAAGTTTTCTACTGCAGCTCGTCGAGCTGCATTTTGACTGTTCCACTTAGACTGATGTTCACCTGAGCTGGTCTATTAATGATTGCTGTTACTGTAGCATCTCCTGGTCCCTCTCTCCAGTAGAGGCCAGGATGCCCCAGTAGACACATCCTGATACACATAAGTCTAGTGATTTCCACAGTACCACAGTGTGTTTCAATCAGAAGGGGAGTCTTGACTCAAAATTAAAGAAATGAAGTGAATGTTAATTGAAATTTTTGTGGGAACAAGTTTGACACTTCCAATAAAAGTACTTTTAGTTAAAAAGCTTCTATGCAAACAAACCAGACATACAAGATTGCTCAATTGTCCTCCATCTCTTGCTTTCAAAGTGTCTGAGCTTTCACACATAACACTAGATCCTTCCTCTCACTCGAGGCCACAATGTTTTATAAAAACAAAACAAAACCAAGCCACCCAAAACTAACCAAAAAAGAAACCCCAAACCAACCAAACAACAACAAAAAAAAAACCCAAAAAACCAAAAATCCAACTGAAAAAAACCCCTAACCTACAGGTAGTTTCAACCCTTCCCTTCTGTTAACAGCTGAATTTTCCTCCAAGAAATACCACAAACATATTAGGGATCCAAGAGTACTAATGGTCACTCTATTTGCTACTCATGAAGCTATCCAATCAACAGGTGCAAACAAAGGACATGAAAGCTTTAGCTCTGGTTATCTTCCACCTCTTGAGAAGTATGAAGCACCTAGAGTGCTAGAGCAGGTGGGAGAACGTGGGAGAACATGGGAGAACGCACACTTGTTTACCCGAAACGTCCCTCTGGAGGAGGGCAAAATTAGCTGCAAAGCAATGTTTAAGTGAACCCCACTGACTTTGTCATCTTAATAAATAGAAATTTCCTTGGATTTTCAAAGGCATGTCCCATAACTTCTACTATCAGAAGATTTTCCTCACTAATAAAGTCGCACACTGAAACTACATAGGTACTAATATGAAAATTAGTCAAAAGTTAAAAAGGGGGGGAAAAAAATCCCCTTTCATTCTTATTCCAAAAGCTACAGGTCCTACAACTCATTTATGCCCCCTTTGACAAAAGCAGTATTTCCCTGTCCCTACATGGGGATCCTCTAAAATGAGCTCAAAATCAGCAGATTTGTATTTGCTTAATTGGTGGACCTTAAAAAAAAAATAATCTTCAAGATTAGAATAAATCTGGAACTTTCAAATATCCTTCCTTTACTCCATTTTTTAATTTGTTGCTGCCTTAAGCTGTAAAATCCATTTCAAACAAACAGTGGGCAGAAATATATTAAAAGGTGGGTTAAAAACTGCTTCTATTGTGCAATAGCATTCTTTACTTTTCTTTATGGTAGAAACACAAGAAAAACAAGTAAGTTAAGTTTTTTCTTCCATTTTATATAAAGTGTAGCATAAGAACACCTAATCTCCAAATATTCAAAATGAAAAATGCCAACAGAGTATCAAACCCTTAAGTTGAGGGAGTAACATGGGAAAATTTGCCAAACCCTTCTGTAATCAAAACATTATTATTAGAAAGTGGTGAAAATATAATTTGTAAAACCATTAACAGCACTAAAATATCTAATAGATGCTCAAAGATATTGTCCAAGTGGAGAGAAATTAAAATTACCCTAACAAATACTGAGAAAATAAAATGGCACCTAATTTTCTCTTGGGTTTCAGTAACCAAGAACTAACTAGTGATCTGAATCACATAAACCAGACAATTTGCCCCATTATTGCTATGTCAAGATACAGTATGTTCTATTAGATTTAAATTTTGCTATTCAGTACTCTCTCATACCAGTCCTAGTCTCCTGTTCAAGGGCTATCCTGTGTTTTGGCTGAGCATTTAGACTTGAAAAAAGCCTATGTGAACCTTCTGATGTTCACATACATTGCTGTACTGAAGTGCCTCTTTGAAACCAAGCAACAAGCAAGCTAGTCAAAAATGCAGAACACAAAACTCTGAACTTTCAATAGTTCAATTTGCTTTCTGCTGAAATTGCCGTATCAGCCAAAAGTAAACTTCAGTAAATTGGTACAGCCTGACAGCATATGCAATTTGTAATGGTAATTATAACTCAGCACAGTAATAGCAACTTATCATTAAAATTTACCAAACCCCTCCCAATAACAAAATCCTCCATTTCAAACAAACCTGCATTTTCTAGAGCAGTCCAGAAAGAATGTCACTCAAATGCTGAAAAATGCCCCAGAGCACACATGAATCCCACACAGCTACTCCTATTGAGGACTATTACTTCACAATATCCCAAACTACTGAGTCATTGCTCTCCCACAATTTGAATCTTGTGACTCTCTGGCACATATATTCAGGTACTACTTCAGCCATAGGAAAGTTGCCTCGTTTTCACAGCTCTTTTACTCCTCATACAAGCACAGTATGTGCAAATAAATTAATCATTTCCTTGACACAGATTTGCTTACATAGTGGCTGGAATCCTTATCATCCACCTTTCTCTTTTTGATGTCATTGGCATACTCAGGGCCATTCCTGCGTTTATCTGTGCTTCGTAGACTGTCAGGGACCAACAAAGAATTACTCTGTAAAGACAAAAAGCAAGGTAAATCAAAAATTCCTTATAGGATTCCTTCATATATTCTTAAAAACTCAAATTGATGTGATAGACGCTTTAGAAATGTGATACCTACTTAGACTTTAATTCAATTTAATTCAAAACAAAGTCCTCCACGCAAACATGTACAGCTTCACAAATTCTAAGAAGCTTGGCCTTCCATTGTTCAACTTATCAGAAGTTTCACTTGTCAGTCACCATCTATTTAACTAATTAATTCAACTGAATTTATTGTTTAGGAGAAGAAGCCGGCTTGCAGTTTATTCATGAGCAAGTAACAACGATTTTCTTATTTTTTAATATTCAGATTCCATATAATAAAAGAGATTTATTACACAATCTGATTGACCAGTCACGTTTAGAACATCATAAAGGATAAGGATTTGGTATGTACACCTGCAGGTATGGACAGATAAATAGCAGCTTGCCTTTAATGCCTAAAATGACAAGTATTTGCAGAATACCGTTATGCAGTAATCAATTGTTAGCTGGAGTAAACTTCAGTTGGATTCCTTCAACAAATGTATTGCAAACAAAGATCAAATATTTTTACTTTCAGCATAACATTCACTACTAGTGTGAAATTAAGGCTAAAGTGTTGCTTAATCAGACTTGATCTGAAAAACTGAGGCCAACACAGGCACACAAAAGACAAAAGCAAAGACTAATCTTTTCCTCAAACTACATGGACTGCTTTCATTCATGCTAAGTTATGCTAAGTACAAACTGTTGACCCAAAGAGCATTTCAGACATTTTTCAGTCACATGACAATTTGATATGCCTGTGATTCCAGATTCCCATCTCCATCTCAGTTCCAGCTAAAGCATTAAAATGTGTTACAATGAGTTCTTTTAAGTGCAGGATTAGCATATGCAAGAGGGCAATTTGTTCACTGATGTGTTAATGCTGTGAACAATACTGAATGGGTTGAGAAAAAAATCTCCTTTCACAAAGACCTGGTAAGCGTAGATCCTAAAAGCCAAGTACATGCTTAGATAAATAAATACAGGCTCACATAAATATATAAATAAACATGCGTTTACATCCATACATGCAACTCTCTCAAGAGAGAAGTCTAATACCAACATGTACTTCAGTGTAAGCCCTCAAAGGACATAAATAAATCTACCCAAGAGACAGAGATATTTACTTGTAATATATCATAAACACCGACAAATAGCCAGTGAACTATGCACTGAATAGCTTCCCCTTTAAAACCTGAAGACATCAAGGTAGTTTTGTCCAGACACAAATGTTTAGCCCCAAGGAGAAGGACAAGGAAACAGGGTACATAAGGCAATCAGAATCCGCTTTTTTCTAATTCAGAAGCTGCAATTTAAAGCCAACTCTAAGCTCTTTTATTCATGACTATTCAAGCTAAACAAATGCCAAAGGGCTTACATAAAGCATATAGGAGGGTCTATTGAAATTCAGTATAAAGAGGCTCAAAATAATGTCTTTACCAAAATGTTTTGTAGCTAAAAGGTGGGCTTGTTGGATCATTGAACTAATTGCCTTGACAAATACGTTCGGAATTTAACCCCTTATCTCCTCCCAGATGCACATAAATTCAGGGATTCACTAATTTGAAAATCATTAAAACTAGTTTTCAATGTTTTAATGTTGAATCCTGTTTGGGGCAGTAGAAACATCTTAAGAAGCAGCAGAAATACCTTAAAAAAGCTAGGTGTCAATTCAAACTTGACTAGAAATGCTTTCCTCTTAAGGAAGAAAGTCTGTTAGTTAAGAGATACTTTCCTTAATAAAAATAACTAAAAATACCTGTTTTACTATTGAAGAGTTTAGATTAAAACAATTAAAAGAAAAGCAGTAAAGAGAATAAAGTCAGCTCCTTGCTTTAATTTTCTAAAAAAAAGTGTGAATAGCAAAAAGGTGGCAAAGAGGCAACATCTGGAAAAAATTTAGCAAACTTGCTATTTGGAGTTATAGCTTGCAAAATTTGACAACCTATAGGCGTAACTACAATAGCTGATTTTCTTTTTCTTTTTTAATTTAGTCTGTCTAGACAATGCTGACATTATTTTATACTATTTGTCTTGCAGAATTTCAAAACTGTGAAATATAACGTAGGAAATCCCAGCTCCCACTGTGTCCTAAATGCCAAATAAAGATTATTAGATTTGTTTTTTTCTCCAAAAGACTGATGGTTTCTCACACGAACATGTAATTATATCACAAGCCTATTCTGCAAAACATATTTCCTATGGTCATATTTACACCACCTTTCTATAACTTACCACATTAATTTAAACTGCTGTTCTCTGTGATCAGTGTCCATGCTAGAAGCTGTTGTAGAGCAGCTCATTTCCCAATAGCTGCATCAGAAATTGCAATTAAGATTGTACTCTTTTTATGGCAAAATCTATCAATAAACTCAAAAATTAAAAATTTCCTGGTTTTTTTCCCATACAAGTTCTGACAACTGTGACTAAAATGAGGTAAAGAAAAAAACAGCTTGCTACTGTAAACTACTACCACAATTCAAACTACCAAATATGTAAGATTTCATTCAACAATGTCAAAATATGAATCTTTCGAAGAAGTGCAGATGGTAAATCCAGAACACTGAAGAACAAATTAAATAAACGAAAATACAAACAAGAACTGGTAAAGAGATGACCATATGAGCCTTGGGCTATTGATCTCTCTCACCCTTGTAATGTTATGGTTCAGGGAACAGTAAGGACAGCATACTAAAAGCCACCTTTCCTCATTTCAACTCTGGCAGAGTTTATATTTGCTGCATGTCCACTCTCAAACTGTGCCAGACAGAAGACAGCAGCAAAAGCTTCATAATATTAGATTCTCCTTATCTTCTCTTTAGAAGAGTAATCTCTTTAGGTCTCCTAACTAGGTCCACTAACAACTGACTTATTTTCAAAACTAGTAAAAGAATTTTTATTTTGGCTATAATTTTTTAATAACTCTACAAAAATTTTCAGTTGGAATAGATCTTCAATAATAATCAGCTTATGCAAAAAGGGCAAAAATATATATACATGCATAGTTTATATCCTAAAGAAAAATTGCATGGCACCAATTTTTATTTTGCCTTAATTTCAACAGATTAGATACATGACTGAGGATATGCCTTTCATACTTAAGAGTTCAGTTTATTAAGGATTACCAATGCAACATTTGCAAATCATGAAGTTCAGATCAGAGCAAGTGGTCAAAATCAGTTTTATGTGTTTTCCTTTTTCTTTCGATCATTTGTTTTATACACATGAAGCCCTTTTCTTCAAATAAGTCCCAAAAGAAAATAAGAAAGTTAATGTAGCGCTGCCTCCTGTCAGACCTACCAAACCACATAAATGCTATATCCTAAAACAACTCTGCTGCCAGCAAAAGCTAAATATTGAAACCACCAGAAGGCAAATGCAAAACAAAAACCTAGTTGTGATGCACAGGAAGAAGGCAGGTCCCCTACTAGGAATATAATACACATTATTCAAATGCACCTCCTTGACTGTAAGTACTGTTCCCCACAGGAACCATTTTCAAACCTCAACTATACGTGCCAGAGGTAAAGGCTAAGAGCACACAGTATCTCATTTATCCCATTATCCCATTTATAATACAGCACAGACAATTCATACAGAATAGTACATACAAAACTGACAACTGACTTTATGCTGATCATTACAGCAATTAAAAAACAGTATTTACATTACATCTGTGTACATGGTTCAACTATACCTGGTCCCAATTAAGATCTCCTCTAGTGTTGGGCTCTTTAGTCCTCTCGACCCCTTTCCCCCAAAGACGTGCACACACACAGGCTTACTCTGTGCCTGGTCATTCCCTGATTTCCTGCTGCACATCCATGCCAAGGACAGCCACCAGCCATCACAGCCAGTTACCACAGTTAACAACTTGGGCTTGCCTGCTTTGCTCTCCAGTAGAGCCTCTGTGTTTATTTTATTTAACCATACACGGGACCTCTGCCCTGTCGCTGCACCCCACACGAGTGCTACCTACAGATATGCTCATATAGACAAGAACAGGTGCAATTCCTTGCTGAGTAGGCAAAACAGGATCAAGTCTAACAACTACACCCAAAACATCAGTTGCTCTTTGTTAGGACTCACTGACAGGAATGCAGTAGATGCTGAAGATGGACTTTAATATCCCCTAGACAGGCAAAAGAAGATTGCACTCATAGCTATTCTACTCTAGAATCATTAACTTCAATCTGCTCAATATGCTTATTGCAAACATGCATGTCAAGAACCCAACAGCTGACTCATGAAGTCATCAGTAGTTTTTGTGTTAGATTACTCCTGATGGAAAGCTACTTGACTTCACCTTCTTTTCAAGCACCATTTTAAGTTATAGTGATTTTACTATCAGAAGACATTAGCAAGGAATAAGTTGATCAGTATTTTCGAGCTACTGTTTGTCAAAACCAAGGTATACATAAAAATATTTACCAGACCACCTCAATCCCACTGTCCTTTGTCATCAACCTTATCCTGCCTTCTATCAGCTACAAACTAAACTGCAACGTAGCAACCCACAGCACTTACATATGAGCAACCTCTGCAGTAGTCTGGAGCCACACTTGTACTATGCTGATCAGTACCCTAAACTTCCATAGAACAACTTTTATGAATTTCCTCCCCCCATTAAAAGAATTAAAACACAAAACAAAAACAGCTTGCGCATATCTTCCAAAAAGTAGTACTCAGTTGTTTGTTCATGCCCCTCTTCTCCAAGACTGGGAGATGAAGAATAGGATAGAGAGCTCAGGGCACATAATATTTTTCTACTGTAGGAAAAGAGCATTTGCTTTATAAAACAATAGCAACATTTACGCTTAACAATGAAGGCAAAAAAAAAGACTGGGAAAATTTATGAATACTTCTTAGGTCTTAGAACGCAAGCTCAGTATTTTTCATGAGGACAAAAGATAAACACCAACTAATGTAAATGCTAAGCACACAATGAAGTAAGATTTCATTGTCTGAAAATTACTACTGTAACAACAGAGTGCATCAAAACATTTGCATTTCTGTGCTGTCCAAACAGGATACTAGAATAGAAGGAACAGAAGTGATAAATGAACACCTACAACAAGTTTGAAAAATGCTGCAAGTATGTTTCCTACAGAAAAAAATGTGGACATCAAAGTTCTTTTATACTGACATCTCTCAAACTTTCAGTTTCAGTTGCAAAACTTGCTACCTTTACCTGGATTCACTACCTGCAGCCAGAATTTGCCACATTAGAAAGGATGCCTGCATTTGCACAATAACATGACACAAGTTTGGGACTGTTGGAGATACAGATCAGCCAAAACCCACCAGCTGTTATCCATGTAGGCACGCAATTTAAATCTGACAAAACAGTTTTATCATTTGTGTAGCAAATTAGTATGCTATTACTAACTTATATGTTACACATTACACAAACATGCATTTACCAAAAAACTTTTCTTCAGTTTACTTTCTGGAACTTGAGCTAATGCATAAAACAAAAATGTAGCCCTTGTTATTTAGATATAACAAAAGTAGTTAAACGGGTCAAAATAAAAAATAATGAAACCATGCCTTTATATTAATTTATAACTACAAGAACTTCACTAATTTTGGTGTATTTCTAGACACACAGTACATAAAAGCTCATGACTGCTTATTTATCTAAGGAGACTTAAAAAAATAAATCCAATTCTAATTCAAAAATGAATATGCTCTGATCTGTCACAATATGCTTTAACTCAAAGTTACATCACAAAAACTCAATGTTAAACCCTATAGGCAAGTCCTAAATTTCAACTTTTCAAACTTCAACCTTTCAAGCTGTTAGCTTCTACTGATAGTGCTTAAAGGTCATGCTAGACATATTGGATGGAAATCATAATGTAGAACTGCACAGTAATACCAAACATCATGGTGAATTTAGGTAACTTACAAACAGCATGGGATTTGGTGTCTTGGATGATGAAAGCATGCCTGTCAGGATTTTTAGCAGCACCATTACTTTTAAAATGTTACTCGGAAAGTCAAATTGACTTTATCTGGATGACCCAGATGTTATAAAGTGATTTCAACCACACATAATATCCAAACAGACCTGCTGCTATCCCTTGTGTACTTGAGACCCATTTCCTATTACCCATAAAAATACATTTTACATTAAAAAAATTCCATTAAATATACAAGAGAATTAGAGAAGTTTGAAGAGCCCATAATTCCCAGCTAATCATTTTAGCTAGTTGAACTTAATTATCTCTTGAATTACTCTTTCATTGAAGATGTCCTTTACTGTTAAGTCAAGCTTTTGATGTAACACTGTATTTAAACAATTTCAAGTTCAAGTTCACCTGTATTCAGCTATTAAAGTTTAAGTTTGCTATGCAGTGTTATCCTAAACTGAGACCAAAAAGAAACTAGAATGACCATAGTGTAGTATCCAAAACTCAATATATCCACATGGCAAAATTCCTTTATGATATAAAGCCTCAGATTATTTAAGATTACTGATAAACCCAGCATAAAAACAGTCTGCTTCAGGTAATAAGCAAGTAATCATCAGTTAGCGGATACAGAAGCAACTGCAGCAACAATCTTACATAGTTTGAGTAAAATTTACACCTACAGTAAACTAAGCAAGTGATCCTGTAACCCTCCCACAACACAAAAGCCAGGTTTGATTTTTGATAGTTCTCCTTCCATAGGCAAGAACTATTCTCAACTACAACATGAATTCAGAGTCCAAACTTCACAATGCTAAGCATCTGATTTTAAATTCAAACTCTTGACCAAATGACATGATGGACAGGGTGGGAGAAGCTGGGAGCAGGGCAAGGACAGGAAACATAACAACCAAATCAAAACACAGAGCAATCACTAGCCAGAGATTCCTGCAGTCAACTAACAGCTGTCAAAGCAGTATGTTCCACACAGAGCAAAAGTCCTTAATAAGTCAGAGACTTCATAAAAACCCAGCTTAAAATTATTTCTGCAGATACACTGTCATTAATAACAGTAAGCAAGCTGAAATGAATGCTTTTTGCTTAGTAATCTAAAACTAAAAGACTGCTGCAAAAGATATGCAGACAGTTTCCAGTAAAAACCATCAAGGAAGCCTTGTATATATATTAAATAAGCCGCAATAAAAATCAGAATTTAGTACTGTACAACTATCTGTCAAATAACTTTTCCTAGTTTCTTGTCTTTTCTAATTGAGAAAAGGAACAAAATAGAGCCCAAATTCACCTCTGACATAAACAAACAGAATGAGCTTTGTTACTTGAATTGACATTAAGTTGCGTACGACCATGTCTAACAGAATAATACAGCAATATCACTCAAAACAAAACAGCATGAAAAGCAGCAAGTAGTTCTTTAGAGGGCTTTTCAGACAAGGTCAATTCTACAACAGCTTATGTCTACAGGGAAAAAAGTATCGCTGTAGGAGTTATACCTGAAGCACAAATTAAGCAGTAATGACATCAGTACGGCTTAAAGAGATGCAGTTAAAAAAAACTCCTAGGGCCAAACACCATGTTGACACATTTAAAAATTCTTATATTTAAATTTCTCACCTGGTCTCCAACTCTAATTCCAGAAAATCCTAGCGACTAAAAGCCTTAGTCTAAAATACTAAAAACTACAATACCTGAATATTAAAAATGCTGTACTTGCAATGTTCTTTGTGATTTGCAGCTTCATACCCCCTCTCTGCCTCCAATAAGCAAACTAAAGTTCAAGTTTACCTAAAAGTATTCTGCTCAGAAACAAAACTCCTTCATACAGTCCATCAAACAAATGATCTGGTGTTCTGCACAATCCAAGATATATATTAACAGAAAACACATATGCCTTGTCTCATGAAAATAACTAAAAGGAAGACAAAACAGACAAACAGCACAACAATTGATTATTACATTACTGGAAATGGAAACATTAGCAGGAATGTTGATACTTACTGTGCCTGGCTCTCTGTCTGCTCCCGCAGTAACCAAGAAATGGACAGACATGCCCGTTCAGACACAGAGGCAAGAACAGAAATAAAAAAGGGGGGAAAAAATTCGAACACAAGCCACAAAGTTTTAAAATGGCTTTTATTTATGTAAGTCATTGCACATTCCTAATACAGTGATTTCCTGAAAATTACAGTATTTTGTAAACATGATTTACAGTTTAACCATACACAAAGCCTAGTTTTATTATATGACAGAATAAATTATTTTCTTTTCAAAAATTAGTCAAGTGCAATTTTGCCCAACATTTAACTGAGTACTAGAATTTAAGCTTATGAAACTAAAGTAACAGATGCAATTATTTAAATCTTTTGTTTGAACACATTCACTTCAAAATTTAACTTCTTGTTCCCCCTACCTTCCCATCCACCCATTTCACAACACTGCTTTCTTTGAAAAAAATCCCCATTATGCAGTTTAACAATTTTCCACAATATGGTGCAGGCCGCTGCTATTGCAACTAAGCATTTGCCAGGATGTCAAAAGGTCCAGCAAAGTGTAGAGCAGGTGATACTTAGTGATCCCCTTTAAAATATTAAAAAATTTCAAGCTGAATTTTGCTTCAGTGGTTTATATGCAGACATTTTAAAGTTTGCCAAGAGTTTTTTCTCATTCTATATAACTTGAATTCTTTAGAGATGCACATAATTTGCAGCAATGCGCAAATTTGACAATGTCCTAATCAGGCCTGCCATGCCTCTCACCTCTGTGGTGGTCTGCATCGTGATGCTTCTTGTCATCTTTTATTGCCAAGTGAGACTGCCCACCCAAAGCACTGGAGAGGGCAAGAAGGCCAGCACTGCTTCCAAGTGGAGGGATTCCTGGAGGCTGAAGTCCTGATGGATGCGGTGTTAGAGGCACTGGAGGTCCATGGCCATGGGAGAGATGCTGAGCCTGCAACTGCTGCTGCTGTTCCCAGCGGTACCATCATCCCCAGAAAAACAATGTGGAGCACATAGTTTGGGAAAGATAAAGCAGAAGTTTGGTGGTTAATTATTGAGAATCTATAGTGATTTTGAGATTTGTTTTAATCCAGCCCCTCCCCTTTAACCCACCACATTACATACACTGCATTATATCATGATGTCAGAGGACAATTCTGCTCATGTCCCAAAAAAGTTAGCCAGATACTTATTTTGCAGCCCAACGAGTAAGTTAAGCAACTAGAGGTTGTTTTGGGCAGCTACTGCCTGCCACAGCATCTCTGGCAACAAAGAACAGCAACAGAAGAATCAAACACCTTTCCTTTTCTATAGAAAGCCTTATCACTGCTCTGAAAAAAAAAAAGTTTCAGCAACGAGATTGATTTAAACTCATATCCCTCTCTTCCCTCAATTTGGAAGCAGCAAGTGCATTTCTACCCTGAATATTAAAAAATGTAAAAGATATGCTGAATTTCATATTTAGTAAAATTTAATTTGCATTTTATTCTGGCCAAGATTCTTAGGGGAAGAGGGTAAATTATTTATAACTTAACATTCTGTTTAGGAACCAGATTTGAGCTGAAAATCCAGGTATTTTAGACAGCATGGAATTCTCAACAAGACACATGGTATCGATGAATACCTCCACCTGTTTTAAAAAGAGCTTGCAAGATCAAAATCATGAGTAGACATACAAACCTATAACTAATCTGCTAAAGCAATCTGTAAGCAATTTTAGAAATAGAGTTTTTCCATTAGAACGTCTTCCCCATAGTTTAAATATTCAGGTATTTTCTAGTTAAAACTTTCATGGTTTTATTAATGTTTACCAAGTTCAGCTATCCATTTAATTTGTCCAAAATGCTCAGCACAGGGTTTTTTTTAGAAAATGAAGCTTCAAAAGCACCTTTAGACTAGTCATAGCTCCCATTATCTGTTCCAGGTTAACAGATATTTTGCCTCTCTCTCCTGTTTCCTTGTCTCTGAGCATATGAATAGAAGGCAGAACAATCATTTCCACCCTGGCCACTCTCCACTATACCTCTGCTCAAGGCATATACCAGGAAAAAGCTAGAGTGACATCCAAATCTTGGGGTCGAAAAGGAGACCAATAAACATTTGTCTGAACAGGATGAATTCAAGTTTGACCAGGTGAATGCTGGTGGTCCTGTAATAGCATGTAAAATTGTTACAGTACTGCTGGCAGCTACCAAAATCATACCTGGACTGCAGCTTACAATATTTCACCCATCACTCCAAAACAAACTCAACTCAAAATAATGCATATAATTTTATCTGTTTCTTTAGGTGCGGAGACTTTTCAAGACAAACTGTCAACAATACCTATAATAACATCTACTGGCATATGTATGAATTTATTTATTACTATTTATATTTGTAACTACTGAAGTCCTACAGTTTTGCTTCTCATAACCCCACACCAAGGCATGCCTTGAGCTGTCTATAAAATTATGCAGACACAGGGGCTGATATTCAAGAACTCTGGACTGCACTTGCTAATTCTTTACTCTTCTGCTGTCCCAACTGTCATGCAGCAATCATTTACTTATTTTGATATACAAGACAATCTTTAAATTTACCACAATCCATTAGTTAATTCTATAAAGCCACACATTTACCAAGTCTTTCTCACACAACATATCAGGAATTTTTTTGAGTGCTGCATAAAAAGCCATGCTAGTCTACACTTCAAAACATGCATGTGATCACCACCCTTTTTAGTATGTTTAGAAAACAAGGTAAAAGGTAAGTACTTCTTATTCTCCTAATTTAATGTGTTTACAACAACACAAAAGCCAACATTTTGAAGGAAGTATAAGGAATCATTGATTTTTAAGTAGTTAATACAGTAGACTCCTTTCTACAATATCAATCAGTTGCTAGTGACGCTTCACTTAACTGAAGAACTATTAGTAAGGAGCACTGTAAGGTGTGACAGGACTACAGAAGTTTGTTTAGGGGGTTTTGTTTGCTTTTTGGATCCAGCCTCTCTCTAAAGAACAATATGACATCCCTCTCCACACAGACTTTAACACAACTTCAGTAGTTTCCAGCACATTTCCTCAAAGCACCGGATAACTTGATATTTTGGCAGCCTCTCTCAGAGATGCAATTTAGTCACCTCCTTCCTCACTGATCACTTCAGCCAGGTCACTCTAGCTCTGAGGCAACATGAATCAGCAGTACTGTGCAGCATTGTTGGCACTGGTCTTACTTGTCCCCAGCTGTGCTATCACCCCACGTTACCTAGTTTTGGTGTGCAACTGCCTAAGAATAAAAAGCAATTTATTCTTTCTAAACTGGTTTCATGGAGAAAAGCCTCCTCCCTTTTCCAACAGTAAGCTCAAACTAGCTTTTGCAGAGTGACCACAGGGAAGTCAGAACAGAGAACAGGAGCTAAATTGTTTCCATTCTTGTCCCTACCATTTGGGAAGCGTACAAAGACAACTCTTATTCATCCCTCTCCTGCTTGGTTTAATTACCAAACAAATTAACCCACTTGATTTCTGGAAGCACAGGTTTAGGTTTTAAGAAATGGGTACATTGCCTGCCATTTCCCTGGCTCTGGTTGGTAGCCTACATACCACGCATCATGAAAGTCAGTGAAATGAGGAACAGATTAATGCTCTGTAAAAGATTCTGAAGCTGAGAGTGGGAGAGCTGTGTCCTCTGTTCTCTGGCGGAATTGCACATAGACAGTGAGGAGCAATGGGCAAGGTGTGGTGTGAGAGCTGCAAGTGCATTGCAAAGCTGCTCTGCACGTTTTTGTAGCTTTAAAAATGGTTACTAACAGGCATGGTACACAAAGATCCCTAAATACGACACTACACGAAACTGACTTAAGACTGAAATCCTGATCATGGTCTTTTAAGCCACCAAAGTTATGTCATGATTTCATGTTTATTATCTGATGTTCACTGCTGTTTAGGACTTTAATATACTGATTTATTGCTTGTATGTTATTTATTCATAATAGGTTTGAAGTTCTTCCTAAGAGATGAGGGATCATCCATAAAGATGATCCTTTCCAGAAGTTCATATTCTTTTCAATTAAAAAAAATTAATTTTTAAAAGCATATTGTATTATCTTTATAAAAGGGGTAAAATGTACCGCACACAAAAGAAGAAAATAAAGACCAGGGAGAGAGATAACAGCAATGTTCACCAGATGCATTTAGTAAGTAAACATTTGCCACAGTAGATCCTACAAACAATTATTTTATGCATATAATCACTTTCCCATCACTTCAAAGACACTAATGCCTGTTCTGTAACCTTTCAAGAGCTTAGCAGCAGTGAGATATAAAACAGAGTAGGTTGGCAGCAGTATCATGGTCTACTAGGCATGTTCATTAGCAGTTAATTAAAAACTAGACATCTGCCATAAGAAATGTGCTCAAAAAATGATGAGTAACAGGTCTGTCTTAGTACCAATTATTATCATTACTTGCAGAGCAAAGGCTGTGTCCACTTTGAGAGGAAAGTGGGAAGGTAGAGAAGAGTGCAATGATGCATACTTAAGTGACTGCACTAAGATAATTAGCCACAGCAGTGATTTTAAAAGTATCAGTAGTTCACCCACCATTTTGTTGCAAACCCAGAAGTTCTTCGTATTTGCAAAGGGAGAAAAGGAACTACAAACTCATACTACTGTACTGTTTAGATGTAGGTTTTACTGCCTCAGATTTTTATTTCTCAGCGTCTCCATAGTCAAACCATAAAGACCCAAAACTCGGCATATAAAAAACAGTATTAGTGTCTCTGAGCAAGCATCTCCTAACAATTTTAAAGGCAGTACAGTTTTTTATCTCCCACACTTAAGGCAAAGTCCAGCTATGAAGAGATCTTTAATCAAGACTTAAAATGTGGAATTACATTTTCAATCTCTGACAAAGACTTCCAAGGACAAAGTTAGCATGTCTTTGTGAAACAGAGTTCCTGCAATTAAAGAGTGACAGGTCTCCCTTAGGCTCCTTGCTCATAAAGATAGACAACAAGCTCCTACAACCCTCACCTTAAAGCAACTCTGTTAAGATCTCAAACACCTGATTTTATTTTAACACCTTTTTCACATAAATATGTTTTTTAATCCTCATCATTAAGCACTTAAGAGCATTCTTCTGTTTTTAAGCAGATGTATGATGTACTCTTCTGTCTCTCTTGAAAAGCACTGAATTAAAAATTCAAATGTGATTGTAAATGAATATTGGAAAAAAAGTTATGCTTTGTCCCAAACTACAATAGTTGTCTTCTCTTGTGCTTTTCTAAATAAATACTTGAAAAATAAACACAGAAAAAGTTTTCCTAAGTCTTATCAGCACTAGCATCAGTAATACTATCAACAGTTGCCTCCAAGCTCCATAGAGGTGTTCTGAAAAAATATCTGGAAAACACAGGTCATTTAGAGAGCTAAAATGTAAAGGATGCTATTTCATGTCAACTTTTGTGAAACAGAAGATCAACTCAAGCAGACAGAAAGACGTGAGAGACAAACACGTATTACTGTGCTCAGTTTCATTATCATATTCACTTCCTTTTCAAAGGGACAATCTGGTTTTTCATTTGCTTCCTTGAATTTCATAAGGAAGTGAGAGCCTGCATCAAATATCTGCAGCCAACAAACACAAGAGGGCCACTGCCTGAGCACATACAGATAGTTGATCAAGGAATCGCTTTTTCCCTTACTGTTCAGAAATATTCTTAAAACCAGTATTGCAAATATAACTTTATAAAAAAGGAAGTAACTTAAGATTATGCTCCTGTCACATCCCATTTTCCCTCACTCGAAAAAAACCAAAAACCCTCTATGCACAACCCACAGTATCAGCAGTCCAATTTGGCAGCAGGAAACTCAATAGAGACTCTAAGATGTTAATTAACACTTACTTTTAAATCTCTGTAAGAGTACTTTCCAAAGAGTATTTCAGCTACAGGGAAGAACATATTTCAGGACAACAAACAATTGCATGGAAGAATATATCCACATTCCTCTGCAAAAGTGACAGCATCCATGGACACAGGAAGAGTAACAGATACCATCTACTTAAGACTTCTGGCATGTCTTTGATATGGCCTCTCACAAAATTCTTCCCACTCAAAGAAATAATGAATTAGGGATGGATTATTACATGGATGAGGAACTGGATGGATCACTGCATCTGAAGAGTCAATGAAACTTTAACCCAAGAAGAGTCAATGGCTTCACATCTCTGTGGAAAACAGTAACTAGTGGTGTCCCTCAGGAGTGCAAAATGTGACCAACACTACTGAACATCTTCATCAATAACACAGGTAATGGAACTGACTGTGCCCTCTGCAAGTTTGCAGATGACACCAAGCTCTGCAGTGCAATTGATTGACGTAAGAGAAGGGCTGACACTGAGATGGACTTTGACAGGCCTGAGAAGTGGCACCATCTCATGAGGTTCTCATGAAGTTCCACAATACCAAATGCAATGTCTGGCACCTGAGCTGTGCCAATTCCTAGACTGAGGAATGAAGGGCTTGGGAATGGCCCTGCTGAAAAGGACTGGCGGGTGCTATAAGATAAATCCCTGCATCTGCAGCTCAGAATGCCAACTGTATCCTGGGACGCATCAAAAGAATTCGGCCAGTAGGTCAAGGGAAGTGATTCTGTCCCTCTTCTTCCCTTTACATGAGACGCCTACTGGAGTACCATGCCCTACTCTGGGGTCCACAGTCCAAGAAAGATATTAACCTGCTACAGCAGGTTCAGAGAAGGCCCACAGAAATGATCTGAGAGGGCTGGAATACCTTTTCTAAGAAAAAAAGACAAAGCTGGGGTTGTTCAGCCTGAAGGTTCCAGGGACACCTTACTGTGATCTTTACATACAAAGTGTTTTGTAAAAAAATTAAAATTTATATACAATGCTTCTACATGTTTCTTTTTCCTTGATAATATCACACAAAGTGTGTTAATAGTCACCACAAGACACTTCCTTCTGACCTATTTCAACCCTAATCTTCAGTACTACTGCAGCAATTTACAAAACTAAGGTCTGAGTTTGCTTTCTTTTGCTGGGAGTACACAACTGTGAAGAGTGGCTGATACACCAGACCTCTGCGATAACGTTCACAGAGAACTCAACAGGCTGGAAAAATGAACTCACAGGAATGTCATGACATTGGCATTAACACCTCAACAAGGGCAAGTGCAATATCCTACACCATGCAAAACAATCTCATAAACTCGTATGTTGGGGTCAACACAGCTAGAAAGCAGATTTGCAGAAAAGGTCCCTCCATACCAAATTGTGGATGAGCCAGCAGCAATGTTCCCTTATGGAAAGAAAAGAAGGTGAGTGGCATCTTGAGCTGCGTTAGACAAAGTATGTGCCAGCAGGTCTAGGGATCCCCTTCCTCTAGGGGATCTTTCTTCTCTACTTATCCCTGTTGAAACTACAGCTGGATTACTATATCCTGTTCTGGGTTTCTCCTTACAAGAAACATGAACCAAACAGAGAGCATCCAACAATATGTCTAGAAATGGCTAAATAGTCCCAGGCCTCTCAGCCCCTCCTCTTATGACATACCTTTACCTTTATAGCCCATCACTGTATGGCCCAAACACAAGAGGCAGTGGGTACAAACTAAAACATGGGAGGTTCACCTTGAACATTAGAACACACTCATTTTTTGACCAAGCTCTTGCACAGGCTACCCAGGGAGCTTTGGAGTTTCCACCTTTGAACATACTCAAAAGTTGTATGGACATGGTCCTGCATAACTGGCCCTAGGTGGCTCTATTTGAGCAGGGGCAATTGGATCAGATGACCTCCAGTGGTCTCTTCCAACCTTATCAATTTAATGATTCACAGACAGCAGAATCAGAATGTCTGAGGCTTCAAGGGACCACAGAAGGACATCTGATCCAACCTCTCTGCTCAAGCCAGGTCATCCCAGAGCATATGGCACAGGATTGTGTCTGTGTAGTTCTTGAATATCTTCAGTGAGGGAGACTCCACAACCTCTCTGGATGATCTGTTCCAGCACTTGGTCACCCACAAAGCAAAGAATTTCTTCCTCATATTCAAATGGAACTTCCTGTACATCAGTTTGTGACAATGGCCTCTTGTCCTATTGCTCAGCATCACTGAGGAGAGCCGGGATCCATCCTCTGATACCCTCCCTGATATTCAGACACTTACGAGGACTACTCTCAGTCATCTCTGCTCGAGGCTGAACAGGCCCAAGTCTGTAAGTCTTTCCTTGTAAGTGAGATGCTCCAGTTCCTTAATCATCTTTGAAGCCCCCTACTAGTGACAGCCCTGCCACTAGACCATGTGCCAATTCTTACTGCTTACTGTTGTTTCCCCTGTTTAAACAAGTTTTAGAAAAATGAGACAGGTACTACTATAATTTCTTAATTTTCTAACTACTTCCTTTGAAATTTTTGTTTATTTTGGTCCATCTGGTTTCCTTGCTTCCTTGTCTTCTAAATCCTTCATTCTGACAGGAAGAAAGCCACACTCTATGATAGTAAAAAAATTTTTAAGTGCCCATGACTGCATGTCTAGCTAATGAGCCAAGAATGTGGGTTTGTAGAAGTTGTTTGAAAACTATCCTTAAGTGAACAAGCCATAGTGCCTAATGTGGGAAGAGAAGTCCCTTCAGGAACAAAGAATAGTGTCTTCAGTAAGTCCCTTCTATAAACAACATGAAATGTCATTGTACTACAGAAATTTAAGTCCATAAAAGGACAACATTGGCAAAAGCTATTCAAAGTCATATATTTCACACATACAGAATTTGTGTGGCAGTGGCATGATTATTTAAAGGTCCAGCTGTCCCCTGGGTAAAATCCTGTTCCTTTTTCATGCTTTATTAATGCAGATGTACAGGGTAGTGTCTTGGAGTCTTCACACTGCTTTTCCACTCCCACAAAAAAAGCAAATGAAACCTCAGAATTTTACTGAGAAGAGAATTTGTCAGCAAGCAAATATCCAAGTCAGAAAGAAGATCTAAGTCTTAAATTTCAGAACAGAAAACTTTCAAAGTTTTACTCATTTCCTGTTTTAACTTGTTCAGACAACACAAACCACACTAGTAAGTACCAACTGCACAACAATTTTTAAGCAGTAATAGGCTGCATAAACTGCCTCTCAAAACAGAAAACTGATGCTATACTGGGGTAAAGGCAGCTTGCCACACACATACCCCAAACAGTCCTTTTTTCACAATTTAATTTCAGCTCTAAGGTAACTAAGACAGAGAAGTTGTATTTCAGTGATGCACTGATACAATGATTTTAAGTACAGTAAGCCCTTGTGTCACTTTAACTACTAAAAGAAAAAAATCAGATACAGAAGGTCAAGCAACATGCTCAAAGTAATCCACAGAGCTACTTCAAAACAGCATGAAGTGTAGCTGGAAGCCTGTACCCCAAGGTTCAAAATAACCCCAGTATTATTTAACTTGTTCATCAGTGACTCAGACAAAGGGAGAGATGCCTCCTCAGCAAGTCACTGATGACGCAGAGCTGGGAGCAGTGGCCAATACCCCAGAGTGCAATCCTACAGAAGGGCCTCAGCAGGGTGGAGAGATGGGCAGATAGGAANGCTGGGAGCAGTGGCCAATACCCCAGAGTGCAATCCTACAGAAGGGCCTCAGCAGGGTGGAGAGATGGGCAGATAGGAATCTTCTGGAATTTGACAAGAGCAAATGCAGGGTCC
>VXBB01011456.1:0-12938 GCA_013399915.1 Illadopsis cleaveri
AGCCCTGCAGTAGCTACTGTGGAGAAACTGAGCTCTACCCTATCCCAAGCCAGCACAGTGCAAAAGCAGTGCAGTAGTTCTTGAATGTGCTAAACAGAAAAGTGGTAACCTGCTGAGACTTTATATGGAAGGGTCAGTTGATGTGTGCATGCATTTTCCTGTGCTTGATACCTGAAAGTGGTATCACTCATCCAAACTTTCCTGGGTTTAGTTCTACCATAAAATGAAAGTGAGGCACTCAATTGTGATTTGAAGATAAGTTAAATTTATTCAGTATCAGCAGTGCATCGTTCTACATGGCTTGGGGCAATGTGATTCATCACATGCAAGAATCTCCTGCAAGAATATTAACTAATCTTATAGAAATATAAATGTGTTGAGGAAATTTCACCCCGAAAATTACTTCCTTGCTTTCAGTAATTTCGATTAGTATTTCTTGTTAAGCAAGCTTTCCAATATTGCAAACTGCAACACTTCCTGGGGTTATGTTGCTATTTCTTGTATGGTTAACTGGAGCAAAAAAGGTCCACATAATGTTTGGGTTTCTCCTTACAAATGGCAAGAATAAGCTCCAACCCAGGGACTTTGAAAACTAAATGCTTCCTCCCTGGTATTCCTTAGCAAGCAAAATTTCTCCACCCAAAACCAGTCTGACACTGTCCAAACACAGAAGCCAGCAGAAGTGGAAAAGAAACGCAGGGATATTTTTACTTTCTTTCCTAGTACATGCAGATAAAGAGCAATATTTATCTGCTCACATGAGATCGTTTAAATGTTTGTAGTACCCTTTTGTATTCCTCCTACCTCCCCACTGGCAATAACGTGCCCCAGAACGAGTTCTCTAAGTGACCCCTTGTCACGCTGCCTCTGTTGGTGTGACTCCATGGAGTCACCTGTGTGGTCCTGCCGGGAGTTACCGGCAGCTTGGCAGGGCAGGGCCGTGGGAGAGGCTGCCCGGCCCTGCTGGTTCTCATGTCTGGCTGTGCTGGTCTCTCTCCAGCCTCTTCTCTTGTCATGAATCCCCTCTCACAGGGGAGACCTGGGAGCAGCCCTCGAACTTGCTATTCCACCAGCACTCAGAAGACTGAAGTCCCTGCCTGAACTGCAGACATGCCAACCTGCTGCTGCCCTGCCACATCCACTCTTCCCTGTGGTCTGTGTCCCCCATATGCCTCCAGCTTTGCCAGGAGCAATTCTCATCCTTACAGCTACTCCTTGGCCTGACTTCTCTGTTGGAAGGCCGCCAGCAAAATTAGAAATTAATTTCAGGTCTGGCAGCGGTTTTATGTGATGCAACCGCTTGTCTGCTGGGAACAGTATTCAATTCCCAGAGTCACTGGGCACTGAACAGACTGTGCAGAGTAACAGTTTTCAATCAATACTGACCTGAGCTGGAGATGAACCCATCTGGAAGACATGAGAAGCTCTGCAAAGCTCCTATTTACAATTCCCTTTGACATGCTGATTCCCTACCACTGGCCGATCCCTTCTTTCCCAGGATCATTATGAAGCAAACTCTATTTCATGTAGGTCATGACCTTATGTCTGATTTTTCAGAGAATTATGACCTACTTTGTGGCTGAGTTTTTTGCTTGTTTTTAACTCCTCAGATGGAGTAAATAGGAAGTTAATTACCAGAGGATAAGCATTTTTTAAAATACTTTTAATAATTTGTTTTTAATATTTTTAATAGCTTCTCACTGTAACCAGTGTCATGTAAAAGTATTAAGGGCCCTTCTTTGTAATACTGTTGCTTTTACTCCTAACCTTGATGAAGTGTCTTATACCTCAGATTATACTGCAGAGTACTACATGAAATTCTGCCAAAATTAAACCTCTGGCCTGAAATACTGTAAAGAGTCCATAGCTTAGAGTAATGCTGCATCTTGCCACTGGCTCAACTGATCTAAGCATAACCATGTCTACAGGAAGAAAGGAAAAACAAAAAAGGAGATTCCCCTTCCCCACATTCATAATCCACCTTTGTCTACACTAATCTGTAGATGAGCTTGTGAATGGTCAATCAGGAGGCCAGGGCCCAGTTTGCTGAGCATCTGGCCTAGATCCTCAGCTGATGTATATAATTTATATTTTGAACCTCATCACACCAGCAGCAGATTATGTTCCTGAACAGTAAATAGTGACTGCTATGAGGTCCTATTGAGTTTCAACAAACCATTCTTTCCTATTCTAGTTCTTTTCTCAGATTAAGTCCAGATAAGCAAATTAAAGCCTGTCACAGCAAGATAGGCCAACATAGCAGGGTTTTGAAGCTGTGTTTTGATTTTTGCTGGAAAGGAAGTATACCACTGATGCTGTACCTTAACCAGGTCATATTGCAGTTTCCCCAAATTATATTTACCGCTTTTGTAAAACAGTTAAGGTGCTGCTAATTGGGTCATAGCACACAGCAGATTTCTGAATAGTGTGATACATAATAAGCAGACCTCTAGGAACAGGGGGTAACCAAAGACCTGATAGAGACACAGCCCTGAAGACCTTAATTAGCTGTAACAGTCTCTGCTTTGCTCTGTCCAAGTAGAGCCTCCAAGACAGGCTGTGACACATTTATCCCATAAACCTGTCACATGAGAAGGGCTGTGCAGCAGTGCTTGGTTGGGCCTGCCTGCACTGAGAGGTAAGAGGATCTCAGGTTGTTTACCAGAAGGTGTTGCACAATGCACAAGTTAAAACCAGGCTGGCAGGCTCTGTGGGAGCCACACTGCATAGCACTTCCCCAGCTGCCTGGGTCAAAGGCTTGCATAACATCAAGAAAAGTAATGTGTATCTGTGATATTATTTGAAGAAGCTTCATAAAAAATGTAATCTAGTGTAATTTTCCAGCTCAGCATGCAATTTTGAATTTCTAAGATATAAAGAGAAAGAAAGGACTATCTAATTGTATTGACATATATTGTTTGGTTAATTTTAGATTTTGTGGCACTCTGGGTAAACCATTTCACACGTTTAGGTAAATTCTTGATACAATTGCAAATGAGTAATAATGCCAGGAAACACAAACTTGCTTTATCCCTCTTTCATGCAGTGCCAAGTAAGCAGCTCTGATGAAGTCAGAGCAGTTATTCCAATGTGAAATGCACGAGCTCACCCTCACACCACACAGAGCAAGGCTGTCACTGTTTTGTTTTAAACACACTATTCTGCACTGAGTCTTCAAATTTATGTTATTTGACTCAATAAATGTTTGATGGTCTCAGTGTAGCATCTAGTGGAGAAAGGGTAAATAACAGAAAAAATGCAAAGCAGAACAGTGCCATTAACCCTGGTGCACAGTGGAGATGAAAGTGTGCCCCACTGGGGAGGGGGAATACTGGGAATACTCCCTCAAATCATTCAGGGGAGCACTTCGAGGGTTTCTGCGAAGTGGCTGCAGTTACCTGGGTACAGTGCAGGGCTTCTGTTCCTGGCAGAGCAGTATGGTAACACTGGCCTGAATTCAGCTCAGGAGAGTCTCTGTGTCTGAGGTACACAATCGCTACAAAGGCAAATTGTCCTTTAGAAACTTCTCTACTTAGTTTAAATTTACTTTTGCTGCAGCAATAATGTTTCTGTCCTGGCTTAGTCAGTGTTGTGTTTTAGGAGTTCATGCTAATACTATCTCCAATTTAACTTCAGAGCCAGAGCTGCTGTTCCCCAGATTTTGTCCTGACTTAGCCTTTGCACAACCCAAACGATGTCAGTGTTGCTGCAGCAGCTGGTCACACTGGAAACACCACAGCCAGATCTGGCTCACAGGGGACTTGGCTCAGGACTAGTCCAGGACCCGTGGTGCAGCCAGACCTTGCAGGGCTCAGGGAAGTTGTGAATGCAAAAGCAAAGCAGGAATTGTTCCTGCTGCCTTTGCATATTTAATCTGGGTTTCAAGGGCTTAGCTTTTGAGACATACCAAATCTCAGCAGGTCCTGAAAAAAGGGGTCCTCTGTGTAATTATTTAACAGCAGCAAAAAAAAGATAAGTGTAACATTTTAAATATATTTTTTCTGAATGTCATTATTATATCCTATTTATAAACAAATTAGAGTAGCATATCCATGATTAAAGAGAAGAAAGCTTGATTTTCAATAACTGTGACCTTAACAGAGTAAAGAATAGAAGGCTTGTTTTATAATTATTTTCTTTAAACTTTATTGTGACTTTTCAAGTGCATAATGTCTTCACTATTTTATGGGGAGGTGAACAAAGAAGCACAAATCCATATACCAGAGTCTGCCTCTAGGCACAGTTCATAGTGGAGAGTCCTCCACTGTTAGAGGGGGGAGACAGCTATGAAATTAATGATGGGTTTGTAGAGCCAGTTCCTCATGATATGGCATGGAAATGTGCTGCCTTGGGCAGGAATACAAAGTAGAGGCTATGTCCCTCATTAACAGTACCTCTAGAGAACACTGTGATTAATCCAAAATTATCTGAGATACAATTTCTTTGCAATTCATGAGGCCTCTGTATGTTGCCACGTATGTGTAGCAAGCAATTACAGAAGAATCTGCATTAGCCTTGTGGCACTAACCAATAGGCAGCAGATTCAAGGGTTCCCCGTTCTGTATTTGTCCTTGCTAAATCTTGGCAGTAAGATAGATCAGATCTGCTCACTCCTTCATCCCCATTAGCACATTTGAGTGTGTAAAGTAGGGGGTGATTCCTGTTTCCCTACCTTGGTGCAAAGAGCAGAGCTGACTGCTGCCTGCAAGCAGTGGGGCTGCCCAGTTGTCTTCCAAAATGCCTCCTAAATCATCTCCTAAAGTACCTTTCAGCTCTGTCCTAATCTCAGCCAACCCCTCATTACTTGATGTTTTCCTGCTCCTCTGAACTGCTGCGGGTCCTGTCAGGTGATCCCAGAACAAGTTCACTGCAGTGAGGGTAACTGTCCTGGTTTTGAGTACTTAAGAAAGGGCAGCAGACATCACCAAAAAACCCCTCTTACTGCAGTCCAGTGAAAGAGCTCCAGGTTTTTACCTTTTTACACAGAGAGGAATTAATGCACACTTTCTACTCTCCTAAAGGTGACTTGGGAGTATCAGTAACAACATTACTGGTAAAGCCAAGCATTCAAAAAAGAGTTTGTTTCCAAGATTGTGAAATAATATAGATGCATTTTAATTTTCATTCTGTTGTTCTTTGAGTTTTTTTCTGACTGTTTCAACTTTCATGTTTCCAAGTCCCCACAACTATTATGACTAGAAACATAGTCATTATCACTCTTATAATCAGTACCATGGCTGTTTGTAACACTAGCACATGAAAGCTAAGATTCTTAGATAACAAGCAAATTTTATGAGCTGTGGGTAACACTACAGACCTGCTATAGGTCAGATAAAAGCCACATTAAATGTGCAACTAAATGCTGACCTTGGTGGTGGTGTCACCAGAGCCATGAAGCCCTGAGAGATCCTGTCCTCCATGTGTGGTCCCTTTGGGGTTGAGTAAAGAAGGTGCAGGTAGAGTAGTGGTGTAAGAGCAATACTGTGCTTTGCTGATTTCAATGTTGTCTGTCCATAGGGTTGCCAACTCACCCTTTACTGGCATCTCTCTTCCTCTGTTCCCTGATAACCCAGAAGCCAATTTCATGCCTGTGAAAGCATCTTTCCAGGGCTCTATTCACCAAGTGGCAAATACTTTGAAAACTTCTGCTGGGTCTCTGGTCCTCTGGTCTTTGCTGAAAGTTTCAGATGTCATCTGGTACGCTCCATCCATACTATTTTTAGGATACAGATATTTTTAAATAAAAAGGAACATTTTGCACTCTTGATCTGCAAATATTTTTCTGCCCTATTAGAAAATACAGTGAGCTGAATTTTCTGTAAATGTTGATGCTTTTTATTATAATTAGTTCAGCTAATTTGTACATGATCAGCCCAAGCTTTCTAAAATATTTTCTAGTTATGACATGAACTTTGGAACCACTTCAGGAAGCCAGAAAGTGAACATTCTATGAATCAAAAATGTAGAGCAGGTTGTACAGTTCCTGGAAGAACTTAACTGGTCAAAAAATCTATCTTGGCAATTTTTTTGCAGGGAGGCCAGAGTGTGTGTGTACCAGGAAGTATTTTGCACATATGTTTTGTTTATTTGTGTTGCTGCTGTGCCATCTTCGTCTTTTTCTTAGGACAGGCCAAATTAGGCAGTGTTCTGTACCACACTCTAATTCAAGGTCTGAGCAAACCACAACAATCAGTAAACACTCTTTTATTTTTCTCTTCAGAGGTATCTGTAAAGAATGCTTACTTTGGGAACAAGTCATGTTATACTGCAATGGAGAAAAACATTTTCAGGGCTGGGGTTGCATTTCTGGCTCTGTTTTACCAGCGGGGTAAAAGCCCTGCATGCTGCTGGCTGTTGGCAGACAATGCCAACCTCAAAACCGCAACTGTGAAACTGCGGCGCAGCGAGAGGTGACACACGGTCTCTGCTGTGTCTCACACGACTGAGGAGTTCTGTGCAAACTTTCATAAAGAAGCCTGGGAAAGGCTGAAGTAACCAAGCATTACAGTGTTTTGTTTAAAATCCGCAGGAAAGAAAAAAAAAAAGGGAAAGGATGACAGAGAGGCCATTTTCTCCTCTCTTCTTCTATACGTATTGGTATTTTCCAAAAGGCTTCCTGATGTTCTACTGGACACAAGCCTGAAATATGAAACTGCCCATCTGAAAGTGTGAGCTCATTCCAGTGTTTGCCTTGTAGATCAAGGAAGCAAAACCAACTCAAGCAACTTCTTTACCAATGTCCAGTGTGTACTGCTTATCTACACAAGCTGCTGTGTCACCTTAAGTGAATAAAGTGCTGTGGCCTTCACTCAGGGATCTTAGCAACAGTAATGTGAATAGCATTGAGTACAAAATACAGCAACCTGTGCACCTACATCTTTCTTATTAGAACCAGTGCTGACTTTCAGCTTTGAAAGAAAACTGTCTACTTTCCTGATAGTTACCAACAATCCAGTCAAATTAATCCAGGTCAAGGTAAAGTTAGGGAAAATAAAGCCTGTGGAGCTGAAACCTGTATGTCTGAGCTACTCATTTCAAATATCACTTGAATCTTGTTATCACTGTAAAAAGAAATCAGTAGTAGAATTGAGCTAATTCCTCACAAATGGAGCCCACTTATACTCTCTTTGCTTTTTGCATGTATCCTTCTTTCCTTCCAAATACTCCAGAAATTTTCTGAAAAGTTCCAAATCCAGAAGGCTTTAGTGGCAGTTGTTAGTGCTGGGTTGCTTAATGATGGACTTAGAAAAAGAAAAAAACTATTTTAAGACATGCAACACAGCTCAAATGAAAGTTATAGGCCTGTTGCAGAAATTACTGGGTGAGGTTCTTTGGGCTAAGTCGAAATGAAGGTCTAACAAAACCGTCATTTTTGGCTTTGTATCTATGCAACTGGTTTGCTAAATTAAGGTCACTGGATCTCATCTCAAAATGTTGATTAAATCCTTTTTAAGGTTCTAAAAACGTTCATTAGATGTTTCATTGATTTAAATGTTTTACTGGGATTGCTCAGATTCAGTCCCCACAGGAAATGACAGGAAGCAAGAGGTCTGAAGTGGGGATGTCTTTCTGCTGCAGCTGTAATATAAGAAAGGCTGACCCAAGTCACACCAAAGGTCCAGGTAACCTGGTGCCCTGCAGTTCCCTACAGTGGCAGTAGCAGCCTAATTTCTCCTCCTATTTACCAGTTCAATCTCTTACTGTCTAAAGACAGAATTGGAGCCTCTCTCCATTTCTCTGCAAAGCAGCCTGTTTTTCTGTAAATTTGTCTAGGAACTTCTTGCAGCCCTAAGTATTTTTGGCATCTAAAAGATCTCGTGATGGTGAATTATCCAAATTAAGCAGATGTTGTTTAAATAGTACTTCCTTTTGCTTGTTTTACACTTCCATGTGAAAAAATATTATTAGATTCATTGCTGTTCTCATAAAAAATGAGTAATTGTTCCCTGTTCACCTTTCCCATGTCAGACTTGATTTTTCATACTTGTATTACATCTCCTGTTTCTCATCTATTTTCTAATTAGTTCTAGAGTAATTGATCTCTCTTAGATGGTATTCCATCATTCTGATCAATCTGGTCACTTTTTTTCCTGTTTTTTCATGTTTTTCCAATGCTTAAGATCCTACCACATGTCAAGATGCTATAATCAGGATTTTTGTCTTGTATTAAAGGAAAGAACATGATTCCTGATGATTTATACAGTAGCATTTTATTTTATTGTTACTTTTTCATTCTCTTCTGTCCTTATCAGTCCTAACTGCCTCTTTGAGCACTGAGATAATGTCAGAAAACTATCCATGTGACTTCAAAATATCTTTGCTGACTGACATGAACTAATTAGAGCCTACTATGTTGCACAAGTAGATATTTTTTTGTTTTCCTTTCATTGACATGTTATCGTTGCATTTTAGCTGCTATTTTATCACCTACTCCATCTTTATCATGATGTTTTTTCTTTTGGCTACTTTGTGTCAGCAGTTTCAGTTTTGATTTTCCTGAATAATTGTGAATCCCTAGAAAACACTGTCCAATCCTGTTTCACTTAGCACTTGTGAACAGGTTGTAAAGCTCAGCTGTATTTGGAATGTCACTGGTTACTCCCTTTGTGTTTATTTACCCATCCATCTTCCCTTTGAAGCAGTTGCCAAGCAGAAAGAGAGCTCCCTTCCTGGGCTTTGTGAAACTGTTTTGGGAAATCTTTATATGTGATTATTTCATCCAGGCTGCATGTTAAATGTTCTTCACATCGTGTCCACAGCTCCTTTATTGGTCAGACTGGGAAGACACCCTGAACATGCTCTGTCTCCCTGAGTCCCACACATTTGGATTTCCTTTCTGTGGAAATTAGACCGAGAGTAACAGCGAGCTGGGAGGAGGAGAGGAGGAAGACGATAGCAGAAGATGGCACAAACTTGGTCTTCTTCCAACAGGGAGTTGATTATGGCTGAAGACTCACAGTGTCCCAGTGTTTACACAAAGTCTACATAAGCCAGCTCCTCTTTATCAATATTTGCTGACTTCACTGACATTTTTAAAGCATTACCAGGTTTGCAGTTTCCTCTTCTTCTCATTACATGGTGATGAGCCACATGTTAGACTGACTGGGCTGTCATTTCTGTTTTCTCTGAAGTCTTGTCTAAAAATTTCTATTCCTCCAGAACTGAGTTCACTCCAAACCATAAATTACAAAGCACAGTTAATAGTTTGGCAATTTCAGATCCAACCTCCTTTTGAACCCTGGGGTGTAAAATACATTGTCCCAGCAGTCAGGTACTGTACAGTTTACTGACTGGCTCCAGAACCACAGGTACCCAGTTTTGCAAATATGTTTTTTCTGAACATGCCCCTAAAAAAGGTTTTGTTGTGGCAATCACCTCAAAATCTGCCATAAAGAACAGTGATGGAAAAAAAGAACTTCATTTTTTCCTGTTTTCCCTGAATGCTTCTGTTACATCTCTGTTGCCTGCTAGTTCCTCACATTCTCTGTTCTTGATGTGTTTGGGAAAAAAATCTGTGCTTCAAAATATTTTTTAACCTGGTTTATTATGGGGCTTTTTTGCCAGTTTATGCTACTTGCCAGAGTTAATGCTTCTTCATTTGGACAGAAGCAGAAAATAACAGTATTCCATGAGTGAATGCACAAGTGGACTTCACAAAATCACTTGGCTGTTTGCAGTCGGTATCCAGAAGTTCAACCTTGTGGTACTTTGAAGTGCATTAAAGGCAAAGAAGTTTGTCAAAGGCTGCCTGGAGAAAAAAAAGTACTTAGTGAAATATGGTCCAGAAACCATAAGTACAGATGTTTCCTTTATCTTTCAGTTTCAGTGCATTTCTGAGCATTATCTATATTATATCTATTATATATTTATAAAAGAAATACAGCCAGACTCCAGACTGGATGGTAGCTGCAACAAGGTTATTACCACAAATTACTATTTCGCAGTATTCTAGAAATTAGTACTGTGGAGCCCTGTGGCACCAGGTATTGCACAAACTTTAAGAGAAAGTGAGTCCCTATCCCGAGCAGCAAAATTCTTCTGTCCCCATAGCTTAGGACACTGCTGAACATTCATGTTCTGTGTTTAAGTCCATACTATGCACTATGGATATATTAACAGTGATCCCAAAGCCATGTTCCAGCACAAACTTCTCAACCATTTATGCTGAGCAGTGGCACTTCCCACATGGAATTTGGCCAACTTTTAGGTTGTTCCCCAAGTAACGTATGTATGTTCTAAAGGCATTGCTGAATTAAGACCTTACTTTATAGAAAATGTATCTGCTAATAAACATACATTATGTTTGATCAAGCTTAGCGTTAAGATTAAGTGCCTTGTCTCCTCTTTTCAGAGCTAAACTCCACCTGTGGTGAGAGTAATTTATCTTGAATTGCTTTAATGCAGTGTTTAAGTGTATCTTCTTGGTCACAAAGCAGTTTGCATGAATTTCAGTGAGAGGCTTGAAATCCCATTCACATTTTTAATATACATTTTTCTCACATAAATTATCACAGCTTGGTTGGCTGGCCTTGCATGAGAAATAAGGCTGTTGGCACAAACACATACCACAGATCTGTTAGGTAAAGGAGAAGCTTTTGTTTGCTTCTATATTTACAAAAGAGGTTTAACTTGTACAAAACAGTTTAAGATACTGTAGATAATATATCCTCCCCAAAATGCATCAACAGAGTACAGATAAATCCCCATATATTGGTGTGAAAATTAAACTCTTGCTATGCAAAGTATCTTCACAAAACGCAGCTTTCACTGCTTATGTGCACAGGCCAACAACAGCCAGAAACTTGCTGTTATATGAGAGCTATGCTCCTGAAAGAGAATTGAGCTGAATGCACTTTTTACATGAGAAAGGAATGTGCTCTTTTGAGTAAATACTGACGAAGTGACATTTCAGTTTGCTTTCTCTCATTCATAATTTTGGGAAGTGATTGCTCAGGGTATATAACATGTAACCCAGAATTCTGCGAAGTAAGTTTTTTTGCTGAATTCTGCATTGTAAGCCTAGGCAATATCTGCACTCAAACATTCTGCAGTGCAACTGCTGTTGTAAGAGCATGAGCTGGTGAACTTTGTCTCAATATCTGTTTAGTGCTCTTGAAATGTAGGCCTGACCTGAAGTACTCTGCACACGGTGGGAATCTTCCACTGCCTTGATTTAGGGTTTTGAATCAAGTCTTCTGTAAACAACAAAATACAGAAAAGACAATGTATTGCAAGGAATTAACTTCAGAATGTATATGCAATATCTGTATGTGTCACCAATTCTGTGTTAGACCAGCAAAACAAATCCCTTTGTAACACTGCAAGGTTACATTTGCCAAAACGATCTTGTGTGGTTCTATGGTCACCACACTGAGTAGTTTGGGTTGCTTCTCCATCACACACTCTGTTGAAAGTAATGTATTAATTATTGCTCTTCTCAGATGGAACATAACTATACGTTTAACACAAACCATGCACAAGGATATGAATATGTGAGAGGTAGAATTGGAATCTTAAGTGCAAATGGATTGAAATGTATGTGTGCAATTTGTGATTAAATTCAACATGATCTGAAAGAGAATTATCAGGAAACCAAGACAACTCTGCAGCCAAGGATGCCTTTAATGCACAGAAGAACATATGCCCTGCTCGAGAGGCTGGCAGCAGCTCACAAATGCAGGATGCAGTTGCTGGATGTCTCTACTTGCACCACAATCAGTCTGTCAATGTAACTGCAGAGATGTTGAGGAAGAGCTGGAGAAACAGGAATACAATAAGGAATGGCATTACTGATGCTGTGTGTATTATTTTGGGGCTTTATTAAACCATCAGTCTAGGAATTGTTCAATCCAGGGAAATCATTCACATTTCAAGCTTCGTCATCTTTTAGACTTGTGTTAATAAAATGTAAATCTCAGCAATTTGTAACTGATTTCTACTCATTATCATTAAGAAGTCTATTATTTAAGAGTGCTCCAGAGATTGTGATCTGAAATTTCTGCTTGACTGCTTTCCCCAAATTCAGTCTTCTCACCCCCAATTCAAACTTGTTCCTGAAAAAAGTTGTGTGGAGTATCCTGTATATCCTAATATTCACTCAGGAAATGGGAGGGGGAGGTTTGGAGGGGGTACAATTGCTTTATTAAAAGTAATTGGAGAAAAACATTGCTAAGAGAGAAGGACTACTTAAGCAAAAGTACAAAACTGGCACAAGAACAATTTAGCCTGGAAATGTATATAAGGTTTGCAAACATCAAACAAATGAGATTTTAGAAAACTTCCTAATTAGAAGAGAACATGCAAACTCCTTCAGTGTTACTCCACATCTTGCTATGGCTAGGAATTTGTGAAATACAAGAACTCATTCTTAAACGCTGGACTCCGTAATCTTAAGGGTCTTTCCTAGCCTAAATGATTCTATATATTCTATGTGTCTGTTATTAGGTAAAGAACTTGTTGTGAGAGGTTTATTTTAATAAGTGGACATTAAAAACATTTTAAACCAAACCCTTTCATACACGGAGTAAGTACATCAAAGGACCGGGTTGTGTTTAAACCACGTCTTTGAACGCAAACTTTCCCATAGGCCACATATGAAAATTTTTATGTGGCCAAGAGGCACATTACAGCTCACACTCTGGAAAGCTCCGGGAAGGACCTACAGGCAGTAATGACCCTCTGGGACATTTGCAGGGTGAGGCTGGATGGCCATGTGACCAAGACGGAGGGTTACAACACTAACACAGCCGCATTGCTCCGCTGTGGCTCATTTTTCCCTCCGAATGGAGCAGGTCAGAAGAGCAGCCTGCGGCTCCCACGGGCACAGCCTGCCTCAGGCGGACCCTGTCCCACGGGCGAGGTGAAGGCGGCGGAACAGCGGTGCGAACCCAGCACAGCCAGCAGCGACGGCCGCTGAGGAGCCACCCGCCTCAGCACAC
>VXBB01011456.1:14490-125786 GCA_013399915.1 Illadopsis cleaveri
AGGAGAGGGGCGCGTAAACTGCCCCGAGGGGAACGAGCTGCGGGGGAAGGTCGGGGTCTCTAAAATGCAGCGAAGTCTGCCGAACGCCTGAAACGGATTTTTATTTTGGAGTGTTTAATAAAAAACTTTGCGATCCTGTGCTTTCTAGGCACATGTGCGCGTTGCCCTGGTTATGAGCAGGGAAAATAGGTTTGAATGCTGTCGTTGCATTCCTCTGGTACATTTTTAGTGTCTCCCTCGAGCAGCAGTCTTGTATAATCGCTGTGTCTGTATGCGACAGAGGCTTTCCGTGTACCTGGTGATGGGTTAACTCATGCACGCTGTTGCAGCACCGGCTAGAAGAGACAGAACGTCTTTTTCCTTTCAAAATTCTCCGAGAGCTAGCAGCTAAAACTAGATAGCTGCCAGTGTGCGTGAAATGTTCCCACCTGTGGTCTGCTCGAAGGATATACATCGTTCAGATGCAAAATACACGTGAATGAACTTTATGCTGCTATTTACAGCCATCCAGGACTAGAGTGTTTAGGCTAAGCTATTACGATTTTTTGAAGTGTGAGATAGAAAGTATTTGTATGATTTGTGTGTTACAGAAGTGCTAATGGATCTCAGCTGAAGAATAATTGTTAGACTGCAGTGTGCACGTCCATTTGCTCACCCACGGGACATTTCTCTTGCCCTGAGCTAAACTCAGAGTTCATTGTTAAGGGGATTTTGTGAGTGCACGTTTGTTTGCCTGCTTGTTTTGGCAAATAAGTGCTCTGTGCTGTTGGGAGCCACCGACGTGTTCACACGCGTGCAGACATCGTGTGCTCGTCACATTGTAAATGTGTGTTGCACGAATACAGGAATGAGTTACATTAGAATTGGTAAACCCATTTTTTATTAGATGTGTATATTGTAGGAAAGTTTTCCAGATCATTGCTTGAACATAATATATTCAGTATTGTAGTCTTATGGATGCCATTTTCTTGACAATGGGTTTCTTGCTTCACTGACCTAAAAAGTTGTTTTTACATATTGGCATGACTCTGGCTTGCACCATGTTGATAAAATATGATTTTGGGTGATAAGCTTTCAGATATGTACACGTGTGTCAGTATGTTTCCCAGGCAAGTTTATACTTTATAAACTCAGAAATGTACAGTTGGTCTGATTTTTTGACTATAGTTTTGTTTTCATTACACTTCCTTTGTATTTTTAGATCATGTGTGTGTTTTTAATTTTAGTTTTTTAAAGTCACATTAAACACTGAATTACAAGTGCAGTTTCCTCACAAGCAGAAATGTAATAAATAATTTTACCTTTCAGTATATTTTCCTTATGTTTGCAGTTGAATTTGTTTGGAATCAGATTTACCTATTTAGAGTTTACTTTGATGGTTACTTCTTGTTCAGCAAAATTGTCCGTGAAATGTGTTGTTTGTTGCCATGTTTTACAATTCTCATGTCCTGTTATATCTAATTTAGGTTGTACATAACAGTATTGATTGAACACCCTTGCTAAAAATACTCTCAGGGTTGGGTACACTTACACTATAGCAGCAGGAAAGTTCAGCCAATACTGTTTTTCTGTGACTAGAATGAATTAATTATTAGCAGCTATATTTGTTAAGCATGAATAAAAACCAAAGTCCTGTAATCTTAAAAGTAATGCTAATGGCTCTGTGGAGTGGATGACAGCTCTCTGTTAATCAGCAGAGTTCATGCAGTACTATTTTCATGTCACTGCCATTAGCATATTTGAAATACATGGTATGTTAATACTCAGGGTACATAATTTTGGCTCAGATCCTGCAGTGGCCCCTGTTTGGGCAGATGGATCCACCTGCACAAAAGTTGCTGCAGGAACTTGAGCTCAGACATGGCTCAGTGGACATCAGGCCCGCGTTTGTCAGTTGTGTCTGGGCTTTGCTGTGTGTGTTTGGTTGTGTTTGTGTCATGTCACAGGGGCTTTGGGCAGTAGAGCTGGGCTGGCAGCCCCATGCCATACTGGGTGACTTGGTTACTCGGGGATAAAGGGACTTTTACAGGATTGCTGTCATACTGTCACAGCACTGCTGAAAGGTCCTGAGCAGCATCGGGGGTTCCGTTTCGCTGGGTCGTTATTTATGGTTGTTACTTTATAAGGATTTTGTTGTGTGTACATGAGTTTTGTGCATTGGTTTGTGTGTGCATAGAGAAAGTGTGATGCACACTCTGCAAGTGTGTTCTGAAGGACTGAGGGGAAGTTACACTGCGGGGGAAGGCAGCCAGGATGGGCCAGCCATAAGCTCACCTGGATGTGGGAAAAAGAGCAGCTTGCTCAGGGCATTTTAGACTTTGGATGTAGTCAATGGCTTGGGTAAATGTCTTCTGAAAATTACAGTGGATTGAATAGTCTGTTTTAACTTTTCAACTGGTCAAAACTTTAATTAAAGCAAACAGTAGACATGTGCATGGTTTGGGTTTTTTTTTTTTTGGTGTTGGAATGAATGTTAGACTATTTTCCCTAAACTGATAAATAGCACATTTCTGTGGTTTGTCTTCTTGGGTCTTCTTACTACCAGTGGTTTGATCCTCTGATTCATCATGATTGTGCCTTGCTCCTCCCCTCCCCCAGTTTGGGTTTAAATTTGGTGCAAGATCATATGAATCCCATGCCTTCACATCCTGTTTCTGTGTCACCTCACTTCCATTCTCACCAATTACAAAGTGGTCAAACAAGAGAATCTTTCAGCAGATGGTTGACTGTCTTTTTTTTTTTTTTTTTTAATACCACACTTTCACTCTGGTGCTGTCACTTTTCATAAAATGGCCAGACAAAATTCTCATGGGTATTAATGTCCTCCAACCTAAAGAACTGTAAAAATGGTTTTTGTGTTTGTATAATATGGAATTGTTCATGGGGGAAGGAAGGAACTGTGAAGGTGGAAGAGCAAAGGGAGGGAGAATGGCCTGAGCAGGAGATAAAACCCCAGGAGCTCAGCAGTGGGCTGGTGGTACAACAGCAGGTCTTTGCTGTCTGGACCAGCTGTTCATATATGCTTGTTTGGGAATAGAGGCTGTTTTTCCTTCAGGACTTGTAATCCATTGAAGTAGCACAAAAACAATTTTCTCTAGGCTTTTGAAAACCTTTAATTTCTAAAATTTTGGTGTTCCTTTTAAGTCTATAATTATATATCTATGTAATTATTATAGTATTATATATGCAGGTACTTATTAAAAATCTCCATCTTTATTTTGGAGAATTTCAGAATTAGAAAACTCTTGCTGTTCACCAATTACAAAATGAATTACTTCAAGTTTATAGCAGTTAAAGGGTTCATGGACGTTTTATTGATGTGCTGACATACCAGAATTCAATGTCCAGATGTGTAGGTTAAAATAATCTGGTTAACAGCACACTGAAGTCTGTGCTGGTTGTATGCAGTGTCCCAGTACACACTGCAGAATGTTACAGCTGGTGGTCACAGAGATTCTCAGTAGAACAGACAAACATAACAATGAATTTATCTTTGAAATGTGAGAATTGAACCAGTTTCTCCTTTCTCCGCTTATGCACCTTCAAAAAAAGACTTGGTAGGGAGATGGAATTAGACCTCTCTTGGCACCCTGCTTTGTCTCACACTGCAATTACTTCTTGGACAAGTTTACTGTGACTGTTGGATGATAAATGCAATTCCATTTGTGTGGTTTATGAGACACTGCCATCTCTACAGTTACATGAGGAAGGGGGAAATGGCTAATAACCATTTAAAAATAAACAGTCTTTTAATTATGAGTATTTATGATCTGTAATCAAGAATGCTCTGGGAATTATTTTCACTGATTAGGGTGTTAAGTGAGCTCTTCATTGTCACTTCAATTTTCAGTCTGACCCTAAGATTGATGAGGAAGAAACAGACAATCCAGTTCTTATGGCATGTGCATTCTTACGTTGCCTTTCTGGGTATTTCTTTTCTTTTCCAGGGTAACTAGATTAGGGAATAATAACTGAATTATTCTGCATGACCAAAAGCCCAGATCTTCAAATGACAATCAAATGTAGTGCTGCTAGAGATCAACTTTTTCATCCTTGGATTTTATATATTTTTAAATTAGAATGTTGTAGATTAGATTGAAGGAGGATGTATTCAGTTCTCTTGTTAACCTGGGTTTTGGACTTAAAATTGAAAATTGCTAAATATCTGCTAGTCAAAACCTTGTTCTGACTGGTGCTTTTTCTTGGGAAACTTCAGTGTAATTATGAATGTGTTGAGTTCTATGTGATATTGCTATTTTGTTTGGTAGTTTTAATAAGCTAATTGAAAACAAAAAAATATTAAATGTAAGCTCTTTTATGGTGTTTGCTAGGAGTAACAATTTTAATTGATTTGGATTTGTGCTGTTAACTGTGCTTGGGTTAAGCAAATGATCCTCATTTTGTCTCCAAAAAGATATTAACTTGTAAGACAGCTGAGTGTACTTTAGCTTTTCCTGAGTCTTTTGGCCAGATTTTTACATTTATGTACCAACATGTCTCTGACCTACAAACCACCTGCCCAAAACCCAACCAACCAAACCTCCAAGGAATGTTTTATGTCTGCTGCAAAAGACAGAAACCAGAAACAAATTACATTAGTACTGCTCTGAAACTTGTGTCAATTGAGTGCCATGAAAGTTACATAAGTAGCATTTTCTTACATGAGAGAACAATTCTTGTTAAGTCGTTTGCTTTTTTTAATGGCATCGGTCAGGTTTAAAAGCAGAAATTGAAACTGTCTCTGCAGCAGATCGCTGTCCATGTAAAGCAGAGCAGCAGCTGGTAGAGCCTGCTGTGGCTCCTTTGTCTCAGCGATGTGCTGCCATACTTTGCCTTGGAGGAGGTTAACAAGTGAGATTTCTGTGTTTCCCGGTCACAGTGGAAGGTGGCGTTTGCAGCAAGTGGATTTGATAACACTGCAGAGCCGTGTTTTTAAAAGGAGAGATTCTAGTGTGACACACCAGAACTTGTGCTCTTGTATGTGCCAACAGAGATACAGTGCTGAAGTAACTTCATACTTAATTCAGGCTTGAATAGAACTAGAAATGCTTTTAATTCCTGTCCTTCAGGTAGAGAATTTACCACATGGTCAGTAAGAGCACATGGAAAATGCACCAGTCAGTGGAAGAACAGTTATTGCTGTTCATGCTCCCTGAACTTCCTACTTAACATGATTTTTTATCTGGGCCAAGAGATAATTTCTTGATGGTGCTTTTGCTTATATTTTCTAACCCAGGAAGTTGCAAAACATGTTAATTGTAATTAAAGCTCTTATAACTGATTTGAACAAACAAAAAAAAAAGTCCAAGATGTAATATATTTCTCTTGGTACAGGAAAAAAATGCTTCCCAGGTTTTACAGCTATGATTCAATGCTTTTGCTTTAGAAAAAAAAAGTTACAATTTAGGAGGAAGATCACATAATAAAACTGGGTTTGTTTTGTTTCTATTAACCTTGTCAGTGAATTCAGAGATGTTTTTGGGGAAAAAACCTGCAGTCTTCCCATGGAAAACTGGCTTTGGAGAGAGTTAAAATTAGCATATGTCACTTTGTATTTGTCTGTCTTGATACATGCAACAAGCTTTTAGTGTCATCTGAAAAAATGAGACATATTTTTGTCTTTTGATGTGTAAATAAGGTTAAAGATGACCAATGCTGATGTCCAGTGATGTGTTGCATTGTGAGTTGTTTTTTCCCATGTGATTCGTGTGTGTGTACTGTGTATGCCAGTTTTGTATTGTGTCTCTAAACTGCTTTTAGCCTCAGTACTGCTCTTAAAATGTTTTCCTGAGTTTATAGAGTACCCTTATTTAGAAAAGCTTTACTTTTGGAGAAGGGATGTGTATCAATTTGTTTGACTTCAAAATAAAATTTTATGGAACTTGGCATTTGAGTTTTAAATCTGTGGCCTGTAACCTCCAAACTGTGAGCTGCTATTAAGACTTACCTTGGAAGAGGCTCTTGCCTTTTTTTTGGAAGGCAGGCTGCAGTCAGGATTGATGCCACAGTCTGTTTTTAGTACTTGAGTGCAAACGAGGCTATGGATGAGTCTTGGGAATCCCAATCTACAAGTAATTCCCCACTCACTCTGTTTTAGGCTGGTGTGTTGACTCTGTAAGAACACAGTGCATCCTATTAGCTCATCCAAGTGCACCTGCTTTCCATGGAGCACATCTCTTTAATATTTGGAGGGATGTAATATTTATGAAAAGGTTTCAAAAGACTGAAATGTGTATGCCTCTAAAACTGAAGGGGTGGATCATCTCTGTCTAAGTCAGGGTTGAGAAGAGGAAAAGGACAGCTGCCCTGCAATGATTTTAAAATGTGCAGAGTTTTGGTAAACATAATGAAAAAGGAAAGGGCTTTGGTTTTTTAGTTTTTTGGGGTTTTTTTTAGTTGGGTTTTTGGTTTGGTTTTTTTTGTGGGGTTTTTTTTAATGTCAACAAATCTCATGGCCTATTGGGAAGTTTGTGCTGGAATAACTCTGGTACACACAACCACAGGAGGGAGAAACTGAAATGCAGAAGTGGTGTTGCACTGGAACAAACACACCAGATGGTTTTATTATGGGGTCTTACCTCCAAATGATTTGAATATTAATTTGTCTTACTTGTTTCCTGTGAGCTTAAATAAGACTACTGATTTAGATTCTTCTGTGCTGAGGACATGTGCTGCTGGTTGTGGTTCTGTCATCTGCTCTTAAGTTTGCTATATGTGCAGCTAGGTGAGGAGGGACAGAATCTTAATGGTGGCAAAAGTTTCTTACCTTTCTTAACCCTTCACTAATTAATATTTTGCTTCTCCTTTCATTGTATGATATACTAAAATACACCATGTAAGTCAGATTTGTAAACTACTCAGGCTGGAAGTAGCTTGAATTTTGTAAACCTTCAGATATTCAAGTTTGGACTAAGGAGATAATTTTGGAGTTTGTTGTTGGGAAAATGTTATTTTTGCTTTGCTTTCCTGGGTGGTGTCATGTGATTACAATTTTTTGGCACCTTCACCTAATAGGTGTGCTATTACTTAAGAGACTTAAGGTATTGGTGATACTTTCTCTTCCCTTTTTTCATAGTATAGATTTGAGTATTTTGTTCTACAGTTCTGGATCTGCTTGGGGAAGTGGCTGTGTGATGTGTGCCTGGGGAGATCCGGTGTGGGGGATGTTCCCTGGGTTCTTTTGGTAAAGCTGTTTTTGACTTTCCACAATCCCAATGCTTGCAGAAACTCTGTATTATTTTCAAGGTTTGCAATAGTTAAGTAAATTTTATAAAATTGAATAACAGCCATAATAAAGATATTAATTAAAATATCACTGCTTTCAAAAACATGGCACTTGAAAGATTGAGAGACATACAGTAAGACAGTGAGGTGTGAGTAACCACCAAGGATGTATATATACAGTTACACTTAGAACAGAATTCCTCAGTAGAGGACAAGAAAATAGATTGAAAATGAACATCTGACAGAAAGTCCTCCAAGAGGAAATTCCTGCAGGAGAACTTCATTCTTGAGATTAATTAAATGAAAGATTAGAAATTCTCTAGATAGCTGTAAGCTATTTAATAAAACTGAAGTAAGCAATTAAAGACTGGGTTGTAGTTACTCGCAGAAGCATTGCCTCCTTTTAATGATTGTGCTGCTGTCCCCTCCCCAGTTACATGTGTTCTCCCTCCTTTTACAGGAAAGCTACATGGGAGCTCATTAATGCTGCATGCTTTCTGCAGGGTTTGCATTAAAAGCATCCTTCTCTGAATAAGGGTGATGTAGATAATAACTTCTTTGGCATTGGAAGCACATCCACAGTCCTGAGAAAACAGAAATAGAAGTGCTTTGTAGAAATTATACTAATGAAATGTAAGTGAGAGAGTAGCTTGAAAGAGAAACCTGATTAACATCTGAAACTTCAGCTCATGTTCAGCCACCTTTGAATACAACTTATATTGCCTGTAAAGCTTTTTTGTCAAATCTCTGTTTTCTATTTCTGAGTTACATTGATGTAAGCATTTTCCAATCCACCTCGTTACAGTATTTTTTTCTTTGTCTTCCAGACAAACAGATTCATTCTAACTGATTGTAGCTATTCTGGTGTCTGCAAAAGGCATTTCCCACTGAAGTCTTTGAATATATTTTGTGTTGTAGTGTGCCATGATAATTGTGTGTGCTCCAGCAGTTGTGTACAATAAGCTGGGATGTGTTGTATGACCAGAGATCCATCCCTGGAGAGCAGTGTGTGATAGCAAATCATGTCATCATGTTGGGGACAAAGATGTGGAGCTGCAGGTTCAAAGGAGTTGCCATAGTTCAGCAGAACGAGTGTGCCATGAGTAATTAGGAAAAATAGGAAAAAAATTAATATAGGTATTGAGTAGTGCTACAATAATAATAATTTTAAGTTGCTTCAAAATAAGATACTGCTTAAGCTGGTGAAGAGCACTCTGGTAAGATTATTTTAGAAGTGCTCATTACTTCCCATGAAAAAAACAAATGTGGTTTCTGTTAAAATGAAAACAGGCTGATACAGAGGTTCTGAAGATAAACTTGTTCATGTTATTATTTTTCTGCTGTAAACAGAAAGTTAAATTCCAAAAATCTGCTTTCCAGACTTAAATGTCTCTTGTTGGTACTAAGAAAAACCCACAGTGAAGCCTTTTGTTTTGGCAGTGTATAAATATCCTTATTTTCTTAGCATGAGTAACATATATTGTACACTTTGGATATATCTGTATGCATAGTAAGTAAAGTATCATCATATTGGGTATATAGTGGACAAAAAGATGGAGTAATAACATTTTAAAATTCTGTAAAATAAAACTGTGGTTTACTATAGATTATTTTTGAAGAGTATTACAAGTTATTTAGAAATAATGTCTGAGAAGCAAATACCAGTCTTTATGCTTCCTCTTCAGGAGTGATGGAGAAATGTATTTTGAATATTGTTTTTGTGTTAGACTTATTTTCTGTCAAACCATGTCATACATGTTTGCACTTCAAAAAATATTGAAATGTTCTGTTGACTTTTTGAAACTTTTTGGCAACATGACACTCTCCATTTATTTTGTCCCTTGTTTAACAGTTTTTGTGTGTGTTTTCAAAAGCACTTCCATTCACCATTCAGGGAATTCAATAGAATTCTAATAGGAACTGCACATAAATAACTACAGAAATCAATGCTTCAATTCAGCCAAGAGTTTTTTTGTGACTTCAAAAGCCACAAGAGCATTTATTATTAGAAACATACAATTGACTTTTCTTGTATTATCATTTTGCATAGTGATTTGGTTTTTACCACCATAACAAGATGTTTGACAGTTTCATTTGAAAATGATGTATTTACATTCGGCTCTCCAAAACAGTGTAATTTTTATCTTTGCTCTCAAGCTCTATTCATGTTATTTTGCATGTTGTGCTCTGCAAAGGTTGTTAGTGAAATATTCACTGGTGGATTTTTTCCTCAGAGGTCAACCAAATGTTAAACATAATCTCCTGTTCGAATATTGTGATAAAAATATAAAAATAGTCTTCGAAGAATGGAGTTGTTAATTTCCATCTGTTCAGCTCATGCAGTGTAAAGCATATTCTCTCCTCCAAAACGCTCAATTTTCTGATGCTGACAACCACAGAAGTGACCAACCTGTGGTCGTGTGGGGTTATGCTGGAAGTACTTTCCAGCCTTTAGTGTTCATACTACACCTCAGGCTGTGTCATCTGGAACAGTCCTTTTGATCCTGATGTTTTTAGGTGGATTCTAGGAAGTGAGATTATCTCCAAGGAGGTGGTTTGAGCTTTAGAAAATTGATGTTTTTCTTTTGAAGTAGTCTGAAGATGATGTGATGTGAAATGCAGCACTCTGTTCAGTAATGCTTTACTGCCTTATAAATGAGCCCTTTGAGTGGTGTTGCTTTTGGGCAGCTCATGCAGTTTCCCTCAGGTAATGGTACAGTGTTACCACCTGGAGTGGGGGGCACATCTAGAAGGGAACAGTTTTGTTCTTGTTGTCAGCAGGGTACTCAGATTAATGATTTTTCTGTGTTCCTGTTTTATTTTTCAGTGTTGCTGATAATTCAGAAAGCCAAGTCAAGCTGCCAGCAGGGCCCTGATAGATGACAGTTGCCTTTCCCCATCCTCCCAATCTCCTGATTCCTGCTCACCAGACAGTCTGGTTCTGTGTGAGGAGAAGGAGGTGTTAAGAGCTTATTTGTGGAATTTCATCTTGAGAACCAACTGCCACTGAGTCTTGCTGCCACTAGTCCAGTTTCCTTGAGATGCAGACCCACAGTCCCCTCCTCACCGACCTTGGCTGCATGGGCAGTGCATGCTTTGGCCCTTGAGAAACCTTCCAGCTCGGTGGAGATGGAGCAGGGCCTGGCTCTGGTCCTTCCCTGTCCTTCCCTGTCCCTTTCCTTGCAGTGAAAACACTCCTCAGATGAAACTTTCACTGCACCTTGAGAGGTGTTTTGCTGGTGATGAGGGGAAGGAGAGGCAAGGTAGAATATGGTGAGGGGCAAGGTTGGTAACACAGACAATATCACAGCTGCAGAGCTATTGGTGTTCAGTGTTGCCATGTGGAATTATATGCATTTAGGATTTATATCCAGTCGTGTTACCTTAAAAAAAAAAATAAAGAAAGTGAAGTTGAAACTTCTGTTGTTTGCTACAAGTTCTTCCCCATTTCCTTTTCCACTTCTGTCTAATTCAGATTGCATTTGAGTCAGCTGCTTTCATCTTGACACTTATGTCATTCAAGGATCCACAAAGTTAGAATGTTAATGTCTGCATTTCAACTGACTGATAGGTACACCAAAACCTATCTTAATTTTGTCACTGCAACATGAAGCTTCTTTTAATTTCCCAGGCTTTTCAGCATTTATGGAAACAAGATAATGGAACGCTGCTGGCACAATTTGTAAGCCTAATGTTTAAAGTTTATTAAACACGACTTTTTCTTTTTTCTTAAAACACATTCTTGCCCTTCCTCTGTTCTTGTAGGTGCTTTGAATGTAACAAATCTATAAGCTGGAAGAAATAATAATGGACATCTAAAAATAGTTTAGTTAGGGAAACTTGGTTGTGCTAAAGGGCAAAAAAAAAATTTTAGATCAGTCTAAAAGTGAGCATCCCTTTGTATTTTTAGGTTTATCTGTCTTCTGCTTCTTTATGAAAAACAGTTTATAACAGTAAGCAAGGCAAACCCAATACCTCATGTTCTATTTGACATGGGTCAAATGCTTGTGGGTATTATCAATCCTCTTTGGCACTGCTGGTCTTAGAAGTCCAACCTCAAATATATCAGAAGCATTTTGATACATTTTGCATCAAATGTTTGTAATTTGTTTTGAATGCAAGAAGAAGAAATAGAAGTGGGGAAAATCCCCTAGAAAACACCAAAAGGTGTAGGAGATGGGGAAGACTGGGAAAGCGGCAATCTATCCTGCTCATGCAAGTATGTGCCAGAAAACCTGAAACATGGATATAATAAAATCTAGTATTGATATGAAGCAAGAAAGAAGTTACTGCTTGATACAGCATAGTGTGTTTCATAGCTCCCCACTGCCAGGTAATCCCTTCTATTGAATGTTATTTCAAAGTATATATAACTATATACTGTGTTTGTGGAACAGGTCATTAAAAATTTACCTCAGGGACAAAAACATAGTCCGGAATTTGAACTAAATCCTTCCTTGACCACTTTACTGTGTTTTGTACTTGCCATTCCTTTTACAGAAGTGCTTTCTTCTGCCAGGACAGGGTCTGTGAGTGTGTTGCACTCCTCCATACCATTATAAAAAAACTGAATCTAATATCTAGTAGGTGTAACATTGAGAGGCTTAATAAGCATCCCTCAGCTATATATGGGTAAAAAATGTGTTTCAAAGTGCTTGAAAGCTGTAATATATTCCATTTCTGCAGTATTGTATGGAGTAACCTGAATTCTTTCTGGTTTATTATTGTGCCTTTTCAAGTGTTTTCTTTTGGTAGTGCTTGGTATTGGAACAGTGTCTTGACTGTTCTTACTTGACCTGCATGTGGTTTAGGAAGATTTAAAACAGAATCCATTTGAGGTTTTGCAATCCTGAGAATCATGGGAGAGGACCTTCATCTGTCCCGTGGGCTGTGTGCCTGACTCAGTGTCCTCATATGAGGAATTCCCTCTCTACAACAGCATGACATAGTTGGTTTATGTTTGTATCTTATGACCTACTAAAATTATTCTCTTTCCTTCCCACTTACCTTCTAAGATCCTTTTCAGCAGAATTGGTGTATAACCACCTTGTATGCAGTTTTGGTGTTTTTGCAGTGAATTGTGCCTGCTCGGTAGAGTAAAGGAATTGTCCAAACTTATGAAGGAAATTTGTTTTCAGGAAATAGTTTTCCACCTTAATTTTTAGGAATAAATGTTGTTATTATGTTCTGAAGACACTGATTTTTGCTAAATTTAAGCATGTGTTACTGGGAATGAAGTAGATCTAATGCAAATTTTCATAAATGACTGGATACAGTGTCCATAAACGGTTGTGAAAACTACTGGGATCAGTAGAGAAAGCCATAAATTGGATCAGAAGCTGACCAAAGAGAACCCTGCAAACTGTTATACTCTAAAAGCATTATTAGTCATGCCTTCAAAAATGAGTCTTGAAATAAATCCTATCTCATTTTTGTCTCTTCTTATTAAAAGCTGTAGATAACAGAGTTCAGAAAAATTCTAGTATATCAGAGGACTGGATTACCCCATAGGGAAAATAAGATTAACTCAAGATTTGAGTACTCAAAAAATTAATACAGTTTGATAATACAAAATCAAGTATTTTAGGCATAAGAACTTCCTGAATTTAGGAGTCATGAATTGGTGAGTAGGAAAGGAATTTGGGAATGCTGATAGGGATGTAAGTCATAGCTCCCAATGGAAAGTACGAGCAAGGATAACCCACCTAAAAGTTGTGTGTAGTTCACTGTTAGAGCCAAGTGTAGACCAAGAGCAGTTTCTGCACCCACTCTTGCCTTGGCTAATGGTCTTTATTGCTGCCTTGGATAACAGAAGAAAATTGAGCTCTGAAAGTGTCACCCACAGCACAAATTAGGGATGACTGCAACTATAGTGGAGAAAAAAGTTTCAGTGCAGAATTTAAAAATTTTTTGTTTGGTAAACTTGTCAAGGTACAGTCAAATTCATTACTGTCTATAGAACATAGATTATGTTTTACAAAATGTATTTATAAAGCTATTTTCTAAGAAATACTTCAGTCTTTTAATACAGTTTCTCTTGTGCAATTCTTTCCAGACTTTTCTTTTTGTATGAAAATACAACTGAAAAGAAAAAGCCTGAGAGCCTTGAAAGGTCATAATTTTAAAAAGGAATTGCATGAATTGGATTTCAACTGATAAGACACATTTACAGTTTTAGTGTCAATGTTTGAAACTCAGTTTTAACAGTAATCTATATTATATCTTAATATACTGTTATCTTGATTTATTGACCTTATGACAACAAACTGAAATAATGGCCTCTTACTTGAAGAGGTTTGTGCTGAAACCAGCTGAGGTTGGTTTCTCTGGAAAAGAATGCTGCTACTGGTGTCCTGTTAGGACAGACAAAAGGCTGATCAACAGGAACATCTGGATCTGACTGCCAAATGAGCTAATGTGGCAATACTACTAATTACAGCTCACTCTTAACATTTATGTCCTTGTTCAGATTTACAGCCTTTATCAGTCTGTATGCTCTAATAATAATATAGTATATTATTATAGTATATAATAACAGTATGATCTAATTTACAGATTATCAGTCTGTATGCTCTATATTTATATTTATGCTTAAAATTTGGGGGGAAAATTGGGGGGAAACCCTTTGTTTCTGAGCAACTGATGTAATTTATTAATTGTGAGGTATAGATAATGTGCTTTAGAGACTTTAGTACATCTACTCTATGGACTGGTCTGACTGTCTGAAGCATTTTTTTCAGTGCCTACAGTGTGCCAAGGTGAGCTGATCTGTTGGGTTTATATGGGCAGGTTTTGGTAGCAGGAGAAGCTGCTGGGAGCTCCCTGCGTGTCCAGCACAGCCAGTCCCTGGGGCCCCCAAGAAGAAATGCTGCCGGCCAGGGCTGGACCATCAGAGATGGTGGTAACGCCTCTGAGATAACATTGAAGAAGTTACAGCACAGAAATAATTACAGCCAGAGAAGAGTGTTACACCATCATGATTTTGCTTGTCAGCAGAATTTTATTTTGCAGGAAATGTCTACGTAGACAAATCATGGTTTATTTGGGGGTCCGGTTGATTTTTGTTGTTTGTTTTGATTTGTAATAGATTTGATCTGAGTAAGCTCAGATGAGTCTAAACATAAGCAGAAACAGATTCTGAAGGAAAGACAATTCACTGTGACTTCCGGTTGAATTCTCTTCTGAAGTGAAATAAAGGCAGCCTTACAGTTGAAAAAATGGGTGTTGTTTGGGATGTTGTCAGAGAAGGAAGGAAGGAAAGAGAGAAGAAGAAAAAGTTCTGTTATCTTTTATTAATCTGGATTGAAAGCTGAACGTCTGAAGCCATTTGCCTTGATCTTTCGGAGGAGGACTTTTTGTTTTTATTTCTTGAGGAAAAAGATTTTGTGGAGTCATTTTATGCATTTTAAATATCTCATGTATCAAAATTGAGGGAAGCAGAAAATACCAATATGTATGGGACATAATGTTTGAACAGGTAAGAAATGAATACGTCATGTGATATTTAAAAACTTTTACATGACTTGGACTTACAACTTACATTATGAAAAGTAAATGAAAAATATTATTTCATTGTCAGTCTCTGTTTTAGAAAGAAAACATTGGTTTCTAAATCAGTTTAATGGTTTCTGATGATGAGTTTATTTGCTCTCTGAAAGTCTTTTGTAACCTAAAGCTAACTAAGCTGTCTAATAGACAAGTACAGCTAGAAATATATAGGGACATACCTTCTCCTTTCCCTATGCCCAATTAAACATTGGCTGCTTTTTACTGTTACTGTTTACTTTCTTCTGTAGCAATTACTGTTCCAAGACCTACACCAATGCCTGGTAGTCACTTTCCAGAAGATGTTGGCTTAGCCACGCATAGTTAAGCCCATGTCCCCTCGGCTCTTCTCACTTCTGTATTGACTGCTATTGACTATAGCAGTAATACATCCCTTGAGCACTGCAGATCCTGTGAAACAAGGTTGTCTATGTCTGTGCAGATTCCAAAGTGCATTTTAAAAATATAATTATTCTAAATGTTGTGCATACTTTGGCTTTTCAAGGGAATGTATACATTCACTGGCAACTTAAGAGTTATATTCATGCACCAGAAACTTCAGAGCACATGTACAGGTGGGGCTGCTCCCCACATCTGTGGGAGCCTGCAGCATTCCTGGAGGGAGGTTGTTTCATCCAACTACCTTTGCCTTTTGAAGTCCAGTGTCACCATCTCAGTACATGTCATGATCTTCTGTCTCCAGGGTGTGACAGGGCTGTGTGCTCGTTGGTGTGGATTGATAGGTTTTTGATTGGCATAGTACAGCAGAAACAATCACACAGGGGCTCAAGATCCAGGATGCTACATTTAAGTAGCTGTTTGAAAGAGCTAATAATGACAGATGTTTGGAAAGAAAGGAGCAGATCCTGTTTTCTCTCTTCCTTCAACTGCTGGTGCTTTTCTGCTGTGCCCACAACAGGTCTTTGGAGTCTGTCCCTGTACAGTTCCATGGCATTTTCAGGTGGGAGAAGATGTATTGAGCAGGTACGTAATTAACTTGGCCTTGCCTACCCAGCCATGCTGCCTGAGCTGAAGGCTTTTAACCAGTTATGTTGGATGCACTGTCCTGAAACCCTTCACAGCACAACCTCTGTATTTCCATACACCAGAGCAGCATTCTTTGTCTTTCATTGGCAAAAGTGGCAATCATTATTTCCAATATAAGTTTATCTATGTGGATTTGGACATGTGCAGGATAAGAAAAGTAATTGTGAATTAAAAGTTTAGACTCCATCAATTTTCTGGCAAATGGTAAATCTGAATGCACTGTAAGAAACTTAAGTGAAAGTTCTGCTGCAGAGACTAGTTGTAGGGAAATGTATTAATGCCAATTGCAACATTATCTTTCTTTTTGGAAAGGTCTGCCAAAGTCATTGATGAAGATAAAATCCAGTCTTTCCTGTGATTGTGTGCCAAAGATGATATGCTAAAGGGATAAGAGAATTTACGCCAAGTTCTGTGGTTTTTCAGAATTGCTTGTTAACTAGAGGAGATTTTTTTCTTTGAGTTGCATAAATTAACCTTTTTCCTAACAATTCATCTTTTGTTTATGTGTTACTGTTCCTTGTTCATTTGTACTGTCATCCTCATTCTCCCCCCACCCCTCATGCACTAGTCACTTTTCATACCACAGGGAAAAAAATTTTGCATCCAAAGGGCTGGCACAGCACGTGCTGCAGATAAGAATGGGAGTGCGCTCTTGAATCAGATAAAAGATCCAGAACTCAGTAATTCTGACAGCCATGAATAACATGGAGATGTATGAGACTTGTGCCCTGTATACAGTGAACCTTCCTTAATGTAGCCACATACAACTGATTATAAATTCCTTCCTAGGTTTGTGTGGTTTTAACGTGTAGGCACTGATAGCTATAGCTTTTATTCTGTAGAATATTTAACTATTTTTAAATGTTCGTGGTAAACCCAAACACAAAAGCATTTCTAGTATCTTTCAGTCAAAGAAGTACTGGGCTGAAAAAGGAAGGCACTAATGTGTTATCTTTTAAATAGAGTGCATTGTATAAGCTTAGTGTTCATTTTCTGAGCAAAAGAAAGAACGAGCATAAATTTGAAATTGTGAGGATCATGTTGTTGATACATATGGATGTAACTATTATAAAAGACCTTATTCTAATGCCGGTACCTGATAAGAACAGCAAGAGATGTATGACCAGTGTGGGCTGCTGCCACTGACTCACTGTGTAATGACAGGCAAATTACTTGGTTTTCTGCATCTTGTTCTATTCCTTTATAAATGAGAAATAGTTTCCCAGTAAAACTCTGAGATCATTGGATAAAAGAAGATATTTTTTTGTACGCCTACTGAGTATATAAATTTGAAGATAGAAAGTGCAGCAAATACCAGGTTCTGTGCAAGTCTTTTACCAGTACAGACACAGTAGGATGAGTCTTGCTGCTCATTATGAATTGTATTAAGCCACGCTGTACTTTTGAAGACCTCTTAATGCAGAAACAAAAATAGGGGTTTAGGTCAGATTTAGCACTTCAGGGCTTATTGTGTTCAGTTTCTTTTTGAAATTAAGTACAGCTTCAATAAAACTTCTCTGGTGTCTGCACTGGTAATTACCATTCCATTTTGTTTGATACGCCAGACATTGCACCCGCCTTCAGATGAAACAGTACAGGGAGCCCTTTAGAGTAGTTTTCTGTCAATCTCCATCACCTCTGTCACGTTTTGTCTTTGGCTGCGTTTTATCACTGAATTTTCATAATGTTTTGGGGAACTTGACCTTTTCAGAATTGTCTGCATTAACACTATATTCTTAATCTTTCCCTTGGCACCTCCTGAAACAAAATACAAATTAATGATTCAGACACCACAAAACAAATCACATTGCCACTTGTTTCTTCTCAATGACTCTTCGTTGTCATTGTTTGCTGTATTGTATGCAAGTCCTTGTGTGTTCTGTCGTGAAAGGGACCTAAATAATGCAGGAAATTTTAAGGGAGATCTGTAGTAGATAAGTAGGGAAATGTTACAACAGTTTCAGGTATATATGTAAGATGATTTGTATAAACATAAAAAGAAAGGCATCATTTCATTTCAAAGGCATTATGACATATGGAAGTTAACAGGTTTGATGTGTGCTTTTTTTATTTTAGTAAAGTCATACTTTTATTGTGATACTTCATAAGTAGCTATGGAAATGGTGGGGAATACATGAAATTTCTGGGGAATGTGCTGTTGTCTCTTTCTGTGATTGCCCCTCTGTTTTTGCATCTTCATCTCCTTCCATTCCATGTCATCATTTCTTAATCGCTTTTTAATTTGCTCACTTTCTTAGATTTTTTCATCACATGAAATGCTTGCTTTAGCTTCATCATTTGAAAAAAAAAATCCCATCAAGGATTCTAGTTATCACCCCATTTTATCTGGTTGTGTTCTGCCCCAGATTCAGTAAATACACAGTCGAGAGCTTCAGTTTTGAATTTATCTTCACATTTTCCTCACCTTTTCACCATTTTCCACCCTTTTGTTCTTTTCTTGAAATGACTTTTAACAAAATGAATGAGTGAATGATATTCACTTGGCTGGGTGGTAATGCCTTTACTCTTTTCCTTGTTTTGCCCATGAAGAAAGCCTTCCTCTCCTCATGGCCGCCTGCTGCCCTCCTTGTGCTGCTGTAGTGCTTTTGCCGCTGCACAGTGAGTCATATTGGGGAATTGGTCTCACTGAAGGATAATTTTGCCAAAATTGTGTTGCTTCTTATTTCCCAACTCTGGTTTACCATATGGCTGTACAAATGGCTATGTCAGCAGTAGGGAGAGGATGATGCAAGGCTGGAAGCAAGAGGCCAGACTCAGGAGTGGGTCAGGGATGCTGTGTTGGCTAACACTGCCAGGTTATGTCAAAATAAAAAGAGTGTCAGATTAAAGTCTAGTTGTCTGTGATACTGTCACATCCTACTTCTGGAAATACTGATCTCTGCTCCTTTTTTCCTTAACCTTTCTACCTCTCCCCCTTACTGTTTAACATATTTTCCAAAGCTCCTTATTTATCTCTTTCTTAGAATAAGTGATCAATAACAACATCAGTAGAAAGCCTCCATTTCTCAGTGTGCACAGGAGGTGGAGCTTGTTGCCCTCAGGATAGGTTGAAAACTTCCTGTTTGAATCATTTGTGTGGGCATCATTAGTTAAACCTGTACTGTCATTGTACATACCCATAAAATAACTACGGTGAGGTTTAGACTGATAAACTGTTGGGGTTAGATACGTATAAGTTTAAAAAATATTATTTAAATCGTTAGTTGTCCAAAGCAGTACAATATGGTACCTGCTTGGTGTGAAATTTGAAAAACTTAAGCCATTTTGGTAGAATCACTGGTGATAAAAAAAATGTAATGCAAACTAACCTGCTTTCATAGTGTCTCTCCAGCAGTGACTGGATATCTTGACAACAAGATATTTCATGACCCTGAAATCAGTCACAAGATGCTCTTGTCAAACAAATGCACTAAATAATCCCTTCCTTTTCCTAAGTCTGCAGAGATGAACTTCATTACTTTGCAGTCAAGTTATTAACAAGCAGCATAAAAGTGTATGGTGGTTTTTTCTTGTTTCTATGTTTGTTGGGGGATGTTAGTTTTACTCTATGGATATTAAACTGATACTGAAATGGTGAAATATACATCTGAATTTAAGTTACCTGCAAATACGGTAATTTTCAAACCTGAACTTAGGTTAAAATGCACAAAAATATGAATTCCCTTCTAAATCCACTTCTGCATGCTCCCATGTAAATAGACTTATTCCAAGCCTGTATGTAATGGTGATCTGCATGTGTTGAAGTCTCAGAACGTCTCAGCTAATGTAAGAGTATCTTTTTGTTGTTCTTAAAAATGCATGTATATTATGTTTCCTCTATTCCTGTACCTTTTTGGAAAAAAACAAGAGAAAAAGTGGCATAGTTTAACAATGTACTGCACACTATGGAGAGAATTTCTGCAGCTTGGTGTGTACAGCCTTTCAGAAAGGAATGATACTAGTTTACCTCTGGTCAGTCATATGAGCTGTAGTTCACTGTCTTGTCCATGCCTTCTTCCTGGTTATCGTAATCCCAGTTATTGGCTTTCCAAATTTCCATTTGTTTCTAGCACAGAAGAATGAATGTTTGGTTCTTTCACAGATAGAGCTATGAAGTAAAACAAGAATCTGAGCTTAATGCACTGAAACAGACATGAGTTCACTCTGGCTACACATGCTCATTCAGTATTGGGATTTTTCAGTAAATAGGTCATTTCCCAAAGTTTAATACCAGGAATTGATGCACTGCCCTGGTGAAAGTGGACCACCAGATTGCAATGTCTTGGAGTATAATCTCAAATGGAAATGGAAAGCAAACTGTCTATGGCACATAAGATGTAAATAAATATGATGTTTTGTGGGTTCCTCTCTAGATCTTCTCCCAAGATATCCTATGGCCTTATTGTGTGTATACTTGGGGATCTGATGCTCATGTCATCAGGCTGGCAGCACTCCTCTGGGAGCTCTTTCCATCATCTTCTTCCTGTTCTCAGTAGCTGTGTAATATCTTTTTAGCCTGTATCAGTTCTGTATTGCTGGTGCCTGCTGATAACATGGATCCTACCGCCTGCTCTTTTCCATAAGCCCTTGAACACTGTGCTTTTTTCCTGACTGAAAGGAAGGCATGATCTTCATTCAGGAGCTGCTTTTGGATTTCTCTGGTCATTCTTTTCTGGAATTGCTGCCAGTGGAGACAATGGTTGTGTTCTCTTTACCTTAATGTTGCTGACAAATTTTCAGCTATTTGTCTCCTGTTGCCTTGCCTATATTTCATATATTTTCCATAGATATTGTGTTTTTATCTGTAAATGTTCTGAAAACAGGCATTTAAGTAATAGCTCTCTGATCATCTTTAACTCTGATATAGTTACTCCGGAAAGCAATTTTTTATTCTCTTAAACTCTCAACCATATTCAATAGAAAATTGAAAGAAAATTCTTAGTGAAGCCAACAAAACAGGAAAACAAGCTAACTACAAAAGTGAATTTTAGATAAATGTTCAAACACCTACAATTTTAACACTTTTCTCATCCCTTGTGGTTGAGACTAAAAATTCATCAGTCGATGGAACTGTAAGATGAGATATAAGAACCAGATTTGTAGTGGTATTAAAACTTGCTATGTAATGGTGGCATGGTTACTCCTACTCCAGCTACCAACATCTTCCCATATTGTGTTTCAGAGGAGTATTACAGCAATCTTACAAAGTGGCTTAACAGAATATATAGTGGCAAAAATATTAGTGGTCCTTCATAGTTTTTTTGAGTTATTTTGCTGTAGTGACCACCATGCAACAGAGATGTACATGTAGTGTAGCCTATATATCTGTTAAAAAACAGCCTACCACAAAGTTGTGCATAAGCTATAGGTTTGGGTGTATGTGCTCTTGAGTTACTTATTTTGGATTTCTTGAGAGCTAGATGAGATTTTTCTGCACTTTCATGAGCTCTGTCAGCACTTGTTCAGTCTAGTTGGCACCTTTTCATTTCTCTCTGTTTTTTTCAGCAGATTTTCTTACAGAAAGGCGGATGATCTAAGACTGTGAAGAAATTCTAATTTGTGTTTCTCTTTATATACTTCCAGAGGACAGATGGACACGTCTGTTATTTAATAATGCTCATGTTGCATCCTTCATGAAGAATCAGAATAGCTCGTAGCAGTCTGCCTGCCTGTCAGTAGCAGACACAAGCTTCTTGCTGATTTTGTGTTAAATAACAGGGATTTCTGCTCTCTGGGCTAGCTTTAGGAATTTGAGAACAGCAAATTCTCAGATGGGCATTGTAGATTCTTCATACTCTTAACTGCTGAGAAGCTCCCTCAGAGATTTTTGGGTGACCTGGTAAAAAAGCATGCTGTACTGGTTCTTGGAGAGTGGGAGCTCCTTTCCATAAGGATAATGTGGTGGTGGTATTAAGCTCTTTACCATTGCCTCTCTCTGTGATTTTCATAACATCATGCTCGTCATTCTTAAGAAGTTGCCAGAGCATCCTGACACCAGTTTCTGCATCTGGAAAGGACAAGCCTTGATACGTCTCTCTCCTCTGAATAGTCAGAACTGAAGAACCCTTCAGATACTTTTCAGCTTGAGATGCCCTGCCATTGACTAACACTGGAGGAGTCATGGTGCATGGCATTGGCCACCAGCTGTTCCATGGGCAGTGCCTATTCCTGGCAGCCTCAGTTCAGTAATTGTGTGATCCTTCTGGAGTGCATCATTCCTTCTCTGGTTTCAGACTCCAGCTTTGGACCCATGAAGACTGACTTCTGAGGAGAGGACCTCTTACAGCACTGGACAAAGCCAAAACTTGGCAAACCTTTACTGGACCGTAGAGGGGCTCATTCATCTGTTTGTTTTCACTCTCTTTGCAACTTCCTGGAGCTACCAAAACATTTCCAGTCATGGGTCACCAGGATCTGCTTCCTGTGATCTAGGCAACAAATTGTATGTTGTTGTCACATCTTTCCACAGGAGATGTTAACAATTTCATGGTACGTTATCACTGGTGTTAGTGTGCTGACAGTTCTGAGACTCATGAATTCTCTTGTTGTCATCCCATTTCAACAACTGCACAGTTATACCTAGGTGACTACTCCATATGTGTCTATCCATGGCAACAGACACTTGCTCAAGTGTACTTGTTCTGAAGTCAGTATTGCTGGTGCTGCTGGCGTAGTGGCTGGAGTTCAGAAGGTTCTATTGAATCTGGACTTTGTCAACAGAGTGCTCTGCATAATCATAATGCAAGTGTAGTGGTTTCAGATCTCATTTTTTATTCTGTTGAAAAGTGTAGTTCTATGTCTGTTCCCAGGTTTAAGCTGTAATGGGAAAAGAATACATCCCTTTTTGTTGCTTGAAGTTTTTTGCCTCTTCATAATACGGTGAGCTTGTTCATTGAGCCACAGATTGTTTCAGAAAAGACATACCTGGGAAAACTGAATTAAGAAGCCAGCAGTTTTGGTTTGGTGCTCTGCACTTGGTGAGCCTTGCTATTCTGAGCTGTCCTGTACATCTTTGTTAAGAAGCTTTTTGCTAACTGGTTCTGCCAATGCAGTTTTGAAAGTACTTAATTTCCTAAGGTCCCAATTTAAAGTACTTATTGTAGTGAAAGACCTGGGTCCCCCGAGGATCTGAGTCTGATCTGTGATATTCTGATGACTCTGTCTTGCTGTTTAGAGGCAAAGTGACTGTGTCTCACTGGTGAGTGTGGTGGCTGTTGCTTGTATGATACTAGCATCTTCAGTTTTGGAAAATATCTCTTCTGAGCATTTCTGGGAGCATGGGAAGAGCTTTGTGTCCTCAGATAAGCACAGTACCACTGCTCAGGGAGACCCTCCCTGCAGACCAACACTCCTGTTGCTTCCACCTGTGGCTCCTGCAGCTGCTTCTAGGGGACCTGGGCTGTGCTGCAGAGCTGCCAGCAGGGAAAAGTGCATGTGAATAGACTTGGAAAATAGCAGAAGCCAGTTGCTGAGTTTTCTTTGTTAATGTGCACATTCCATATCCTGCCATATGTCCCTCTTCTGTAGCCTTTTAATTCTGTGATGCTGTAGATGTAAAGAGTTTGGGGAAGCTGAGTTTCATTACAAAAGAGTGCCTAAAGAAGCAGGTGTGAGAAAGCCATTTGGGCCTGACTGCAGGGGCACATGAATGAACAGAGCTTTTAAACACAGTGCCCAAGAGGAGCAGTGCAGATGTGCTGACTCAGAGCTTGTAGCCTTTTAATGCAAACTTCATTTGTATGTTGGTGGACTGTTCCTTCTCAGTGCGCTTTGTACAATATTTTCACTGTAAAGAAAAGATGAGTGTAGCCTTTTATCATCTGAGTGTCTCTTCACATTTAGAATATTAGAATTGTTTAGGTTGGAAAGATCTCTAAAGATCATCAAGTCCAACAGTTAGATAGCCAAGTCCAGCTTTCTTCTCTCTTTAAGTATCAGAAAACTTAGCTGCTGGATTTACTCATGTCTCTGTCAACATGTTTGTGCATGTTGAGGATAAACTTGTACTTAATCAGTTTTTCTTCTGGGTCTTCTGTTCTGAAAGTCTTTTTTTTTTTTTTTAAGGAAGTTGTCCCTAAGCATTACAAACTTGAATTCATTTTGTTAGTGAAGTTGCTAAATAAAACACAGATTTAAGACAAAATGTATGTATGTAGGAGACTGTTAGGGTGAAATAATTTGACTCTGCAGGTTCTTCATAGATTTTTGTAATGGTGTGGAAATCTTTGTGTTCCGCATGTTAAAATGTATGAAATTCAAAAGCCTTTTAGTGATATTTGGTAATGCTGCATTGGTGATTGTGTTGCCATCCATCCCTTCCATTCATTACCACGTGGAAAGCATCTCAGCAGAATGCATCAGACACCTGTGCTGTTACTCTGACTATGAATATACCTGGCATCTCTGTATTAACCTTGGGATCAGACTTGGACATGGTTCTTTGTCTCTTGTTTACAATTTTTCTTCTTACCTCCAGGTGGAACCTGTTTGATTTTCTGTGCATTTTGGGGGCATTCTTGTGATTTCTGTTGCTGTTCCATCTTCTGTTCCCACCCCAAAGGAGTAGGGCATTGAGTAAGCCAGAGGAAAGCTGAAATGTGATTAGAGAAATGGACAAAATGTAGGGAAGGGTTTGACTAATGAAGGAAAGTGAGCAGTTAGAAAGGGGACTGTTAGAGCCTTGAGAAGGAAAGAACATACATGGAAGAGATCTGGAGTATTTGCAGGGAGTGAATGGTACAGAGCTGATGGTTTCAGTAATGAATTATTACCTCATCAGCCTGTGAATCTGACCCATGCCTTTCCAGGGAAAGCAGCAGGAGCAAGAGCCAGGCTATTTTAAGATTACTTAATTAATGTATTATTTAAATTATCTAATGATGCCTAATGACTTTTAAAGGGCTCCATTTAAATGTCCAGAAGTGTAAACTTAACAGTATTATGTTTTATATTCAAGTTAACAGTGTGCTATTTCCACTGTCCATTGTTATCTGTTATTTCTGTCAGGAATCACAACATTTTTTAAGGCAAAAAAATCTTACTTTTTATGTCAAATATTTATAAAGGAGTGATTCTCCCAGGGGAGATCATGTATCTTTATAAAACAGGAAAGTATATTGAAAATAATATTTTTTTAATATTATCAACTTAATGGGCTCTTTTTTGACTGTAATGGTATTCATAAAAATAACTCAAATATTCATTATTGTATCTTGTTTTCATTTCTGTGCAAATCTGTGTTGATACCTTTGAGCTTTATATTGTGACTTAATGAACTCTGAACATAAGCAAGAATTGTAATGGGAAATTTTTTAACTGTATTTTCCTTTATATAAAACAAAAATGTGTTGAGAAGGCTCTTTTAGAGCTTTTGGAAAACTGAGCCAGAATTTTCTCAAAACTTGCTTCATTCATTATTTTTGAGGTTTGCTGGCTGAATTGTTCTTGCAGGTAAGATTTCTCATTTATTCGAGGTAGCACTGCTGGTGAATAATCACACCTGATCTAATGGTGACATTTCCTCTAAGGACTGCTGGTAATTTGGGGCTGGCCCAGGCTGGCCCCAGGTGGAATTCAAGATGTTCCTTTCTCTGACTGTCAACCGCCTCTGCACATGGCATTATTCAGAGGGCAACACTGGACACATAGTCATTTGTGCTCTGTACTTTGAGAGGTTGTGGCTTTTTTTTTTTCCTTTTTCTCCCACAATAGCTTCTGTTCCCTTTTAGAGAAGAGAAATGAATCTGTCCCAGAATGTTGACTGCTTGGCAGTTGAGCAGAAAAAAAAGCGTTTAATGATAGATTTAAAGGAAAGGTGTTTAAGGAAGTGGTGATTGTACTTGCTGGCAGCTTCCCTTTCACTGTTTTTATAGACAACAACCAAAAGTCTTTATTCTCACCTTTACTAAAAGGACAAGAAGCTGGGAAACTTGGGTACATTCTGAAAATCATTTTCTGTGTAGGGACACTGATATTTATGTTTTCTGTCAAGAGACTTGAAGTTTTTTGGCTCTACAGGCTTGGAGGAATTTCAGAGTTCATTTGTCAGAGATTTGCATCTCCACAAAGCAGTTCACACTGCATGTATGGGTCACAGACATCCTTGAGAACTGAAATGCTGGGCAGAAACTTGTTTACTGACAAGTCCTCTGCTGTGTTTGGCTTGAGCTGTAATTACACCTGAGGATGTAGTTTTGTCCTAGATTTAAGGACTGCAGCACAGTTTCTGTGCGGAGTTCTGACTGAGGAGTTATTGCCATCTTTCATAGCGATTTAACATCAGCCTGTCTGCATAAAGCTTGTATGAATTTCCAAATGTTGAAGGTCTACTATCATAAAAGTACATTGGCTTGTGTAACTGAGAGGCTTCTCAAGTAGCTTTGGAGTCAGAATGTTGCCCTCTGTATAAAAATAAGAAATATGGTACCAGGGTGAGTTTTACACTGTGATTGTTTCTTACGCTGTCATTGCACATCAGCTACTTGAAGTTTGTGTTCCTTACATGCTTTTGGAAATCGTGAGATGTTTGTTTTTTCTTGCAGATTTACATTACCTTTTTGCCTATGAAGTTCCTTTCTGGTATTATAGCATGCCAACTTCCCTGCAGACAGGCTCACTAAGCCTTTCATTGGGTCTCTGCTGTCAGGTTTTCATAGGCTATCACATGCTTCCAATGTTTGTTATAAATTTGAAAGAGACACATCCAACATAATCACATATTATTACGTAAAGTACTTTTTCAGTGGAATGAAAGGAGAACTGAGAGCACTGAGGGAATTGGTTTGAATCTGTCATTGAGACCTGCTGCCTTGCATAGCCCCTGGCTCAGCAGAGGTGGGGCTGGGACTTGAGTGCTTGCATGGGGCTGCTGAGAACTCACTGCAGGGAAAACGGGATAGCCCTGCAAACTTCTGGTTTCTAACAGCCCAGGGGCTATAACTGCTTCTGTTCTCTTACAATAATCTCTGTTAACTGCAATATCGGGCAAGAGACTATCCAAATTGGATTTTTGCTAAGCATTTTGTAAAGCTGCTGTGTGCTAGGTGAATTAGTTTGCATACAAGACTCTTAAATCACGTCTACAGCTTTCGTCCTTTGACTTCAAAGAGAAAAAGAATGCTATGTCCTTAGTTTTATTATGATGGGGAAAGATTGTCAAAGGCTAGAACATGGAGGTCTTTCCTGTATACAGCTGAACACTAAAGTAGCGTAAGTTCATTTTTAACAGTAATTTTCTGTGCAAGTAATATGTAAGCTTTCTCTGGCATAGAAAGCTAAATTAATCACTGGATTATGACAACTTCTGAGAGCAACTATTGTGGTTGGATTATTTTATTATGAAGAAATAGATGTCAGTTATAGGCAATACAGTAGAAAAGTTCATTTGTGTTACACTTACTCAGAGTTTAGTGACTAGATATGTAATCATCCCTGGCAGCATGGCTTTCTTAGGATTAGGCTTTATTGGGAAATAAAAAAAATAAAATTGGTGTGGTCCTTCATATCAGAAGTTGGAGAAGATTTGCAGTGATGACGTGTGGACTTCCATATTGTGCTGTGGTTATAATCAAGGTGGCATTTAGAGTTGTGCTAGAGGAAACAGTCAAAACCTGAGCTTGCCCCCAGCCTCTCAGCTGAGGCACAGCTGTGTTCTCTCAGCTGTAGCTACAGTGAAGAGGCTCAGGGTGGGGGGTTGAACCATACTGCATTTTTAGTGACAGAGAATGTATTTTTACAGGGTTCTTCCAGACCTCTGGTTGTCTTACAAGGAAGAGTAAGGGGTAATCTGACTGCTGTCAAGGCATGGTCAGGGCCCATGGGCCCTTCCCACATTGGTTTGTGGCAGGAGGTGTGTGCTTGTGTCCTGGCAGGGAATCAGTTTGGCCAGGTGAAAGTTCTTGGGAGCAGCAGAGAACTAAGTAAATGCAATTGAACCCCGTGACATGCAGGTGATTAAACTGCATTTGAGGTTTTGCTCTTGCTTAGAGGTGGTAAATGCATGAGAGAAAGCATAAATAGCTGTGTGATTAAATAGTAGCATGACATGAAGCCTATAAATAGCCTTTTATAATTTTGTAGTACTTTCTCCTTTTAATAGCCTTTTGCTCTTTAACTTCAGTACACACAAACTCTGCATGTATGCGTTCATTTACCCTTCTTGGTAATGTTTTATTCCACTGGAGTTGTGATGTTTCATTTATTGCTTTCTTTTTAGTTGAGTAACTGATTTGTACCGTGGTTATGCTCCTGTTTTTTCAGCGGATGTGAAACTTGATACTGAACTGAGCCAATATGATAAACAAGCAATAAAGCCTCTGTGTCTTCCTGAACATTAATGCATTAGAGGAGGTGGTAGAAATTGTTTTCCTTCTAAAAGTGAGAGGGTTTTCTAAAAATAGTTATTTAAATAAGTAAATAATAGAATAATTTAATTAATCTCAGGCCAACTGAACTGAAAGTTTTTTGCTGGTTCTGAATGGCAGCTGATTGTAGAAGCTTCCAGCTCCAAGTGAAATGGTCAGGTAATTTTTCTCAGTTGATACTTAAACACAAATACATGAGATGGCTGTTCCTTTATGGAAGATGTATACCCTATACCTGGCAAGTGATTTGCCAATATGTTAGTAAAAGAAATTTAACTTCAGATAAAAGGTTTGAAGTTGAGTAGATAAGATGTATAATACAGAAGTACAGTTGGTCAGTGAATTTTAGTTTCACTTGGGTAATACGGTGTCTTCATTCTTGGAGCTGTAGTGCATTATAAAATCTGTCTTTTTAGCTCTTCCACTTTTTCCAATTGTATACCTTCAATTTTTTGCCTTTACTTTTTGGATTTAGGAATGTAGAGATTTCTACTTCCCACCTCCCCCCACAGTATATTCATAGTTAGCCTTGACAGTGTTAAGTTGCTTTTCACACCATTAATAGTGTCTGCTATTTTTGTTCAGTTAATTTTGTGGAAACTGTCAAGTATTACTGTGTAATTCTCTAAAGAACAAAAGCTAAAAGGGAGAAAAGAGTCATGTTCAGAAACAAAAAAATAGAACTTAAAAGATTTTTTTGAAGTTTGGTTTGATGAATCCTGGTGAGAATTATGAACTTCTATGTAATTTTGGATCTTGTCTTTCCTCTTGCATTATGTTTTCTTCCCATGGTTTTTTTACAGATGCTTCTGTAAATTTGTCAATTTATTTTCAAGAGAAGGAAATACATCCCAAAAGGAAGAGTGTTTTTAGATACTCTTAGGAATATGCATGAACTAACTTGTTTATGTCCAAACTTGAGTGTAGTTTAACAATTTTCAAAACTCTGAATGCATGAGGATGAGTGCAGGGGGGCTGCAGTCTGCCTTTAATGTTTAAGTGTGTCATAACCCCTGACAGGATGTGACTGTTGAGGTCACTATGCCACAATTTTGGAAAACTTTTGATTTGGCTCAGAGTTTCACTTTGTAAGAAGTACAGATACAATTATTACAAAGTAGTTTGTACAATTTACAAATCTGGGGAGTAAAGACATCTTTAAGATACTTTGCTAAAGAAACTAAATCCACAAAGCTGTGATTTTATATTTCCTGTTTATAATCATTCACATGCAATGGGAATTTAAGATTTGATTGTTTGAATATGCGTGATATTTTCATTGTCAGATTCACTCAGATAATTTTGAATTTCTAATCTTGAACTGGCTTGAAAATGGAAATTGTTTCCTATAAAGAAAGTCTTTGAGAGGAGGCAGAGGTAAGTCAGAAGAATACTTAAGCTGAGGTGAAGTTGTAAAATCTAGTAAATGAAGAAATAACTAAAAGGAGGCCTTAATATTTGGGATGATGTGAAATAGGATGATTCTTTTGCAGCTGGGCAGGTGCACCAGCAAAACTGATCTTGCCTCTTGCGGGGAGCTCCTTGTTCCAGTTCCCTGGTGTGCTTTGGGGTCTTTCAAGTCCACATCCCATGACCAACCAAAACGTGACCTGCTGCCTTTCTCAGCCCACAGCCACAGCGCTGGGGAGAGGCTGGGTGCCCAGAGTGCAAGGCAGGGTGGCTGAAAGCCAGGGGCACGGATGGAGTGAGGTCACTTTTCTGGGCAGCACTGCCAGAAGACATCCCTTGGTTTGTTTTCTGCTGGAGGAAGAAGCGGAGTTGACAAGCGTTTTCCAGGCAGGTAGCCAGATAGGCATCATTTCAGTGTTTCCCGTGGAAAATCAGTGTGTTTTGGCAAAACTGAATTTTTCCACGTGAAAATTTCTATTTTATGAAAATGGTGTTTCTGATTAAAAACTAATTTTGATGGGAAGTGTCCAGTTGGTTACACTGAGCCATATAATTAGCATCTGCTGTGTTTAAATTGAAGATAATTTGGCTTAGGTTTAGCAACTCTGAACAAAATATACACAGGCAACTTTTCCTCCCCCTATCTAATACCTCAGTTTTAGTGCCAGCCAAAATTCAACTTGAAGTTGGTTATGAGTAGAATAAAAGCTTTTTCTGAATTTACCTGTTTGTTTTCAGCTCAGACTGCCTTGAACTTCAAAGGCTTCACAACACAGATGCCATGGCTGGAACTTACAGCTGCCGCTTCCACTGGCTGCTCTGGACTCGCGGGTCCTTCAGCGTGCAGCGGCATTGGCCCAAGGGTGCTCAAGTGGCTAATGGCAAGCCCACAGATTTTCTCCATCATATGTTTTCTGTCACTGTTGTTTTCAGATAGTTGTGGTTGAGGCTTGTACAACATAGAGGATGTGGGACTTGTGTTCGTTTACAGTAACACCAAATTAGAATGTGTAACTTTGCATCATTTGGTGTTTTACCTGTTTTATCTGCTTAATTGTGTGCAACTGGTGAGGACCATCAGTTGTTATTTGCATGTAACTTTTCTCTTTTTGATTTTTTAAATTGTGTTTAGAAAACTCTCTTATTTTGTTGATGGAAAAGCTGAAATCAAAACCTAATTTTCACTTGCTACATTTTCTCGATTCAGCGTGTTTAGTCAGGCTGTTGCTCAAGTTTAGAGCTGTTAATAATTAGTGTCATGAAAGGACTGTACTTGGTTATTCTGGCTACAAGCAGCTGTGCATTGTCATTAAAAGCTCAAAACTTTAAAAGACTCCTTTTATATACTGAGGAGCTTTTGTTTTCTGCTGGGACTGTAGAGAACTGTAAAGTCCTTTTTTTAATAGGTGAAGAAATGGGTTTTTTAAGTCATATTGCAAAGGGGAATCAGATTTAATTATGCCTTGATACCTTTGAGGAAAACCGTTGAAAGAAATTTGGGTTTGGGGGGTTTTGAAGTGGGGGGGGTGTATGTTCTTCCCCCCTCCTTTAAGCAAGATATTAAATATTAAGTTGTTATCACCTAGTACTTCTGTACTTTGTCTGAACTTGCACTGGTTTCAGCCCTTTTTTTCTTTTGATAGGTAAATATTTAGGCTTCTTCATCTTAGAGTTGTATCAGAGCCAGATTTCCCTTTAATGAAAGATTTATTTAAATCTATTTAACCTAGTTGAAGAACACATTTTAAAAAGTACTGCAGATTTATTTTGAGCAGTCTCCATCAAGATAGTTTAGTAACGTTTCGTTATAGTCTTCATTTATTACATCTTATTATAGCATTGAGTCATAAAAGCAAGAATAAGAGATCCAGCTCCAGGAATGGGAAGAGATGAATGTAGTAATCATCTGTGTGAAGGTCATGGATTACCATTTTTAATGCTATTTTCAAACAAGGGCAGGTTATGGATAGAATCGAGTTTAAAATAATGGAAGTGGAACTCACTTGGAAAACTTTTCTATTTATTGCTAGTAATCTTTACACATCATAAACACCTCCAAATGTCGTGAACTGACAGCTGCGTATCAGGAAACAAGGAGGTTTTATTTCTTGTAAAAGTATTTGCATATTTGTTTAGTTTATAATATTTTTTAAATATAGGATAGCTGAAGTCACCATTTAGTGATATTTAAACAGTGTTCCTCTTCCTGTTCTTGTTTTTCCTGGCTGACATATCCTTTACTGACTGCTTCAGCTGTCTGCCCTTCCACAGGGATTGGTTGGCTTTTTTAAAAATAAAGTTAGATTTAATTTTTTTCCCTGCTAGCTTTGCTGTTTCCATCCTCAGTGACTCGTTGCAGAGTGTGGGCTGCTGCTGCTGCCACGGTGCCTGTGCGTGTGAAGTGGCATAAGCGGGACTGTGGCCACAGCTGTGCCCCTGGGGCCTCTTCCCTCTCTGTGGCCTTGCTGCCTCACAAGCTGGCACTGCTCTTGCTGGTGCTTGCCATCAGCTTGTATTTTCATATAACAAGCTGTGATACCAGTGTTGTTATTTAAAGATGTTTCATGATACCAATATTGTTATTTAAAGACATTTCTAGCCTCAGCTGCCTTCTCTCTGTTTCTTCACACCAAGGTATGGCTTCCCTAAACAATTCTGTAAAGCACTCACACTGTGGTTCCTGCAGATCAACTGCAGTCCATTGCCTAAAAGGGAGATAGGTGTGCTGTTTTTTCTGGTCCTTAAGGTGTATTGGGTGTATTGCATATTACTGAGAAATTTTCTACAGTTTTGCTCAAAGTAATCTCTGAAACCTCATATGAGGTTCTTCACACATGTTGTTCCAATGTTTGTGTGACTTGTTCCATAAACTTGCCTAACCCCCTGAGTACCACCTAGAAATGAAAAGCCTCCAGGTCAGGAACAAAACAGCTGCACAAATTCATATGGTGTTCCACTCTGATTGTGGCTTCAGTGTGTCACCTGCAGGACAATTGGGTTTGTGTTGGTTGTGAATAACCATACGTGCTCGCTGGGAAGCTTTGCTGAAAGGCACGTGCACTCTGGACATTTTTCTTGCATCATGTGAAAGTGATGGAAAGGTCCTGTCTCCTCTGCAGTATTGTTATCATCAGGTCAGTGGGTGCTGAGCCATGAGCTGGCAGGAATAGCTGGAAGGAGGCTTTGTGTTGTCTTTGCATTTGTTCCCACTCTGGCCTGTAAGACTGATGCAGTGAAAAGGGAAATGGGGGCCCTGATGGGGTAGGATGGGAGAGGGGGGAAGGGTCTGACTGTTTGAATTCTAAGTCTTTCTTGGCTGCAGACTTTTAGTGTATTGGTTGAGTTTCTTCAGCCTCTCTTGACACTCCGAAACTGTAATGTGGTTTGGACAGGTGTTCACTAAGACTAAATTTGAAGCTTAAAAATGGGTTTAAAATGAACCATATTGAGCTGTTTGGAATTTATAAGTCTATTTGCCTTTTTTTTTTCTGACTTCTTTTTTCCTTGCTGAAGAAATTTTAATATCTTCTCAGGCTGTTATCTCATCTAGAGTCCTGGATAGTGAAGATGGAAAGGTTATTGTCTGCATGTGAAACATGACTGAGCACAGAAAGGGAAGACATAAAGGGTTTAGGTTCAAAATAATTGTCAGTATTGATGGCATGGTTTCTAATAACTCTCTTTTTTTATTAGTATTGCTCCTAAACTGCCAGTAGGTGTTGTAATCTCAAACTAATGAATTTTATCTTGCTGTTATGTGTTTCCTGAAATGTTGCATACAGGAGTGAAGCAAAGTAGATACCAGTCTTCCTGCATTGTGCTGCTCCATATTCAAAACAGAGAAAGGGATCAGCTGAATTTGAGAGGCTTTTTTGTGAGTGTGGTGCATGCAGTTCAAGCATAATGAGTATTGACATTTAATTAGATAGAAGTGTCATTTATAATAGGCTTCTCTGTTAGCTGTGCCCTTCATCTTGGAGGCACGGAGGAGCAAAGGAGGGAATTGTCAAATTGTCCCAATAGTTTATTTTTCAGAGAAAACAGTAGCATGCTGCAGTACTATGTCACTAGTTTGCTGTGTTTGGGTGTACAGCCTCCAGCTATCTCTAACAGATCCTATGTAGAGTGACTGAACACTCATTAATTATTATTTTTATGTTAGAGAGTATGACAATCTGGGAGTGGCACAGCAAGGTGTTTCATCTTTAACCTTGTCTCTATCAGTAATTATGTGATTATCAGAGTGAAAATCTCGCTTGATATCACACAGCAGTTGTTCAAATTTGAAACCTCTTTTCAGAGAAGTAGATAAAAAGCATTATTCAAGGGGATCTTAGTTTAAAAAAAATCCTCGAGTATTTTTTAACTGAGAATGCTTTATTAATTTAGGCATCAAGACTACACTGAAATCGACAACCAACCCCATGAAATCTTTGTGTTCATGAACTGCATTAACAGTCTTAGAAATTTATCTGAGTAAGTGGCTAGAATATTAAGTGAGTTCTCTGCTACTGGTTCATGTATAGGAGAAGCTGACAGTGGAGGAGAGCAGCTAAATTCAACTTTTCTCTCAGCTGTTGAACTTTGGGCCCAAAATTTTCAGAAACTGTCATGTATACTTTAAGAGCAATTGCTTTTTTTGTTAGATTTGGCTCTTCCTATGATTGAGGATGTGGAAAAGGAGGCTGTAAGAGTAGCTTATTCATTGAAATTCAGGTGAGGTAATGGATGTTTTGAGGAGAACATGAGTATGTTTCTCTTTGTGGCTTTCAGAAGCGAAATAGGATTGCCCTTTACTGTTCTATACTTCTGGCACCCATGAGGGATTTGCTCAAGCAGCTGAGTGTCTGCAGATAGTAGAGATCTTGGAGGAATGTATAGAAGCAGCTGCAGATCAGCTGAACTTGTGTTCTGTTCTCACACAGGAAGAGTGGAGACTGCTCAGGGCCAGGCTGTAAGGAAGGATACAGGAATCTCTGACCCAGGAGCAAGAGAGTTTGGAGTGTGGGAGCTGCCAGCCCCATGCAGGTACCTGGCTAAAGAGAGCATAGTCTGGTTACCCACCAGTGGAGAGAAGTTGTGGAGGTTTAGGGAACTTCAGCTTCCTGCCTCCAAAGCCAGTATCCCCGTGTATCCAGTGCTCTATTTCCAGGACTGTCTGGGAATATAGTAGCCCTGAAGAACCAGTGGCTGAAGTTACATTGTACAGTCACAGTAACTGTCCCAGCTGGGCAACAGTAAAGATGTGATATCCATCCTGTTCAGTGAAGTTTTAGGAAAAGTTTAGTAAGTGGCCATATGTTAACTTCTCAGGAGTATACTATCTTCCTTAAATAGAATGAATGTGGTCAATCTATATATAACTGATATTAAATAAACTTAGAAATAAAACAAAAGGGTTTTCTAGAACCTGGAATCAATGATGATGCTGTTGCCTGGCTAGAGGTCTTGCTGGAAGCCTTGCACCTGGTGACTGCAAAGTGAAATAAGTCAGTGTTTACATTTCAGCTTTAATGAATGATAGATACTTTCCATTATTTGGTTAGCATAGAGCAGGAAGGAATCACAGAAACATAGAATATCCTGAGTTGGGAGGGACACACAAGGATCATCGAGTCCAACTCTCGTTGGAACAATTTCAGGGTTGTAGTTCATGGGTAGATTCACTTCAATGGAAATGCATTTCTGCTCTGCTTTTATTTATAAGCAATGTCCTGAAGCTGTGTACTGCATCAGAATTGCTGAAAGCTTTCAGAACAAATTTTTGAAAGATAAAGAATTTGAACCTTTTGTTTGGACTTAATGCGGAATTCCCTCAGAAAAGTGCATGACCACCTAATGTTTAGTATTTTCAAACTAGTTTAATTTACATTCAATGTAGTGTCACTAATGTATTTTCAAATAAACCTATATGAAGATGGGTTTTAGGTGTACCTCAGTGTTTGTCTGAATTGCAATATGTATTACTGTGTTTAAACCTTCAAATTGTCTTTGTAAAGGTTTTTTTTTGTTGTTGTTTTTTTATATATATAAGTAGTCTCGATAATTTTAGTAACAGTGGGGTCTGCATTTTACTTAATATATTCAAGCTGCATCACGTTATAAGGACGTGGCTCTTCTGTGAGTCTATGACCTACTTTTCTACTTCTTGTAGGAAATTCATGTACTGTGTTGGACCCAAATGAGCAGGTGGGCTGCAGTGCAAATCTGAGCCTTCTGGGTTGCTAAAATACGAGCTCCTAAACAAATGGAAATCTGGCAATGCGTGAGCTTCTTTAGCTGCTTTAGATGAGCCATGAAAAATGAAAGTTCTCATGTCCTTGCATGCACATGTGCATACAGTAATGTGTTCAGGTGGTTGTTTTTCTGTACATTACATCAAGAGTTCTCCTAAAGAAAGTTTGCATCAAGTCAGCAAATTGGCTGCACGCTTGGATAAATTAAATTTCAGTTAATTACCTGCTTAACCAACTGCTTATTTATTAAGCTGCTTAAAATCAGTTAATTTATTGTAAGCCCAAGCAAACTGTCATTATACTGTATACATTTACATAAAAGAATAAAGGATGCCGAAAATTCACTAGTGAAGCTCTTGTATGCTCTTTAGTGCCCTAACCGAGCCAGTATTGCAGGAATGTTCTGCCCTTCGATAGGGAACACTCCCTGGAATTGCTTCACCACTTGAAACCTGAGCTCAGGCAGGAAATGTGCAACTTACTCCCTCCACAGACCTGAGAGGTAAGTGGAGTTATTTTGCAAGAGTTCTGTCCTTCTCCAATTGCTGTAGCAGCATGTCCTTTAGATTGTTAACTTGCATACCTAAGTATTACATTCTTAGCAGAAGACACTGAAAAATTATAAGCAGAAAACCTTCATCATATGCGAAGATTAAGTCCTGTTTAAATAATCCACTTGCATGTATAAAAATATTTTAGCATTAAGTGGCCATGGCACTGCCCATGACATGGGTATGCACACACATAGTAATACCTTGCTTAATTTAATCTGCTGTTTAAGCCAGTTGTTCTCAAACTGTTTTTTTGGTTAAGTCTCAGCTTTTGTTTTTATTCGTATTTGTTTTGAGGATGCAGATTTTACTTTGGAGCTTAAAGCAGTACTCTGTTCCGTACTAACATTAGCTATAACATTTTTATTGCAGAAGTATGCAATGAGTGTAGCTGAATTTCTATCAGATTTTCTCATCTAACATATCAATATTTGCTAGGAAATCAGCTGTAATTTGTAATCTTATAAGCAATAGCTAGCCATCTCATTAACTATCATCCCAAACTATTAATAAGTTTTCAAAATTATAGCAAGAATGGCAATATGTGTTTGGGAGACTTATCTGTGTTCTTGGTGCATGTATTTCTGAAAGAAAGAAGTAGCAAAGATGATATGAGTACAGTTTGGGGCCAATTTTGTTGTAAAACAAGTGTGTCAGTAAAACCAGTAATTGCAGGGTCTATCTGTGTTTAACAACTGCATCCTTTTTGTTAACTGTACATGTGCTGATAGAGGTTTAAATATGGGTTGTGTGCACACAATTGGCCACAAAGCAGTTCCGTGTAATAACCCTGGCAGATCTTTAGGAAGGGGAGTATTTTTGAAAGTGCATGTGATGGTGAAGGTGTTTTAACATTCCCTACATACTTCCATAGTTTCTTTGCTGTCATGTAGGGAAAGAGTAACTTTGAATGTGGGTTGCAGAAGACAGTCAGTCTTTTGTCACCTTCCACTCTATTACTTTCATGACTGTTTTATTTCCATTTTGTGGATGGGTTTCAGGATTTCAGTCATACTTGTAAAACTGTGTACTGTCATTGCAAAAAACCTCTTAGTTTCATGCAAGAAACTTGTCTGCTATGAGATCGTGGTTCCAACTGCTGTATATTTTATGTGGGACATGGAATATAATGTTTCATTGCATAATCTGAAAGTACAAAACAGTTTTTTAAGTCCATGAAGAGAACATTCATGAATGACTGATGGTCAGCATGGTGGGACTATGAGCTTCACACCAGGAAGATGCCAAACTCCAGACTGTGGAGCAGCATGAGAAGTGTGTGTGTCCTATTTGTTTGTTTCTTCCTTAAAGAGAATGGAGAAGGTGTTGCCCTTCCAGTCTGTAAGCAACATGAACTGTTGTTCTGGCCCCGTATAACTGCTCCTGTTTCCATAGCAAACTCATATACAGTGCCTTCTTTCTTGAATTTGATAATTTCATTTATGTACATGGAGAAAAATCCAGTCATTGTCTGTAACTATGCAATGTTTTTGGTTGGCTGGAGCAAAGATGATCTGTGTTAGAGCGAGAACCTTGATAGAACTGCAGGTTGGGTCTGTTGAAGGGACAGGGTGAATGATTTCATGGTGTTAAAGGATTTTGAGGGTCACTGAGGGATGATTGTCTCTTACAGATTTGTTGCTGTGTCTGAAACCTAGTTTTCTGTCCAGTTTAAGGCAGTGATGAGGAAGGAAAATGTACTGCTGGTCTTGTCTTGATCAGCAAATAAGACAAAAATAGAGGAAAGAACAGGAGAAAAGGTGAGACTTACCTTTTTCTTCTCTTAAAACATGATGGTTTCTGGCTTTTAGCCTGTCTTTTTTTCCCCTCTGCTGCAAAACTGTGTATTGTTGAGCTAGACTCTCCTAGCTCACTACCAAATGGATTTGTGAGGACTGCAATACTTATTTGAAAGCTGAACATTGTTAGTGCACTAGTGATTGTATATGTGATGGTTACACTCACTGTTTCTTGGTCGATTTGTTACTTTTTCAAATCCTTGTATAATACACCTGTCAAGGGGTTGTTTCTGTGGTGTGGAGAAACTGGTTTTAATCAAATTGTGTGCTTCTCTGAAACCTTCTTAGTTTCAGCTCAGCAGCAAATACCATCCTAAAATTTTGGCTGTAGTTATCGGTTGTGTAGCTGCACTGATAATGCCAGCCTTTATGCCATTGTGACTAGTAAGGCTTTAGATTGTGTCTATGTGGCAAAACACTGTGAAATGTTACGTGGTTGGCTCGGATTCATTGGTGTGGAGGTGTTTAAAGGTTTTCTCCTGCTTTTTATTTTTGAGATCTGTAGAAGGTATACCAGAAGCAGCCTCTCCATGAGGAGTTGTCAGATGGACTTTGTTTTTAGACTTTACTTGAGAGTTTTAATGTTTCTGACACAATTTTTCTTAAATTTGTTGTTAAGACAGTCATAAATTCAGCAGCTGGTGTCTTTATCTGGTGTCTGTATCGTTCAGTTTGTCATGTTGGTTTAGCAAAATAAACTTGCTGTAGTTCAGTTCTGAAGCCAGTGACTGACTAGCCAAAATAAAACTGTCTGGTGAGGAAGCAAGTACTTGTTAATCTGAAAATGCTGAGTAAGTCAAAACGGAATCATTTTGCAAGGATGGATGATCATCAAGCAGATTTTTTAATGTCTCAGGTGTGTGGTCATACTTAAGAAGCTGAAGATGTGAACTAGAAAAGCAAAATACCTCAGGGATTTTTGGGGCAGTTGCTCAGGAGGTTGTGTGCTGGCACTGGAAAGATGATTGAACTGCAAAGTCGCAGCTTGGTTCTTGTTCTTCCACTTTCCCATGACAGCCTATGTATCTAAGTTACCAACTGTTTAGGAGGGATTGATCTTTAATTTCTTACCCCTCCCTCTTCGTTTGTATATATTGGAGCACTGACACCTCTTATGATCCATGCAAGCGCTCTAATCACTGCTGGGATGTTTGCTGTCCTCTGCTAAATGCTCTTTTTTTTAAATCATCATATGCTTCTGTCCCCCTCCTCAAATGTGAAACTAATGTGTAGATGTGTTTGAAGGCTTCATAATCTTATGCAAGATAAGGAAAATCAATCATTTTATATTTGCGTTGGCTATACCTGTGTTCTTTTGCTACTCTTAGGGTATTTTCATTTTATGTCTCAATATATTCTGTATTTAAGTTATGAAACTTTGTTTGCTTACGCCCTTGTCAAAGGATGTAGAAATAGTTTGCTGAGTGTGTAATTAAGTGAATCACAGGCCCTGATCCTGTGAGGCACTTGAGAAAGTAGCTGGTATCATTGGATAGAACTGATAGCTTCAGGTGGGCACATAAGGACTTAGCTGGACTGGGGCTGGATGATAATCATCCGATCTTAGATCTGAAGAGTAAAAGTCAATTCTTGCATATTATTTATCAACTCTCAGGGTGTAGACTTGTGATGGTCATGGTTGCTTACTGAGAGGATGGGACTTGTTTGTGCTCCCAAACTGAGTGTGTAAATCCAATCAAATTGGCATAGAAGATTCAGTAGTTTTACAAGCATTAAACTATTCTTGCTGTAATTTTTTAAAAAAGGGGGAATTAAACAATGCCAATGTTTTGTTACCACTGTGCATGTTTTGTTCTCATGTTTTATGATTTTCCAGTGAATGCACTGTAAGGCCTTCCAGAATAATGCATCAAAGTCTCGTGTGTTTGCTGTTTTCTTTTTTCTCTATAAAGCTTTTTATGCAGTCATTTTTTGCTGTTTTGCACTGAAATTAGTTACTTAATTGCGTCTAATATCAGGAAGCTGGTAGCCAATTACTGCCCACCAATTACAAAGCTTTTTGAATTGAAAATGTTGTTTTGAATCTTTAAAAACAAACAAAAAAAACCAACGAGAAAACAGCAAACCCACAAAACAACCTTAAAATAGAGAGGGTGTGGACAATGGGCAGAAAGTAAAGGACTGAGTATTTTGGTATAAAGTTGTGTTTTAACATGTAAGGTATTGCTTTGTTATTGGCTGTGAATTTAGTATTCATTTTTCTTTTGTCTGTAATGGAGTTTTTAAATAATGGACTTGCTGTGTTTTCACCTTTTTTTGAAGTGAGACATTCTTGCATTTGCCTTTTTTGGCTTAAAAAAATTTAAATTTTTAAATTTAAATTAATTAATGTTTTTAAATTTTGTGTTTGTTTTGCCTGCAGACCCTGTGTGGACAGTAATGACCGCACGTTTCCGATTGCCTGCTGGCAGAACCTACAATGTACGAGCATCTGAGCTGGCACGAGACAGGCAGCATACAGAGGTGGTCTGCAACATTCTTCTCCTGGATAACACTGTACAAGCTTTCAGAGTTAATGTAAGTCATGAGCTTATTGCAAATCAATATCTGGCTTATTGCAGATCAATATCCCGAGCTTGCTTTCCTTTGCTGCGTTTGTATGGCTGGAGTTTGACTTACAAACAGGGTTAAGCAGAGAATAAAAGGGGAAGCTGTGTTCAGGCAGGCGTGCTTGTACACGTGCACGGTGTTATTGGGAACTTAGTCATTCTGGCATTCTCTGTGGTGCTAACATCTTCATTTCAATATTCAATGTACAAAGCATAATTTATTTCTAGTAATTCTCTTCAAGGATTAAAGTTGTCCCGTGGAAATGGAGTTTTGCTACTGAGTTGAATGAAGCTTTTGTTCTGCTGCGTTCTGCTTTTTGAACTTTGAGCACAAGTAAGGTGGAGTAGGAACTCCTCCCATAGCTGTGTAGCTGACTATGTTTAATCACCTGTATGGTTATACTTGGTTGCAGCTGCCATCTCAGACTATCTCCCTGCTCTTTGCTTTTCTCAGATAATCTTGTTCTGTGATTTCCCTCACTTAAGCTCACCATCTTCTACTACACTAATGAGAATGACAGGAAGGAAAATGGAAAGCTGGTTGCTGAATACTGAGAACTGTTAATGGAAAAAAATCAACACCTTTAAACATGAACCTGGAATTTAAAATAGGTTATTCATTCCATTTTCTAATGAAAATGTACATGGTCTTGTGTATATGTTACACAAGTGCAACCCTTTCTTTCAGCTTCCTGAGGGAAAAAACCCCCATGAAAAATAGGCAAGGCCCTCACAAGAAAATATTAAAGCATTTAAAGTCATCTCTGTGTGAGAAGAACCAGAACTCAACAGGAAAGAAACTGTAGTTTTCCTATGGAAGTAGAACTCTGCTTTTAAAACTATAGAATTGATGACTTACATGGAGAAAGCTTGACTAATGTGAGGGTGAAAATTAACAGGTGGCATAATAATTAAAATGTTTCAAAAGGAAATTGAACTTCAGCAAATGCAGTGTAGGAGTATCAAATAAGGCTGTGGGACTTCAGATGGGAAGTGAGAGAGAAAGTGAAGCAATTGTCAAATCTGTGTGCACAAATTTAATTCAGACCATTTGAAAAAGTTCTAACACTCAGTAATTATATCGATTTCTGATACGCAGTGTTCAGTAAGGATATTGATATATTTGAATGTTTCAGGGAAGATTTGTGAGAGGGATTGCTTTTTTCTGTTCTGTAATCAGTGGTTAGAGCCTGAAGCTGCTGATCAGAACTGAAATCTGTTATCTGGCAAAAACTTGCAAGGATCCAATGTCCAGAGGCTTAAGGTTCAGAGGCAGATTTGGTGGTTGTTCTAGCTATGTCAGTCAAGATGGAAGGGTTTAGGATATTCTCTTGAGGCATTTTTGTAGTTCATTCAAAAATACTTAATTTTTTTGGATTTCTGAGTAGTAAAGTGTGGGAATTTTGGGTGATGAAGCTGAGGGACAGATTTTTAAAGACTTTCATTTATTAACATCAAGCCTCCTTTCCCTTCTGGGATAATTTTTTCTGTATCCTTTCCTCTTTTCTGTATCACTTAACTTCTCATCCTTGCTGTCAGTTTCCCAGTCTATACTGCCTGCCAAAAAGCAGTATGTGCAAAATGTAGCTGGTTATAAAGCATTAGAAGTGCATAAGAAATTGTAAATGTTGTCATCTTCGCTTTCAGGTGCATGAGTTTTCCATTAAAGTATCTGTCTTGCAGTTTTTTCTTATGAAGAAAGTAAGAATTGGGAAAAATAAGGAGTAGTAGGCCAGTAGGTGTGGAAGATGTGCTTCTTTTCGATCTAGGTGTTCAAAAGCTATATGTTTTTAGAGGATATTATGCCTCTCAGAAAAGCAGCTATAAATCCTCAAATGTCTGTTCTGTCTCTTCCAAGAAAAAGTTATGTAATATGTTCTTACCACCTCCCTGGTGTACTAAATATTTTAGTTGCATGGATCATGCTTTACTGCTTATACAGATCAGCCTGCAAGTTTGTCTATTAAAACTGAGTCTAGGGAATAAAAAGTTCCTTGGTGCTGAACATCTTGATCTCATGTCTTAGCCTCAATCTGTTTTTTCACAAATAGGGAGTAATAAAGTATTCATTCATAGCAAATGTAACCTACATGCTACACAGGTTCTCAGGTTTTATAGCTTTGTTTTACTTTATTGTGGTTGACACTATACTTGGCCATAAATATTTATGGACTTGTTTTCAAAATAGGAAGAACAAGATAACATCAAATAAATTAGCAGCTTTTTTTTTTTTTCTCCTGGTGATTGCTATAGGTATTCTGTATGCTAATGACTGTAAAACTTAATCATCTGGAGGATGCAGTGGTGTGTTAATAAAAATGTACTCAAATGCTATTTCTTCTCCAACAGCAAAGTGCTGATCACAGACAGTGTCTCTTGATAGTTTATGTGATGTTCTAAGTTCACATTTCAACCAGCCCTTTCCATTGATCTGCAAAAAAGGCACCTCTGTGCTAAGCTTTATCTTGTAGAGAGCGTAACAAATCAAACCAGATAATCCCTGTGGATTGGAGCCAGAGAAAGGCTGCATTGGTTCCAGGCAGAAGAATCACTGGAATTAACCTGTGCATGTATTTGAGCAGTACAAACCCTTTCTCTAAAATGCTCTACTTACCAAATGAGGGAATCCTCCTTCAATCCTCAAAAACAGACTTCAGTAGAACATGTAGCCGGAAGAAAGGAGACTGGTGTGAGTTAATTACATGATCAGGATGATTTGCATTACTGTAAAACTGTTTCTTTAAGATCAAATTACTTTAATTAGTTTTAATTACTTGTTTGAATACCTAAAATTGTGTATTTTCCATGCAGGCTGGCTTACTTCTGTTCCCTGGAAGCTAATAGATAGATGTGGGGATGACACTAAACCTGAGGAAAAACCAAGTCAAGATAGATGGGGTGGGTTGTTCTGTGAGCAAGGTCAATGGTCATGGACAAATGTTTCAATTTGGAGCCTTTACTATCCCAGAACTTAATGAATTTACACTCTAATGGAAGCAAAAATCTAAAAACCTGTAAAATAAATCAAACAAGAAAAGAATAAACCAAACAAAAAAACCCCCAACCACCCCCCTGTAATTCTAGAGGTTAAAATTTTTAGTAATTTAATCTTCAGCATTACTTAGATACTTGCCCTTTTTTCTTTAACAAAAATAAAATAAAATAATAAAAGAACAGCATCAGCTGTAGAAGGAAAGAAGACAGTTGTGCACTGCTGGGGAATGAAGCTCCTGGAGCAGCAACCCAGGCCCTGTGGCGAGCTGCCAGGGGAAGGGTTTCTGTGTGTCAGTAGCGAAGGAGCAGCACAGCCTCCCACAAACGTGTGAGCAGCAGAGCTGTGACCTGCTCCAGGAAAGCCCAGAACCTGTCATCCCCTTCCTCTGTTATCAGAAGTCCAATTTTTTTTAGGCTGACACAGCAGCAGTGTCTCGTGGTGTTTGCTGTGGGTGCAGCCAGTTCTGTTGGCAGCAGCACAACCCGAATGTCAGTAATGCAGCCTGAGAAGAGGGTGGTAGTGGGTGAGCAGACATCAGACCTGTGTAATTGCAGGTGTCTGCCTAAATTTTCACACGTGGTGTTTGTGAACAAGTGACAATCATTTTGCAATTAAAAATGAATCTGTATATATCTAGTGGTACTAGATGATAAATAGTTCATCAAATGCAGTTAACATATTGATGTCTAATGTTTATGTCAAATTTGTCCTAAAAGGCCAAAATTTGTGAGACATTCTGCCTCCAGCAATGACTAGTAAATACATATAACCCTCTCATTCTTCTATTCAGAGAAAAAATGGACCTTTTTGTGTCTAACTCCTGCAGTTTTGTCTTAGATAGTTCCCATTTTTCATACATGTTTTCATTATTTCTTGTTTTATGAGGAAATAATGTTTAACTTGTATCTGTAGCAACAAAGCAAGTTTCTTTTTATGCTGATCTATGTTTATTGGGCTTGCTTTTTTATTAAAAAACCCAGATATTTAAACATGCTATCATACTTTTTATAATTTTGAGCGGCTATTCAATGTCATGATAGTATTACAAATATTTTGGATCTTTCTCAACAGGCAGAATTGTGACCTTCACCTGCTTTGGCAAGCTGCAACATCATTACATAAATATCAGAGATGGGTTAAGCTAAGGTCTGGTTTTGCTAGATGCTTATCTTTATTTTGCACATAAAAAGTAAAACATTGTGATCCAAACAAATGCTTCATGTTGAAACCTGTCTTCTATTACCAAATTTGCTGCTCAATTGCAGGAAAAATACCTTCCTTGCAGTCATGGAATGGTGTTCTGTATTTCTTAATTCAAACTTGTCAACAAATTCTAAGCTTTTTCATTTGGAAACCATGTATTCAGTATTTAAGAAACAGAATACATTGGCAGGATTGGATTGGAGGAAAGCTACAGAGATGGTATCTGCATGTTGTTAGAGGAAGTAACATGTCAGCTGTGGTAATTGCAAGGCTAAAGTTAGGTTCCAGGCATCTCCCATTTTCTGGTAGTTACTGTTAGAAGTTCTTAGTTTGTGTTCTTATTTAAATCTACGTGGGAAAAATGCCAAGAAGCAATTAGTGTTGCTATGCAATTTAAAAATTAGCTTTGCTGTAAAAACTATACTGATTTTTGGTTTACTTCAAAATAGAACAGAAACTCCTAATTTAGTAAAAATAAAATTACTATATTTGGATTGTATATAAAAAATGCCTTATGCATTTATGCTGTTGTACATTTATTGTGTTAACATCTGGTTTTTTCTTTGCTTGTTTTTAGTAATTTGTAAAGTAAATTTTTCAGTGGTGGACTTTATAACAACGGTCCTCTTACATTTCATAAGAAATTTTCTCTGTATCATTTAAAAAAATAAGGTCTTTTGCAAAGTAAATACAGGAATCCTTAGGTCACTTGAACTTAGCCAAATTTGTATGGGACCTGAAATATATCCCTTACATAATTTCAGTTTAAAGATATGTGCAGAGTTATGGGTATGATTGTCCTCCTGGGATTATTTCAAGTATAATTTGTGGATAACTATTCTCTCCTTTTTTATTATTATGAAATAAATAACCATGCTTCTTGGAGCTTTTAGGCTCAAAGAACTGCCTCTTGACAGTTTATTCAACTTCAGTGTAATTTCATCTGAACAAAAAAGTGAGTTTTGATAGGATGCTCTTAGATGTTAGCAGATGTCTGAAGGTAGATTTGTAGATTTTTCTCTTGTATGGATATTAATGAAATTCCTGCAACCTTATATTGATCTTTTAGTTACATACTTCCATTTTAACAGCTGTAAAGGTGAACTGTTATGTAATCTCTATGTGAAACAAGGTCCTTTGGGAGAAGAACAGCAGGGGGGTTTTGTTTTACAACTCTAAAATATCTAACTGCCCACAGTAAATAAGGCAAGATGTATCAAATCCACTGTAGCTGCAATAATACTTGACACCTAGAAGATTATTAGAAGCTTCTATGCTTGGTGACAGAAAAGTAGAAAACCTGGGTGGAAAATGTATCAATCATCTCTTTCATATTTCTTCTTGTTTGACAGTTCTTCCAGAATTCTGCTTGTCTTTTGTATTTCAAGACACTATGACACTTCTAACTTCTTTGGGAAACTCCCTTCAGATTCCACCAAATGTATTTATTGAGTCCTGTCATAATGACACCCTCAGAGTTTCAATTACTATGTTGGCAGTATTTCCAGGTTAGGCAAAAAATTGCGAGGTACTAACAACTACAGATTCTTTTTATATCAGTTTGTGGGTAACATTTGTCCCTGTAGTAGAAATCAAGTTTGTTCACTTGACTCTGAAAAGAAGTGTTGCTGTTACTCAGTTGCTTTGAGTTAATTCATTTAGAGTGAAGTGTTATCTTAGAATGTATGTACATAACACTTGTTGGTTAGATATTTGGCTATTTCAGCTGTCTCTGCCATTAAACTTTGGAAACATTTTCAATATGCTAGTTGATTTAAAGTCAGGATAGATCTTCAGATAAGGAAGGACAATTTGTATAGACCTGTACATTTGAATTTAGTGATCCAGACAAGATTCTTGTTTGCACTGAATTCTTTATTAATTCCTGAACTTTTTTTTCCTTTTCTGTGCTCCTTTTAAATATCAAATTTGGCTAATGAAAGGTTTTCAGAAATAATCATGTAGCTGGCTGAGAAGTGAGAAGTTCTTACTGTCAGAAAATGACTGAGAAGAAAAATGATTTCCTTACATATGTTCCAAAAAGAGATGAAGCTCGTTTAAAAATAGTGCTGCTGGGATACACTTTGTGATATTTAAAATAATGCTGCTAGAACACATCTGAAAGAATTTATATGTGCTCTATCTGCCTGAAATCTGTGTGTCCAGTTATATATATTTACTGATTAAAGAAAAGGTCTGTATTTGTTCTCTGCAGAAACATGATCAGGGCCAAGTTCTATTGGACGTAGTCTTCAAGCATCTCGATTTGACAGAGAGAGATTACTTTGGTTTACAGTTGGCTGATGAATCTACTGATAACCCTGTAAGTTGACTCTGTTTTTTAAGTACAGTTTTAAAACTCATAATCCTGTTCATCACTGCACTTTGTCTTGTTTAAAGAGAGGTAAATAGAAACCATTGCAAGATGTGCCATCTTCCCCAACTGTAATTTGTGAGGGTCTGTATCATCTTGTAGTTATGATAAAATTACATGTTAATAGTCACAGGTTTGGAGAAAAATATTGAGTTCTGTGCTAAAGGATATTGCTTGTTTTATTGTATCTGTTTACTAGATTCCATTATCATTGTCATAATTAGTAAATATGTTTTAAATCTGTTTTGTGGTTGTTTTTGTAACTAGGACTAACAGAATAGGTTTTAGATTGTCAGGTATGGAGTTTCTGTTTCTAGCCCAGATTTCTGGTGATATCAATAGTGCTTTGTGTAGTCCAGTATCTGACAAGGGCAGTCATCTCATCACCTTTATAAAGAAGGGACTCCCTTGGAACTGTGTATTTACAGTAGTTCATGGGCTTCATTGAAAGGAAATTCTACACAACTGAAACTTTGTAAATCATGAGTAGAAACCAAGAGATGCAAATGTAACATTCACTGCACTAGTTACAGGGATCCTATTGGGATCTTGATTGCCTACAGAATATTTCTTGGATATTTTCATTTGTAAATATCAATTACAAAGTGTAATTTAGCTAAGTATTATTCCTTATAAGACAGTTCTTTACCTAATTCTTATTTAGATGTGTAGCACAGTGATGGGGTCAAAACTTACCTCTGAATTTCTGCATCAGTCAGCTACATTCACTTGTTGACAGTTCTGTAAAGATGTTGGTGGACTGCCTCTGTAATATTTTTATTCTAAACTTTGTTTCAGGCTGAAAAAACATCGGTAATCAGAAGAAAAGGCTGAATTATTTTTCAGCTTTATTTAAGTAGTATTTAATTGAATATTGCTCAATATTTCACTCAACACTCAGAAATTTATCAGGCTTTCCAAAGGGTAGACCTCTAAGTTCTCTTTCTTTTAGTTTATCTGTCTGAACACAACACTGTAATACGAAGATCTGGTTAAGGGTTAGTCTGAAAGAATGACTTTACAGGTATTGGATACAAGCACATACTTTAAAGATTTTTTTTTTTTTTCATTTCTTACCATTTTGCCTCTTCAGCACATATCTGGCTGCCATGAAAACAATGTGTCAGAGCTAAAAAGAACTATTACCAACATTAGTCATGCAAGCTTGGAGAATTGATGGGTTTGACTAATTTCAGGTTTTGATACACATTTACTTTTACACTTGATTCATTCAGACAAGAAACCATATTGGGTTGACAAATATTCTAGTTACTTGTGAAATAACACAGCAGAATATTGCTAAGATATGTTTAATGCAGCAGCAGATAAAGGTGATGAGGAAAAGGGGATTTTTCTAGTTGAGTGTGAAACCTCTAGCACTGTGTTTAAACATAGATCTCATGAATTGCAGAACCCTTGTGGTTTTTTATAATATTACTATCAAAGTAAAAATCAAGTACCTTTCAACATGTTTTTAAAGATTCTTATATAAAGTTCATATGTATCCCTGGCTAGAGTGTTCTTTAAGCTTTTACATTTAGTCATAAAAGTTAATTGATCCTGTATGAGGCTTTTTTTTTTAGATAACCATGCTTTTGAGGCTGTATCAAACTGTCTCTTTATGTCCTCTTGAGTTAACTACTACAAGGATACAGAACATGGATCTAGTCATCATTATTTGTTATTCCTCATGAACAAAATGACACAGGACTAACTTCAGATCCGTAGTGTCCATCAGGTAGCTCAGGTACCTGTGTGTTTGCTTCCTCCTCCCTCACCTGAAAAAAAACCAAAAAGCCCTGTGCTAAGTGTGAAGGAGTTGTATGCTGTACTGGGTTAGGTGTCTGTCACTCCATAGCATCTGTGCCCATGTAACGATTTCCTGATGCTTGTGGACTTGCCTTGCAAGGCAGCACAAGGAATTGAACAGTATTTATACCAAAGATAGACTTAGGAGTTACCTGGGCTATGTTGATGTGTACAGAGACTGCTGGGTTCCTGATGGAAAGTGGTTTAAACAACTTGCACAACTTTCCAGGCAGCCATACTTTTATCTGAAATTTGCCACATTGATTTTTTATAAAGCTTTGCCTGTACACAGCAGCGTTCTCCTGTAGAAATGATCATGATTTGGCACTGTTGAGTAAAATTATTCTGTAGTCCTTAATCCAGGAGGCTGAATGCTGAGTCTCTGGTTTCCAAGATCCAGTTAGTGGTGTACCAGTGATGACATTCAGGCCAACAGTTTGAGCCAGTGGGATCACTCCCTGGATGTGCCAGACATGCTAAATCCAGAGTCAGAAGTACTGGAAGTAGTTAAACAAATTAACTTCTGACTTGGGTAAATGAGCCTGCTTACAGCTCTTCACTGCCATAGGTAGTTCTTCTTGAAGAGTAGCTGACAGTTGTTAAACACAGCATAGTTGTGTTTTAACCTCTCTCAGGCTCCTGTGACAATCATAGAAGCAACTCGAAGTAAAATTACTGCTAACAGGGATCTGGACAAGATAGGCTTATCTTGGAGAAAGAAGAGCAGTAGCAGTTGTTGATGATAGTGGTGATGTCTCCAAAATCAGTAGTAACCCTGTGTATGCCAGTGAGACATACACAGACTTACTACTGGTTCTGGACAATCACTATTTTTTTGGTAAAAGACCAAGTAAAAAGTAATAGAAAAACTCCAGTTTCTTGATTTATAAGGCTGTGATTTGTACTTTGTTTCTCTGAAGTTGGTGTTATAATTTGTCTCTTTCCAGAGGTGGTTGGATCCAAACAAACCTATCAGGAAACAATTAAAAAGTGAGTAATGTATGTATTTCGTCAATTCATCTATTGTTATTATGCTATTTTTCCAGGGTGCCCTGATTAATTAGAAATAACTTTTCTTGACCATAGGAGGATCTCCTCACAGTCTGAACTTCAGAGTTAAGTTTTTTGTAGGTGACCCAAACAAGCTCCAAGAAGAATATACAAGGTAGGTCTGGTTGCTTTGTCAATAAAATACTTCTCTAGAATAGTCAATAATTTCTTAAGGTATAACATGGAAATTTTCTTTTAACTCATTCTTGTTGAATGTGCAAGCTTCTAAATTTTGTCCACTAATTACAGATATGAACTATGCAGTTGTACCAAATCAATACAACAAAAAGCTTCTGTGAATAAACTGATGAGTTTATATGCAAAGTGAAGTAACTGCATGAAGCAAATACTACCAAGTAGAAAGAGAAAAGAGGAAAAACTTAATTCCAGTATTTACCAATAACTGCAAATTTAATTCTATCCTTCCTTGTGTTCTTTGTGACTAAAAAATTGCTGAGCATTCTGCATTTTTTTACACCTTCCTCCCCAATTTTCTGCTTAGTACTAATAAAATTAATCTCTCTGTGGTTGTAGTTGTAGTTTGAATCACGTAAGCTTATTTTGATAGCAGTGTGTTGAAATCTGTTGAAGAAAATGCTCAGTGTGAATCAAAAATCAGAGGCTTGTGAATTACAATTAGACCCTGAAGAAGTGCCTCAAATTTTCCATATTTTTAATTACTTCTGGCCCTCTACAGAAATGGCATAAATTGACAGATTGGAATTTTTGGATGTCAGCCATTCGGAAAACAGGTCAGCCCCATTCAAAAAAATTATTGAGGATAGCTTTTGAAACCCAGGTTCCAAAACTGTGACAATTTGAGTCCACATTTGTTTGCTATTTCCTTTGATTTGTCATATTTTGGACAAAATTTTTCACATATCTATGCAGACAGAATTCACTAAAATGAGTCCCAGAGATCCTGGATGAGACTTTGTTTTACAGGAATATTTACTCTAGAAAAATTTGGCAATTTACTCTATCAAAATAATGAAGAACATGTTTTTTTAATTAAAGGAAAATATGTAATATTCCTGAGGAGATGTAAAAAAGGATAAATGTTGATCAGTGTGAAGTAAACCATAAAGGAGGAGAAAACTGGAGAAGTGCTATTCTCTAAATACAAAGCTACAAACACAACTTTCTTTTAAATGAGAAATAATGTATGGTTTCTGTATCTAGGTCAGCTCTGCCTTTTTTGCTAATAGGCCTAATTGCCCCTGAGAGAACTTATTTGTATTTGGAATTATTATAAAGAGAGTGATATTATCCATGGGCTTTTTTAGAGTAAAGTTAGGGTACCATGTCACAAATATGGCTCCTTTCATGTAATCAGTATTCCCACCTGAAAAAAGGGAAAGAAAAGGAAGTGCAAACTTCTGACAATTCCAGCTGAAGCTGAGACTGTTCCAAAATGCTCAGTTTTTACAAATTCCATGAGAACAGAGGAATGGCTCAGCACATGAAGCAGTATGAAGAGATGTCAGGGAAAGGTTCAGTGCGAGCTCCTGTCGTCTTAGACCTCTGTGGTTTCATATGAGCAAAGGTTTGAATGCCCCAGGTCAGGAGAGGTCAGCAGGAGCTCAATGTGTGCTGGAGAGCTTCGCTTCAGGAGCTTGTCTGGGGAGGGAATGAAGCTTCATTAGTGCTGCTCATGGCAGGAAGAATTGCTTATTAACGTTGACTCCATTAACAATAATTCTGTCCTGGCCTTTTCTAGCTATAGCTCTATAAGCAAGATGAAAACATGGTAATGCAGTGCTGCCTTTGTTGGTTTAGTGGAGTCTGTTGTTCAGGCTTTTGCAGATCTGCTTTGCTAAAGCTTCTATTGATTTCCCATTTTGCTCAATAATATGTGAGGCTTCAGTGTTCAAACTGGGCTGGTTGGCTAATAAGCCATTAACCTCACTGTTCACTGAAAACAGTGGGCAGAAGGTGAACTCTGCTTGGTGTCCCTTAATCAAGATGTCCTTTAAGTACCATGAAATATTTCTAGTAAAGCTTTATACCAAAAAAGGCAAATAGAATGGAGGTGCAGCTGTATATTTGTGCAGAGATGCTCAAGCAAAGCATGTGAAGCATATCCATTTAATATATAAATTTAAACTGTAAACTTGTAATTTATTACATTTATTAATCAGTAAGGAAATTTGCTTTATCTATGTTTTTTTGTTGTTTCAATATGCATTTTGAATTTTTGAAGTATTTTGAGGTCTCTAAAGCCTGGCTGATGCCTAAGTTTTAATTTCTTGGGTTTAATCTTAGTTTTAAACTAAGCTTCCTGCCTTTCTGGTCAGTTAAAGAATCTCTAGATGGTTTTGTTGGAGTTGAGCACATGGACTAATATTTGCTTGTCATTTCACAAATGTTTTCCCTCATTGTCTTACAAACATGGAATGTTTTACCTTTCTACTGTTACATGGCTTGTAAATAAATGGATTTCTCGGTGTGTATTTGTAAATGTTTGTGGGAGCCTTTAAGTGGTAGATAATGCACTTTCTCAACACTACACGGTTGTGAGAAGTCATGTGTAATAAAGTGATACATTTTGGCTTTATTTCTTAGTTGAAGTTGTTATTGGGAAATAGTTAATATTCAGTGCTTTTCATAAGTAGTGCTGGTGTTTATAATGAATGGGTATAGCCCAGCTTTTGAATCAGAACTACACAGAGAAAACCAGATGATTATTACAGTAGTAATAATGTAGAGTTTAAATTTATAAGAAAGCAGGAATGATGTTTAAATTTGCCACTCAATGAGACCTTTATTAAAAAAATTAAAAGGCAATGGAGATAAATTCTACAGCAGCTTTTATCCTCTGTTACAAAGATTTTTCTTCTGAAAGTTTAAGTTTTGCTAACATCCTGCCACCTTGATAAATCTTGTTTGGTACCCTACTGCAATCTCTAGTTCAGTGAAGCTTTGTAGCAGGTGTGATTTGTCACTTGATGTAAACGTTATACTTATTTCAAATTTTCTAAAACCTCTGAGTGAAATATGAAGGAACTAAATTGAGTGAAGAAAAGATTAATTCTGAGACGTTAACAAAATATTTGGGTTTTGCTGAAGAAACAAAGGAAGTAATTTAGAGGGAAATTTGTTTGTATCTTCTGGCTTGCTGGAGTTTTTAAGTCACGGGGTTTCTGCTGCCCCTGTTTGGTGGGAAATAGTTTTTGTTTTAAGATGTTTGGCTGTTCTTTTCATTATATCCATCTCCTTCCTGACTTGAAAGAGTGGGCATAGAAAAACTAGTTGAATTTCTAAAACAAGCTTTTTTCACATCATAATTAAAAGAAAACTTTAGAAGCTCAAGGGAAGTTAATTGAGAAGTGTTTGACATAATAGAGTCCACAACTTTTCTAATAACAATGGAATTCCAAAATACTAAGAATAATTAATATATTAATTTATTTGATACAGCAGTATGAAATAAATACTCAGAATCAATCAGTTCTGTCTACCTGGAGTACAGGTAGACATACACAGATGCAAACTTCAACTTGTGGTTGCTGTATAAAGCAGAAAGAATGTGAAATTTGTAGCCTTTTAGTGAAATACAATGTATAACTTCATAGCCTGTAAGTCATTTAATTTGTGAAGTTGTATTATTATTTTACTAAGCAAAGTTTCATTTATTTTCTGTTAGAGTTTAGGAAATAGCATGCAAAATGTCACGTGTTAGTTTTGCACTAACTGAAAGCAAATTACATTAAATTGATGAAAAATTATGGAATAATTTTATTTTTAATTATAGTGTTTTTTTGTTTGCTTTTCTAAATAAGGTACCAGTACTTTTTGCAAATTAAGCAGGACATTCTTACTGGAAGGTAAGACATTTTTCTTGTGTTAAACATTAAATGCAAATCTGGTCAAGAAAAAGTTAATAGTGAGAGATTTTGCCTGCAAAAATAAAAACATATTAAGAATAAATCACTGTGTATGCAAGTGGAAGTGTTTATAATAATTACCTGTCAAATTTCTCCATAGACTATAAAAGACTAGGGTTTTCAAAACAGCTAAATGTCATATGAAATATTTAATTTTATTTATTTATCATTTTAAAAACAAAACAGATTGCCCTGTCCTTATAATACTGCTGCTCTTCTGGCTTCCTATGCTGTTCAATGTAAGTATAATTAGTTTTCATGTACTTATTAGTACTGAAATATATAAAAAGTCTCATTGATTAGTTTCTAAAGAATGTACATTGTATAGCATTATATTGTGGTGTTTGTGGGCATGGTGCTATTTTTCTCATGATTGGGGATATTGATTGATTGTCCTCCCCCAGAATGTTTTGCTGAATTGGATATGGAAAAAATACTTTAAAGCCATGCTGTTAGAAAACCCCAAATCAATATTCTTTTATTCCTGTGTATTCTGAGGCATGGAATTGTGGCTTTTGCCTTGAGAATGATACTAAAAGGTATTTCTTAAGACACTAAAACATTTTTAACATACTATACAGTGAACCTCCAAATAGGTGTGGAAAAGGGAGTTCTGGTCCTATCTGGCCAAAAAGTTCAATACCTGTCTGGGCAATTTGAAGCCATCCATTGAGTAGATGAGTCTTGAAAACTGAGATTTAGTTTTCTTCCTCACTCAGTTTTTCTTCATAAGCTTAAATTAAGCAATCCTGATATATTCATTCACATTCATGTGTTTTTCTACTGTTAAAGATACTTACATCCACATTAGTACTTTGTATACTTTATACATATCAGCTGTAGAGTGTCCAAGTTAATATTTTCATTAAAAAATATATAGTAATGTTAATGTCATGTTTTATGCAATGGCTTTTCTCAGTGGTCACCTTTTTCTAGGTCAGTCAATAGAATAGTTTCTCTTAAACAAAACTCCCACACTTCAGCTGCCTGAAAAATGTGCTGCAAATGCTGCCGTGCCATAGGGATTTATCTTAGAAGAGATAAAGTATTTGGTAACAGGAACTATGAAAACTTGATAACATTTTAGGGTACTAAGAACACAATATAGGGTTTTTTGAAATACTGTAGAAGTGGTGGGTATGCACAGTATTTAAATTTATCCATGAGATCCTACTGCCATGAAGTTCCTCACAGCTCTATCTAATGATTCCTGTACCTACCTAGAATAAACTTCCTGGATTTTTTATAAATACATGTAAATAGCAGATCTCAGTGCTGTACTCTTGGATTTCAGCAAGGAGTGCATTCTGTTACAAAACCTGGTCCAATTTTCTAGTTTTTGAATTCAAGTAGTATCTGTTTGTGGTGATGCAAGTGACCTAAAGTTCTTTCCTACCTTCCCTTCCTTCCCTCATCCTCCTGCTCCATAAGTGCCTTCATCCTCCTTGTCAGTGCCACTAGGCCTGCCCAGGGCCCCATGTCACGATATATTACTGTTATCTATCCACTTTTCTTTGTATGTTTCTTATCTATCACTGTAGATCTGTTACATAGATTGCTGATATTTAAAGTTGATTTTTTTTCTGTAGTTAGAAAGCTTCAAAGAATTTTAGCAAATGTTATTTATATGTTGTTTTCTGACAAATGGGATTGTAATTTATTTCTTGTAATTTTAGGAAAGTGTTACAAATTATGTAAATGCACATTTTAGTAGTTTAAAGTAGAGTAGTTTGAATGTAGGTGTATGTATGTGTACTTCTTTCCATACACACAATTGAATGTGCAAAAAATATTTTTCTAATGCTTCTGAATGTATCTTGGTGCAGAATGAGTGGCTGGGTTTTGCAGATCTTCATGACAAAATAGCAGTTGTAGTGTTAAAAGAATAAAATTGTTTAATCACATGAAAACAAGCAAAGGTAAAATAATAAGTGAAAAATTGAATACTATCCTGTATATATATCCTACTTAGTGCTAGCTCTAATGACAGCATTTATGGATTAATTTGTCTGTTAGAAATTAAACACTTTACAAACTTCCTTCATAAGTGGATAATCAAAGGTCTCTGTAAATAATCTCCATGATATTCACTGAGAATGTGACTGTTTATTCAAAAGGGAAAACAGGAGTTGAAATGTCTTCTCTATTTTTTTTTCCTGTGGATCATAAATTATGTGGGAGCAGACTCGTGTGAATTTGGGGGCATTGCACAATGCCAAGCACATCAGTGATAAACAATAACCTCTCTTTTTAATGTTTTAGCCGAGCTGGGAGACTACAACCATTCAGAAAACTTGCCAGGCTACCTCTCAGAATATTCTTTCATCCCTAGCCAGCCTCAAGACTTTGAAAAAGAAATAGCAAAATTACATCAGCAGCACATGTAAGGATTTACATCAGAAGATACTGACTTTGTCAAATCCTGACTGCTGATGCTGTGCTATTATATAAAACAAAATAGTATTTTTTCTTAAAGGTTTCGGGGTGGGGCGGGGTGTTGGGTTTCTTGGTTGGTTGGTTGGTTTTGATTATTTCTTTTAAGGTAATGTAATTTCTTTTTTTTTTAGATTAAATACTTGTATAATAAGTATCATTGATGGTCTGTACAGAATATCTGTATCTAAATTAGTGAAATAATGAACATGTTATGTTGAAGGTACTCTGAAAACAGTGTTTGTGCCTATTATGTAGGATATTAACTTAGCCGGATATATTTTCTTTTAAGATTTTTTTTCAGTCTTTGGGAATGTTCTGAGCATAAGGGCTTTGTTTTCATGATGCTCTCACCAGTAAAAGAGTTAATTTAGCAGTAACAAAGTCCTTTTCTTCAATATCTGCTCTTTTCTGTGTGCGAGTCTGTGACCTTTCAGAAAGAGGAAAAGTCAATGAGGCAATGGAAAATATTTTTTTTTCAGTATGTAACATTGTAGTACTTTCCAGTGATGGTTCCTCAGTATTTTAGAATTTAAGTGCCTTTTGTCAGTTAAATTTAACAAAATGTAAGCAGTATTTATAAAACATTTGCTTGATCGAGTCATGTTGTTTGCTTTTGAAACTACAGAATGTTGTGTTAAATTTCAGATAAAGACTTAGAAAATTCTCTTAGCTAGGGTAAAGACATTTGAGTGAGTTGATGGTAATTTAAGTTTAAATTACCAATGCCAAATCCAGGACTGTAAAACTAATTTCGAGGTTCTGGGGCTTCACAAACATTTAAATGATAAAGTGCATTAAAATAAAATGTGTTGTGGGCTCTTGTCAAGACTTTTGTTCTTTTGAAAACATAAGTGCTTTTCTGTTAAATTTTAGGGATACAGTCTGTTTATCATGAGAGCAAATTTAGATTTCAGTGTAGGGATAGAAGTAGTAAAATGAATGCAAATTTTCTGTCTGCACTCACCTGGGGAGCCTGATGTGGGAGGTCGTGTTAGAACATTTCTGATTTAGCTGCTTTCTTTCAGAGGGTTGTCTCCTGCAGAAGCAGAGTTCAATTATCTCAATACAGCACGTACCTTAGAACTTTATGGAGTTGAATTGCACTATGCAAGGGTAAGTTTGGATGAACTAGTGTTAAAATGTAAAAATGTATTCCTCTGAGATTTGTGGAAAAATACAGTTTTCTTTTTAGTGAGCCTTCCTGGCTTTTGCTTACCAGAGAGAAGAAAAGAAAAAAATATTATCTTATTAGGTGCCTAACTGGGATTTACTGATTGGATATCCACTGTTTCACTCTAGTGAGGGTGTTGCTTAAATTTGTGCTTAGTTATCTGTGTGTTGATCAGGTTGAACTTTGTTGCCTTGCATGCCAGTTCACTTGGCTACTGGTGAATAAGAAAAATGTGCTTGTTAAGTGTGCATTTGATACTTAAGGATCTGTCAGCCTTGAAAATATTTAATTTGGTTCCAACTAGAAAGTTGGAGTAGAATTTGAAATGTACCCCACCTAATTGCTGACTGCATCTACTGCTATTGCACACATATTGATAGTTCTACAGCAAGTGCTTGATTAGAGTGCAAAGATATTTCAAGAAAAATGTGCTATTTAAATATGCTTACAATATTGTTTGTTTTAGAATCTCTCCTCTCTGTGTTCTGAGATTGCAATTTCCTTTCAGGTAGGAATTGAAGTTGCTGATTGCTTTTAGTGTAGCAAATACCAATCCTGTCTATTAGTGCTGCTGTTTTTAATAAACCAGAATGCTCTCATATTTATTTCTTCAAAGCTGGTGAAAGACAGAAGATCTAACTTGAGCAATTTAAATTTTGTGGTGGCTTATAAGGAACTCGGGGCAAACATTTGGGTTTGTCCTAAATAAGAAGGAATAATTTAATTTCTTATTTGTCTTATTAAAACACATTTCCCTTCACATTAATTAGTGTAGTTAGAGAGAGATGAGAATGAATATATATAAGGTTTCAAAAGATATTTATACTGTTCTTCATGTATTTTTCTCTTTTCTTTTAAAGGATCAGAGTAACAATGAAATAATGATTGGAGTGATGTCAGGTGGAATACTAATTTTTAAGAACAGAGTACGAATTAACACCTTTCAGTGGTAAGGACAGCTGTTTAATGTTTATATTTGCTATTTCAAAATATTTTGCCACTCTTAAAAAGACTGTAACTTAAGTTGTATCAAATCATGTGGAAATTATTTATCTTATGTGCTCTGGGGAATTTTGTTGGTGGGGTTTTGTCCTGGTCTGCATACTGTGCTGTTAAACAGCTTTGAAACTCTAATGAAACTGTAATGAATTTCAGTACTCCTTTTCTTCAGGAGTTTGTAAGCATACTTTACATTTAATTAACTATATAGCTGGGGCCAGTGTGATGGTCTAGCCTACAGTCTTTAAAGAGACAGTTGAATTGAAAAATATTAACCTGGAGATTGGGTGCTCTTACCTGTTTTGTGACCTATAAATTAATTGTACTGTGTGTTTGAAATTTAATGTAGTTATGGTACTTGTGAATAACTGAGGTAGATCATTCAGGATATTGTCATATCTTCATCTGTAAATAATCATTTTCATGGTATGATCAAAAAAGTGCATTTACTGCAGAAAATGCTGTCGTTTATTCCTTATCTTAACTGAAATAGTTTTAAAGCTGTTCTGTAAAGATGGAATTATTCCCATTAAATATCCTACCTTATTTATCAGTCTGCTTAAGTTGGAATCCTGTTCTTTATTCATACAAGAGCAGGGAAGATCTATGAGAAATCCTGTTTTGTAGTGTGACTTCTGTAATGCTCTTTAGAAGTGCTCTATAACCTCTGTGGTACTCTGCAGAAGTTATGTCACCTTTCTGGAAACGCCTTTCGTAGTTCCACAGAAGGAACCTTCCCTTGGTTTCCTTTGCCGGTTTGGAATCCGCTTTGACAGCCTTATTACTTGTGTCGCTGAGTTGCTATAGCTGCATCCTGAGGGGGTGAAGTCAGTGGTACAAGATTATCATAACAGACAGTAGTTCACCAGCCACAAAAGCTGCTCGTTCTGGAGAAATGGTCAGGACTGTTCATTTGCCACTGATTTTGCATTTTTGTTTGCTGCTGATGTGGGCTTGATCTTTTCTGCAACCCTGTGAATTTCTGAGATACTCTGGTTTTCTGTGCTAAGCTTAATCTCAGGTTCATTGTAGGATGTTTAATATTTTGTGGTTTACTAAGCTGAGAAACTGTGTCATTGGTCAAATTTTAGTCAATTTTTATAGAGAATGAAAAAACAAAGCTATATCAAAGTGTTATCTGCAGCCAGTAAAACCAAATGTGGTGAATATTTTACCTGTACTCATTTGAAGAAAAGTAAGTGTCAGACAATTACAAAGCATGTAAATTTCCAATCTTCAAGGTTATTGGATAAATTAAAACTGATCTTGCAATGATAAACCTGAAACTACTGTAATTTCACCCAGTCAGACCTGCCCTTATAATAGTGACACATTCCAGGAAAGATATCCTTCGTGTGATGAGAGTTTTGAGATGTTGGAGCCATTTTTGGGCTAAGGCTGCTTTATAAATGGAATGCTGTAATAAGCAGGAAGGTTTTATTTCAGTCTGATTTTACTGCTTTTATTTTTGGGAAAACAGCAATAGTAGAAATAGGTTCTGTAAAGCACACTGGTAAATTACTGAGTACGTACAATCTAAGTCATAATTAAGCTACATGTCCCTAATGGAAGTTGGAGGTTTTTGTGACTTCTGCTTCATATTGTTTGCATGCCAGGGATGCTGATCTAAATTCTTATTGTGTTTTTGTATGTGTGTGTAACTACCTAAACAGTTCTTCTTTGTATTCAACCATATCAGCTGACACCAGGGATATTAATTTCTTGCTGTGAAGACTATAGTTACCAACATAATGGGTCCTTAAAAAAAACCAACCAAAAAACACCCTTCCCCATTTCACTCTGTTAGAGGCTTTCTTTTGCTATAAGTAATAATCTGAAATACCAGTTTCCACAATATAGCTCAATAACAGACTTATTACCCTTTCTTTCTATCTATCCATAATCATGCTGCTGATCTTGTGCCAATAGTACTGATACTTCTTTTTGCTTCCATTTGTTCTTGCTCCTATGTAACTGGAGCTGTGTAATGTCTTCCCAGTGCTTTGTGGGTTTAGTAGATATTTGGATAGCTGTTTTTCAGTACTCCTGAGTTTTGAGACAAGTGAGAGGATAGAAATGCATGTATGTGGGAGGAAATAAGGATTTAACTGTATTGCTTAGAGAAGAATCAAGTAAAATGTCTGCCCTCTCACTCTTAATTTGATGTTACATCTGAATTGCTCATTATGAACCATTTGATCATGGAGAGAAATGAAACAGGAGAAAGACAAGTGTGGAAAACAAAGGACATTGCCTTTTATCCCATGTGTCCTAACTTGATCTTCCTGTATTGTATATAATCTTCCTTTCCCTAGACTTTGCTACCAGGCACAGAGACCTGGGAATCCAAGGAAATTGAAGACCAAAGGAAAAGATCATGGAGTATGTCAGGCTTTCTGTTGTTACTAGACCACCTGTTCAACAGCTGGAAACGTGCTTTCCTTAGCCTGTTGTTTGTGGTTGATGTATCTCTGGAAAGCTTTGTTGACTTTTGCATCCAGTGCCAGTTGCAACTGCAGCTGTGCTGTGGATTTCCTAGTTTATCCCTGAACAATCAGGTGGTACTGTGTTCCTCCTTGGTCATCTGATCCTGCTTACACATCTTGTACACTTCCTTCTGTGTTTGAGCCCAGTGAGCAGTTCTGAATGCATCTTGGCTGGCCTCTTCTTCATATTTGCATGTTTTCCAGTACATCAGGATTGTTCTGGATTGAGAAGATTGTCCTTTAAGACTCACTACCTGTCCTCTGTTCCCGTGACCCAAAGGCAGCTACTGTAGGATTTTGCCCGCCAGAACTCTGAACAAACTGGAGTTCTCTCTCCTAAACCCATGCTCTAGTCTGCTGCATGCCTCCACTTCCTTTAAGATCTTTAGCTTTGCCATCTCACAGCTGCTGGAGCCAAGTTTGTCTTTGGCTTCTAAATCTGGACAACCCTTTCTTGTGAGTTGGGCAACCAAGAGCATCTTCCCTGGGTGACTGGTCCAGAACCTGTGTCAAAGAGGTCTTGGCTCCAGAAGTTTGCTGGATTGCTCATTGCCTTATCACGCTCCCAAGGGTCAGGGTGGCAAAGCCCTTGTGAGAACCAGGGCTTGGTATCATGAGACTCCTTCCATGGTTTGAGTACAATCTGCATTGTAGACTAGGTTTTCAAATATCTCTTCATTTAAAAATATATATTATTTAATATGTCTGAGGTGATTGTAGATGGGAAAATCATACCAGGAAAATAATGTTGATGCCTGCCTGTTGTTATACTTTTCCTTGGATTTGCAGCATTGCCAACAAACAGAGAAAGAAAGCATAGGCAGACGTGCCTTTTCCTTGGGCTGAGTATGGATATGCTCATTCAATGCCTAGCAGGGTATTAGCAGTGCACAGGAACTCTCTTATCTGCTGTATTTTTTTGAAATAGCTGGAAATCAGCTTTTCTGAGTCATTTCTTTGTACTTGAATGGTGGCTCTTTCGAGTTGAGTTAGATCTTATTGGCTAATGTTACAGCTTTGAGTCTGTTCCAAATGGTTTCAGGCTTAAAAGTCAGCTGACCTCACTCTGTGAGCCTGCATTATGGGATGAGATTAAAACCCCCTATGTATTATTCTTGTTCTCTTTGAGTTTGTAAATCACCAAGGGCAGTAATTTCTTTAGCAGAATAGGAAACCCCAAAGAGTGAAAGACAGTAAATGTTTTTATAAATGGAATAATTGCTAAGTAAATCTGATACGTTGCAAAGTGTGTGGAGCTCCATTTTTAGAAAAGGTATATATTAGAATGTTCTTGCACAGTACACCAAAATATTAGAAAAATTAATAATAACATGCTTGTTGATTAACTGCAGCCTAAATAGTCAAGTTTTCTTTTTTCTGTTTTTCCCACAGTGGGATTGTTAACAATCACTAGTGTATGTTCTATCTAGCAAATATAAGACCCATCCTACATTACCCTTAAGCAGGTTTTGTCACGGGAGGTTCTAAGAAGACTGATGCATTGCCAGGGGAATAATTTGATTTCAGTAGATAAGATGTAACTCCCCTGTAACTTTCAAATCCTTAAGAAACTAACTCTGATAGCAAGAATTTAATAATTTAAAAAAAACCAAACCTACTAAATAGGACAGTTATTGCCGCTGCTTTTTTTTTGTTTGTTTGTTTGTTTTTTGTTTTTAATTGTTAACTGTTAAACTAATGGCAATGCTGGGAAAGAAAAAGAAAATGGGAAAAGATGTAAATAAGCATAATTTAAACATTAATGTTCACAGAGTATCTTTATGTTACTGCAGATAAAGACTCACAAGAAATTAATACATCCCACTTAGGTTCCTGCTCTGAATAATACCCTGGAGAAAAATGTCTTTATTTGATTTACTTAAGGAGATAATTTCTATATATAGATACCCAACTTAGTTGTCTGTTAATGTTTTTGCTTCTCATCCATTCTGGTCTAAAGGGTTTTTATTCAGCAAGTGATAAATATGCAAGTAGTAATTCCAGTCAGTTTGCAGTATTGTGTCAGTTGTTCATTTTTCAAGTAACAAAACTTTAAATGTTTTTACAATTTGAACCTCACTTTTTTCTTGACCAAAGTGATACTCCTGTATATTTATATAATTATGTGGACGATCCTAATATTGCATTTCTTTGAAAAGGTGTATCATTAGCTTGTGATGAAAATGCAGCCTGTTTTTTCCCATTTTGTATAACTGCTATTAGAGTGACTATTCAAAACAGTCTGGAATTACTGTCAGTATTTCAAATGTTTATAGATAACCTGAAAGGTGAACACTTCTGTATGCAGATTTTCCCATGTCATGTGATACTGTAAATGGTTTTTCCTCCTAACAATGTGATCATTTCTTTAAGGTTGTGAGTCCTATCTCTGTCCTTACATCTTATCTTAGCTATTTTACTAAAACAAGTTCTGGGAATATTTAAAGACATGTAAGAACACAGAGAAAGATCATCTTTCAGGGATCAGGTGAAGTTCAAAGGATTTTTTCATATTCTAAGGGATAATGAAAGTGGCCTCGAAAAGAGAACATCTGCCTGGAATGGCCTGGGGATAGAAGAGCTCTTTGGGCTTTGCAATGGGGAAAAAATACCAAAATTAGCAACTGCCTTGGGTTTAGGATGTAAACAAGTGAATTTGATGGATAATGTAAATATATAGCTCATAAATTTCAAATTATACAAACTTTTATATAATCTTTGATATCTTATTTTTTGTCCATGGAAATAAAATCTGTTCTCTCTAGAAAGTATATTTTCAGTAGGTGTATTTAAGCCTTGAATCATGATTCAGCATATGAAATGTTTTAATATTGTGGTTTTATTTTTCATTTAGGTTGAAGATTGTAAAAATTTCTTTCAAGTGCAAGCAGTTTTTTATTCAACTTAGGAAAGAATTGGTGAGTACTGTCTTAAATTTGATGTGAAAGCAATGAAATTTCTTTTATTGCATGTCTGCATTATAGTGACTGATACTATGTTGATTCTTGGTTTTGTCTGCAATTAAAAGTCCAGTTTCACCAACGTTCTGGCTGTTGCATGTTTCAAATAGACCATTACAATGCTTTATACATTTTCTTTTTAATTTGATCTGCCTTATATTTTAGATACTTTATTTTTACATTTGTATGCAGGAAATGTAACTTGTTTCTGTAAGATAAATGTGGAAAAGGTTGAAAGTAAATATTAAATTTAAATTTCATAAAAAACTAAAGGTAGTGCTTAATGCTGCTTCAGTTGTATATATGCTTGTAAATTAATGTTTGATAAACATGTTGGTTTGTATTATTCAGATTTGGTAATACATGATGACTTTATTACTTATATTTAAACAGAAGAGATAAGAATTCCTTTGTAGTTCTAAATTACATATGGGAAATTTTTATGCCTACTTCTGAATTTCGTGTGGAAAAGGTTGGAGCTGAACATTTCACTGCTTGAGGTGTGTGTTTGCTACCTCATGAGGCACCACAGGACCACTGTGCGTTTAATTCAGCAAGAAGTGGATTGTTCTGAGCTTCCATCACAGACATAGCACTGGGGAAAGATGGAAGAATTTATTAAAAATATGACTACATGATTAACTTGTCAGATGAGTTAAGAGGTTTTGTGCAATTCTTACATCTAAAAGGATTTACTGTGGGGGTGGTGAGACACTGGAACAGGTTGTGGGTGCTCCAGCCCTGGCAGTGTTCATGGCCAGGCTGAACGACCTGCTCTGGTGGGAGGCGTCCCTGCCCATGGCAGGTGGGTTGGGATTAGATGATCTTTAAGGTCTCTTCCAACCCTTAATGCTCTATGATTCTCTGATTTGAAGACCTGAAATGCAGAGTTACAGACTAGATATAAAAGATGACTCTAGGCAGAAATGCATCTTGAGTACTACAGGGCTGTTCCAGGATTCGAGACAATATAGTTAAACAAGAGAAACACCTGTTCTGTCGGCTCAGGCCAATGTCTGGTGGCTGGTACTAGTAGTGAAAACAGGAGTCATACAGGTACACAACAGGTGTATCTTAAAAGCAGATCCTTTAAAATCATGAAGTGAATGGGAGTGTCTGCCAATGTGAGCAGAAATCGTGCAACATGAGCAGAAGAGTGGCGATATAAAAAAGGTGGAGGAGGAATGTTGTATTGGGGTGACAGCATTTTTGTAAAGCCCTGCTGGAGCTAGAGGCTTGTTCTCAAAGGCAGGCTTGGCTTGAGGTCAAATTCTATCTCGATACCAGTGTGTGTAACTTCCATTACAGTTGCAGGAAAGTTGTATTTGCATGTGAGATGAGAATTTGGGGGTTTTTTGGAATTCAGAAATTATGAACTGCAGTTGTTTTCTGAATCAGAACTTGATGAAAATACTGTGGTAGCAGAGTTCAGGACCTTGAAGATTAAGATACCTAGATATAAAATAGGATTGGGTGCTGTGTACTTGAGAGTATTTCCTCTATTTTCGGCAGAAAAGATGTCTCCTTATAATAGAAGATAATACAAAGATAGCTTTCTCATCTTCTTTCTCTGATGCTTTTTAATACTCTACATATTGTTACTTGCATGAGAATGTAGTTTATATAATTAATGTAATTTCTCTTCTGAGACATCTTATCCAAGCCAACAAATTAAAAAGCCTTGTAGTGTTTTTCTTTAAACTCTGTGTATCAGATGAAAAGTGGTGGCAAGGACTTAATTTTCATTCATTCCAAATCATGAATATCTTAAGATCAAAGCTCAAATTTGGCTTCCAAAGAAATCATACTTAAACTAATTTTTTAATCACAGCTAATATTAAAATTATTGTTTCCAGAGTTACTTTCCCTGACTAGATTCATAGGATAAGATAAATCTCACCTATATTCAGTTTAAGTTGGGTTAAAAAGAACATATTTTCTGTTGCATGATACTTGGCTCACCAAAGCTCATCATTAGACTTCCTCTGTAATAATCACATACAAAGGTGCAAAGACTGAAACATCTTGCATGAACAGGAAGTATGGTTTAGGGTGGATGAAGTTGCTCTCTGGTGGTATATTCTTCCTTTTGCTTTTGTCTTCGCTCTCATTAACAATAAAGGGAGCCTAAATGACTCTTTAGGGAGCAGAAACTAGGTGAAGTGACTCAGTGACTTGCACATTGGTATGTAAAATATCTCTGGTCTAGTGCTTTGAGTGCATGTTTTAAATCACCTATTTACAATATGGCAGGGGAAATACATTCATGCTGATGATGTGTTTCAAACTGGTGTGTAAATATATAACAAATTGTACATCTGAGAAACTGCATTTATTTGAATGCAAAGCTGAGATGCTGTAGAATATTAAGGTACTGGACTTGGGAAAGGAATTTTCCACTGGTTTTATTTTTTTCAAACTGAGCTATATAGACATTTATATAATCCTAAAAAGATACTTTTTCAAATACTGCTAATGAGTGTTGAGAGCTTTTAATTGCAACTGTCCTCAAAAGTGCAAGTGCCTTATCTCGCAATCGCCTATTAAATTTATTCACTGACTTGGCGTAGCTTAAAGGCATCAACATAAGTAAAGAATTATTTGCCTATTTTGATTAGATTGTATCTGTGTTTAAATAAATCACTTAAATGAAGTGAGATGAAGCAGTTGAATGTCACAGTCGTTTTCCAGTGCTAGTTAATACAATCTTGAGTGGAAGCTGGTGGAGTATTCTGACAATCATTTGGCTGGAGCATATGTCCACTGGAGTAGATTTTTCTTTGCCTTTGTTTTTTAATGGGGAAGAGTTTGTTATATGTAGGACTTCTTCATCCAACATTAGAAGCCCCCTGACCATTACTGCAATAGCAGGTTTTTCCGCCATATCTTACCGTGTTCTGCCTGCTCTGTATGCTGCTTCCCTTACATGCTTTGAAGCTGTTTGAGAATAATTCAGTAGTTTAGTTTTTCTAGATGTTTCCCTAAACTTCTCTGGTTCTATTTAGTTGCACCCTTGGCTGTAGTAATATCAGTAGCCAGCATCAAGCTCTTAATGCCATCCAGCATGTTTTTGTGATCTTGATTCTTCAACAGCCAAGGAAGCTGTTCAGGATTTTCTTTTGCTGTTCTGGAGGCCAAATGTCCATTGAAAAATTACTTGAGTCTGGAACTAAATGATATGATGTTTCTGGCCATAACTGAAGCCTGGTTTCAGTGAGTGGCCAAGATAATTGATTTTATTCTTTTAATTAGAGATTATGTATCTGAAGTTTGTGCTTTGAATTTTGTCTGACTTTTTTTGACTGACTTTTAGAAAGAACTTGGTCTGAAATCACAAGGTGATGCATGGGCCTATCTGCCCAAGTACATACTTGATCTTAAGTAGCCCTGGCATTCATTAGATGCCTACTTGATTGCTGCCTAATCCTATCATAGTTTGTGTGTTGCCTTGTTTTTTTTCGAAGAGCAAATACTGCTGGCAAAAGTATCTGTGCTGTTTTTAAGCTTCCACAGGACTTTTGCCCACTATTTCTGGAAGATACTGAGTATGGGGAGCATCTGCCATTGTAAAGCATAAGTCTTTTTGTCTCTCTGAGATGAGGTAGGGAATTTGTGCTTTTTTTTTTTCCTGGGATTTTCCCTTGTTTAGCCAAAGTTAAAGGGTCCCATTAGAGAGTAAGTTTTTCAGCCCAGTTTCTTTCCTGAGCAGCAAGAGATCTGCTCTGAAGTCACTGTTTCAAGACAGGCAAAGGTGGATTTGAATGAATGGCCCCACTCAAGGTGCTTATTCAAGTACTGAGCTGTTCTGTGTGAGAGGAGCACCGATATCCAAGTATGTACTTGGGCAGCCTGCTTTTTTGTTAATAATAGGAATCACAAAGATGACTTGGACTTTACTATACCTTACTTCTATTTGTCTTACTGTAGTTCTGTGCTGGGGCCCAGAGCTTCATTACCAGTATTGCATCCCAGCTGCTTCACTCTTCCTCTCTGTAGCAAGCAGACTGTTTTCCTCTCTTCAATAAAAGCCACAGACAAAATTAGCAAGATAATAATTTTGGAACAGAATCCTGCTGTGCCTCTCTGAGGTAGCCTTCTAACACTGATCTCAACAGACATAATCCCCTGAAATGCCTGATGTCATTATCAGACCATGGAGCATTCTGCATCTTGCTGGAGCCTTGTGCTGTAAAAGCATTCCATGGGCTGCAGGGCTGCAGTATAACTGTCCTGTTACTTTATGTGCTTTCAGCTGAAGTACCATGGATATTACAGATGTCACCTTGGGGTCTTGTGCTGAGCCCACATTGATTCAAACCTGCTATTTCCAAGGAATATAGAGGCAACCTTATCCTAAATCCAGCAGTAGAACCAGTTCTTCCACCCCAGAATCATCAGCTAAGATGAATTTCAAGTGCCCAAGTTACATTAGAATATTACAGAACCTTCAAGGATTAATAGGGGAGGGATGAGTGCATTTAGGAGCCAATATAATATATTATTCTTTACCTTAAACAATGTTTCCTAGCTGCAATTGAGATGAAGGGTAGGGTTTGAAAATCAGTTCTCCCTGCACTGCAATGAAAGCTTTAAAAGCTATGAATAGAACTATTGTTAAGGTACCTTTAAAGCTCTAGCACACCAAGTTCCTGTGAAAGTGCTGTCTCGCATTACAATTAAGTTGATCTTGCTGCAGCTCCTTCTCATCCTGCCATACCAGCTCCTCCTTCATGCTTCATGTCTGATCTACTGATCAGATGGTGGCATGAGATTCAGATCAGCTCCTTTTCTGGAATACAAACTAGGGGAAACAGCAGGTTATTTTTTTTTCCCCAACCCATAATTATAATGCTTTGAATGACATTAAAATGCATGATCACTAGCTCATATAACTTGTCAAATTCTCTTTTCCAACTGTTTAAAAGGCTGACAGAACATGAAAATTTGCTACATCATGATTACTTGTTGCTAGAATCTAAAATTTTAGCTGTTTCATTCTTTACTCGATCCAGATGAAGGCAGTCCATAATTATACATAGTTGCTCTCTTGCAGAATAGTTATCTGCCTTGTTTATATTGTTAGACTTTTATGTTGTTGATAAAGACTTTTATAACTGCATAGGTAGTGGACTTAATTTCTGTTATCTTGTTTCTGATTTCTAATCTTTAAATGGTTCTGTTCACATATCTAGAAAATATGGGGAACAGTTGGCAATACTTGGAAATTAAAAACAGATATAAGTAATCTTTGTAATTGAGTATCAGGACTTAGTTTCTTGAATATAATTTCTTAAATTTCATCAATAAATACTTAGAATTTGCTGTTTGTTTTAAATCCATTTTATTTTGCTGTAAATTTGTCCTGTGGCTGAAAATACAGTGTCATTCTTGTTCCCAAATACAACAGTAGGGGAAAAATTGCAGGTCTCTCTGCCTTGGTTTCTCAGCATACCTGAAGATGAGCAGACCAACAAGAGCTTAACATGGAAAAGGACTTTACTACTAAGTGAAATCAGTTAAGGTGTTCAAAATGCTGGGGAGAATTTAGTACTGTGAAGAGAAAGAAAAATGCTGCTGATACTTCCAGACCTACAGAGGTTGTTATCAAGCTCTCTCAAGAGGCAGAATGGGTTAGCTTGCTTTGCCATTTTGCTTTTTGCATTTCCCAGGAGTCTAATGAATCATTTAGAAGTAGGAACTGTCAGTTGCTCTTGAGATTGGGAACAGGTAGCAATCTCCAACTGCCACATGTACATGACAATTACTCAACTGTGGTTTTGAACAGAGAGGCACATTGTCTTCAAGCTCCCAAATCATGGAATTCTTTTAATGTAATTTGGGTCATACCTTTTAGACTTGTTTCTATGTATGTAAACAGACTTAACCTTTGAGCACGCTCTTTAAAAGAAATAACAACCCAGGGGAACAAAAAAATTCTTTGAAGAAATTGTAAAGGTATTTTAAAAGGGTTTGTTGTACATAAAGCTAATAGAAAATTAGAGTACCACTTAAAAAAAGCATGATTTAAAAAAAAAATACCCCAAATCCAATGATATTTATCTTATTTTCAAAAATAACTTGGAATAATTCTTACCTGAAATACATTTTTCTCGTTTTTAGCATGAATCTAGAGAAACATTGCTGGGATTCAATATGGTGAATTACCGAGCATGTAAGAATTTGTGGAAAGCTTGTGTTGAGCATCACACGTTCTTCCGTTTGGACAGACCACTCCCACCTCAGAAGAACTTCTTTGCACATTATTTCACTTTGGGTTCCAAGTTCCGGTACTGGTAAGTGCTGATGTGAAATATGTGGGAAAAAATACGATTGAGTAGGCAGCTCATCAATAAACACAGGGAATTACCTAGAATCTGTATTAAAATGTAGTTCAAGTAGGTTTTGAATCCTGCAACTGTTCCCCTTCTCTGTTGGCCTAAGTTTCAAATGTCACTAATAATGTCAAGCTATCTTATTTGTCAATCTATCTTATTTTTTAAGATATCTAGAAAATTCAATTATTGTGTTATTAGTGCTCATTATTGCACTAGTGCTCTGAGATTATCTCCCAAGGTGCATTTCTTGGCCTGTTCTCCTGCTGGATTATGTTTATCTTAAAAACGATATCTCAAAACTTCAAAGTCTTTGACCTGGTGTTTTTGAATCTGTCAGAGTCTCAAGTACTGCGTGCAGCAACAACAACCAAACAGACCTAAATAAATACCAAATACAAATCACTGAAAAGAAGCTTGTACAAGTAAAGCCCACTTATCTACATGTATACAAATAGGAATTAGGTGAAAACAAAGGACATACATGTTCTCTATCAAAACCAGAACTTCAGGAAATCAGGAGGAAATTAAATCCATTTTAAACCTTTAAGGATGAACTTAAAATAACAGGCAAAAAGCTTGGAGGTGCACAGAATGATTGTGCAATAACTATAATCCCTGTAATGCAGGAGTGGGTGGTGTTATGTTTTGCTGGTTTATACTTTTTATTAAAAAAAAATATCACTGTTCACTGACTGAATTAACTGTCTCTGCAAGTAATGCATAATGCCAGTGGTTTAAATCGTGCCTGAAACAGAGAATAACAGAGCTACTACTAATCATGCATCTAGAATGGCAGTAGTGTCTGTTACGTACAAAGGGACATGATGAAAAGCTAGAAAACACAATAACAGGCTATTTCTGTCACACTTGGGAATTGCATAAATGTATAAAGAGGAAAGTAATTCAGCAGCTAACTGTTTAGAGCATCTGTTTTCTGACCAGCATTCACAATACCCATTTGAGAAACAGCATTTTATGATCCTGAACAGTGTTTGAGACTTGACTCAATATTGCTGTAGAGAATTTCAGGGAGCTTTTCCATTTCTGTAAGGATTTTGAATCTGAATCATTGTGGTTGCTATTACTGAATAGCTCTTTGATGATGACATTCAACTTAAGTTAACATAAGATGAAAAGGGAAGCTGCATAAAAATGAAGGAGGTCATTAAAGTTGCTGAAACAGCCAAAAGGCTGGAATTTCTGCAAGCAGTTTGAGAGCTTGTTGAGAGGCAGTTACAGGTGTAACATGGCGCACAATGAGAGGTTAAGGGCACTAGGCTTGTTGAATCTGGTGAAGGGGAAGCTAAGGGGGAATTCAGGAACAATCCTAAAGCTACTTCAAGGGTAATGTCAGTACTGACGGTCCCAAAGGTGCTGGTAACAGGCAGGTGAGATTTCACCTTGAAGATTCTGGGTGGACATGAGGGGAAGTTTGCGGTTTTTTAGAGCTGTGTTGTCAGAATGAGTTACCTGGACTGGCCGTGGGATCTCTCTTAGTGGAGGCTTTCAAAAGTCAGCTAGACAAGGCCATGGCCAGGGGTGACCTAGTGTTAGCAGGAGATTGGACTAGAGACATACAGCCAACATTTGTATGATCAAAAGGAGTCAATAAAACACAGAACTGACAGGTCTAGACAGAATTATCTCCACTTCTGAAAGAATCAGGCATGTGAAATTGTTGAACTATTAAATTGTTATTTCAGCTATTTCTATTGCTCTGAAATACTTCTATGCATCAAATGTTAAAGCAATTTTTTTTGTTTGTTTTTTTTTGTTGTTGTTTATTGTTGGTTTTTTCTTTCTTTTAAAGCTTCCAAGAGGGATCTAGCAAACTGTTAGTGAGCAAAGGTGACCTCTATACACTGTCATTGGATTTTTCAAAGTGGTTCTTAGAGTATTCCTCACCAAATACTGATGAAAAAACATGAATAATTTTACTGTGTATTAGCATCTATTTTAACCAGATGGGAAACAAGTAGGTTCCTTTGTCACAACAGAAGGAAGTTACCACTATTGTGGTATAGTGATACAGAGTTTTACAGTAAAATCTGAAGTCGACAGTAGAAGGTTTTGGTGGTATTTCACAATAAAGACAATAAAATAGTAGATCAAGTTCAGTGCCCAAAAAAGCAAAATAAATTGCACAAGAGAGAAAAGAGCAGGAACATCAATTCTCTGAAAACCTTAAATCAGTTATCAGTAGCAGTTATAGAAGGACAAATACAATGATAGAGTTATTGGAAAGAAATAGAGGCCAATACAGCCAACTTACTGCTTGTTAGAGTTAAAAATGTGTAACCCCAGCAATTTAGCTGGCAGCAGGTTTGGAAAGAGAAATTCCCTGGAATCACAGCATGGCAGAGGTTGGAGGGCAGCTCTGGACACTGTTGAGTCCAATGCCCTGTTCTAACAGGGTCCACTCTAGCAGGGTGCCTAGGAGAGTATCCAGCCAGGTTTTGAATGTCTCTTAGGAGGAAAACTGCACCATCTCTGAGCAACCTGGTCTGTATTCAAAGTAAAAACTTGGTTTTGTTTTGGTGGGTGGTGAGGCTGTTGTTTTGTAGCCCTGTCCTTGCTGCCTGTCCTGATTAAGAGATCTCATATTTCTGTTTGTGCTGATTGCCTCTTGTCTTGTCTCTGGGCTCCCTTCAGAAGTGTCTGGCTTTATTTTTTACTTTCCCTTCCTGGCATTTGATCCTCCTGAGCCTTTTCTTCCTGAGGCTGAACAGTTCCAGCTCTCTCAGCCTTTCCCCATCCATCAGATGCTGCAGAGCCTTAATTGTCTTTGTGGCCCTTTGCTTGAGTTGCAGAGCTGTGGAACTCCACCAGGCATTCCAGATGTGCTCTCGCCTGTGCTGGGCAAATCTGGTCTCCTGCCAGTTGACACTCAGTCTATGCATGGGGTTATTTCTCCTCAGTTGCAAGTCTTTGCATTTTCTCACTGAAGTACATGAGATCCCAGCTGACCCATTTCTCAGGTCTTCACACATCCAGTAGTTCTGTAATATGATCATGGAAATAGCTGATTCTTTGGTTTCATAATGTAAATATCCCTGTAGGAGGCTCTGTGCTTGTTCTGAAGTTATTAATGGGGAAGTGTCTACAAGAGTGAGTGTTGCTGGTATCTTGTCACCAATTCTTAAGTGCTGATAGATACTCAAAAATTGTATTTTTTTTCTAGAAGAGAAATTATGAAATATTATAAAAAATCTTTGATTTGACACAAGACATCTGGTTTTATATGAAAAGTCAGCAAGTTCCAAGATCTAAACTTAGTTTTGACAAGTTGCATAGAAGAATACAATCCTGATGTGCTTATCATGTAATTTTTTTGTGGTATTTTGCTAAACTAAGTAGCAACTAAGCTATTAGCAATTCAGGAAATAGTTTGGGAAGATTATGGAAGAGACACTGTAAGTTTTTGACAGTGGCTATAACAGGAAATATTATTTAGTGGTACCCAAAGATCCAAGCAGAGATTTCTTACTGCTTTGGATAAAAAAGCAAACAGAAGGGAAAGGTTTTGTTACACCTAAAATTATTTGGAAAGAAGATGTACATTTCTACCAAATACTTGCTAAGGTTATGCTGTACTGAAGCTGGGCAATTGCTTGAGCATTACTGAAAAGAGAATTTATGGATTTTGTTGAGATGGTTCAGTTTTAAACAAGAAATTATTATTTAATCATGTTGGATTTAGCAGTTTGGTTTTGTTTTGCTTTCCAGTGGGAGAACAGAGGTCCAATCTGTGCAGTATGGTAAAGAAAGAGCAAATAAAGACAGGGTATTTGCAAGGTAAGTAATTTGTATTCTTTAATATTTCCCCCTTTATATATTTTCAAAACCCCGAATAGCCTTCAGTCTATGTACTTTGTTGTTACATGTATTAGCCTTCTTTGTACTGTTTTTATTACAAAGAATGGTCTCCTGCTGTTAAAATACTCCATTAAAACACTGAGTTAATGGGTATTTTTGTCTGTGATAATAACCTGCAACTGTACACGTGTATTTCCTTTAGAATAAGTGCAGTGAGTCTCACTTGTGAGAACAGCTTTATCACTGTAGTCTCCGTGAGGCATTTTACTATGAAAGGTGAGCTGCTTCTGAAGGTATGTGGTCACAGAGTAGTTGGCTAATCAAGAATATATTACTTAATTTTATTCCAGGCTCCTGGGGGAGTTTAGTGATTACAATAAAAGAGTCAAGACATAAATTTGGTTTTTTCTTCAGAAATTATGATGCTGTTTTCCAAAATAAAACAGCTGCTACATCCACCTGGCAGTTTGCTCTGATCATTAATAGAATCACTGCAGGGAGGATGGCAGCTCTGTCCTTTTTTTATGCTTCTACTTTTTCTGAGATCCAAGATGGTTTTTTGCCCCCTAAGGGACTCTGGAGTTCAAATTGATGCTTGCAGACTTCTAGTAGTAAGTCCAGCAACCATTCCAGGTGCCTGCAGATGCTGTTTTTAAGAGCATTGGTGAATTCTGCCTTGATTTCCTTCCCTGTCCCCACCCCTTCTTTCCCCCTGTGCATTAGAATATAATTTAGGTTGTACCTCAGCCCACCATAGATAGACAGCTCCATACTAGGTTTGGGGGCAGAAATTCTGTAACATGCTGGTTCAACAAGTAGATCTTATAAACTCATTTTTTTCTGTGTAAAATCATGTTTTACTCTGTTTAATTTAATTTGGGAATGTGAGTGAATTTAGGTTTGTACTTGGAGCAACTTTTTTTAGTACTCAGGACACTCAACACTGTGACAGATGATCTTTACTTCACTAAATAACAGCTATGAATCAGTTAAAAACTATTTTTCTTGTTGCACTCTGAACTTAGCAATTCCACACAAGTCAGGAGAGTGGAAGAGAGCTGATACTTTGTTTTGAGGAATATTTTTATTATTTCAGAAACTCTTATGCAGTAGATGGCACTCTTCCCTTTGCAGCAAACCCAGCAAGTGCTGCTGGGGGTCACTTCTAGTTTTTAATATATAGTTGGATAAAATCGATGAAGTTGATAAAATCAAAAGCCATGGCTGGAACTGCCCTTATTTTCATAAATCTTGGCTTTTTTTAAGTTTATAAAATGCTTGGCTCTTCCATCCTCAGGAATTTTATTTTCTACTCTTGCTTTTTTATTAAGAAATAGAGCATTTATCCACATATTTTGAGTTTTTAAGAAATGTTGATGACTGATGTCTGAGGCATATATGTTTATATCAGTGAAATGAAATAATAGTGTATTGTAACAAATACATCTCAAAAGGCTTTTAATGAATCAGCTGCTTCTTCTGTCTTCCTCATGACAGTGTGCAATTATTGTATTTTCAATTTTAAAGACCTTTAATATTTTCAAGAGTGAAAAAGCTTGAAACAGAAGACATTTCTAGAACACAGTGTTGTTCAAGAAACTTAATCTAAGAACATTAATTCTTTGTCTTCTAAACATTTACATTTCAAGTTGATGTACTGAGCAGATGTCAGCCCTTTTGTATTCATACAGAGGATAAATTTTGTTTTCTAAGATTTTCCAGGTATAATGTGGGTTTTATTCCTGGAACCTGCCTTTCTCTTTTATGGTGTGTCTTTATCAGACAAAGTCATGGTGGTGTTGAACAGCTTTTTAAGCTCTCAGGCAGTTGGCTTTTTTTGATTGCTTTTCAAAGTCTTTATTGAGAATTAGGTGGGCACATAAATTTAAATAATTACTGTTGCTTTTATTATTATTACATAGGAAGATTTATTCAAGATCAGTTTAAAAAATGTTTTCGGTGGCTTTTTTGTACAGTTGTCCAGATTTACTCTTGGGTTTCTTAACAAAATCTAATTGGAAACTACTTTATTTGAACTAATACTGTCTAAGCAAACCTTTGAATCATTTCATGGTAAGAAAATGAACACAGAATTACACTGAGTTGTTACTTGAGTGATCTGTTTGTTCTAAGTTGGGAAATGGTGATTGCCACAAGTAATGACCAGCCCATCTGGCCTTTACACTCTAAGTGAAATGGGGCAGCAGAACACAAGACAGGGAAATAAAGTTTTTTAACAGTCATTTAAATAAAACAAGCAATTCCAACCTACATGAAACAGGCTTAGCTGTTTGTTCTCAGGATTTTACTTTAAAATTAGCTGAAGGAATTTTTTTCCAAATCATAGAAACATTTACATTTAATCTTTGCAAATGGAATTATTACTGTGAAGGATATGTTCTGTAATAAATTGCATACATTATGTAGGTGCTGTTTTCTTAATCTTCATGCAGTATTAAGTTCAGTATTCTGAAGACTGTTGCTGCAGTTGTTTAGGTTTTTGGGGTTTTTTTGTTTGGTTTTTTAAAATAAATTTTCATAGGAGCTGTTCTCTTGGCCTCACCTACTGTAGGATATTCACAATCCATGAAACCCCATAAGAATTCCCAGAAACTTAATAAAAGTAGATAATAAGAGTAAAAAAGGTTCAATCAATTCAATCATTGAGAGAATGCTTAAAGGGCACTGCTTTCTCTTATAGTCCTTGCAAAATATTCTGGGGCTGTTAAGTTCTGGTCTGCAAGGGGGCTGAGAGAAGGGAGTTTGAGTGAGTGGGTGTCAGTCATCTGTCTGCAAACTCCCTATCATTAAAATGCAGTCTCTGTTTCCAAAACTTCAATCTTGCCTCAACTATGCACTCTTTCAGGTCAATTAAATATTTTCTCAAGTGTTTTAAATTGTATATGTCATTTGTGTGGTGCACGTTGCAGATTTGTGTGTAGTTTGAGTCTCTTGGTCCGCAGCAGTGTTTGTCAGTTTTGCTGAGAAATGCATTCCTTGTACTCCTTGTCAAAATACGAAGCAAGGCTGTGGCTTCAGGTTATGTTTCTTTTTGGGGCAGAAGTTATTTTTTAAATTCCCACCTGTATTCCCAAACAACACCTTTGTTCTTTCCCAGCTTCTGCAAGATTTAGCCCTTCAGCTGTGGGATGCCAGACAAATTCCATCTTTGAAGGCTTTTCTGTACTGTAGCTGAGCTAATATAATGTCCTGGGTTTTTTTAGTTGCATTATGTAATTTCATCCCTGCTACTCAGTTTTGGGTGTTCGGGGGGTTTTTTTGTATTTGCTGTAACATTGCAGCTCATAAGACTTGGGGGCAGGTAAAGTTTTCAGTTCTGTTGCTACTCAAATGATGGGATTGCTTCCAACTTTCTTAGGAATGTCTCTGCAGGTACACCAAAATTAAATTTGAGAATTACTTGTTCTGTTAACTATCAGTGCCCTGTGCTGGGTCCAATAGAAGCATCCAGGCTGAGCAGACAGAGGTGGAATTTAGAATTTCAAAATTTCAAAGTTTTATACATCTTAGTTCCCTTCTCCCATCTCCTCATCTGCACTCTGGCATGAGAAAATTATTTTAATATTGTTAGAAGTCAGAGATACAGGACAAATTACACAACAAATCTTAAATGTTAATTAAATAAAATAACTTTTTGTTAGATTTAGAAGTGTTGGCAGGAGAAGTAAAATCAAAAACCCACAGAACTAAGAAGTTCAGTTCTGCAGTGTGGTAATTTTTTCTTTGAAATTTCTGCAAAGACAGGAAATTGGGGCAACAAACATGAGTGGGTGGGGACTCTGAGGTTAGAGCTGTTAATAAAATAATTGAAACGAAGCTTTGGTGATAAAAGCTGCAGCTGTTTGTCATGGTGGTAGAATATTACTTCTGAAAGATCAGACCCTATCCACAGTAAAAGGTGAGTGGGTTTTTGACATTGGATGTTTTCATAGGGAAGAAGGTGATGCTTTGCTCACTTTGGAGTTGTGTTCGTTTGTTGTATAGATTGAGGAAGTTTCCATGAACATAGTTACGGACTGTGACTTAAGATACAAAGCAGTGGGGGTTTTTGAAGCAGTCAAAAATATAATTTTTGGAAAAACTTGGATTTTTTCTCCACCCTATATGCTTCTGTGTCTCTCTTTGTAATTTATCTACTTTCACACAGGCGAGGATTGTGCACTTATACTGTTGTTGCATGTTAAATAAAGAAAAGCCCCCCACCTCCAACTCTCCTACATTCCATTTGTTGCTTTTTCACTGAAGGTAAATGAGGTTCAGTAATTGCCTTTACATGTCTGTCAGCAAATACTGAACCTGCAGTCCTGTATGTACCTAATTCATCATTGGTTATATTACATTCTTCTGTATTTTTCCCTCAGACTGTTCTTTGGTTGGTAGTAGAATCCATCTCTGGGCAGAGCTGGCTCTTGGTGCTCATCTGCTGGCTGCAAACAGATAATTGGGTGTCAGCAGGGTCCAGCTAATCAGAGACCTGATCAATAAAAGAGTAACAAAAGGCTAGAATTAGACATGCATTTCAGTTCTGCTATTTCAGTTTCAAGTTATTTTACCTGTTTAGAACTGCTTGCATTTACATGTTTGTGAAGAAAGATACCTAAATGGTTTGAGTTGCTCACTTTTGAAGCAAATTACAGAAATTTGAATATTGATTTACTTGATCTGATACCAAGCAAATTATTTTTCAAATCAAATTAATACTCCTTAAGTATAATGAAGCATGCTAAGAAATTGGATGTGCTTCTCCTGAGGAATTTATTGATATTTTCTCTCTTTTCAAATATAAATATAGTATTAGATTTTTTTCCTCCAGATGGAAAAACACCTGAAATAGTATTAATTAGAATAGCCCATCTTGCTTAACTGTCTGAAATTTGTCAGTTGTTACTCAGTAAGACTTTAGAGCAGCAAGGCAGAATGCAATACATGTTTAGAACTGCTTGGTGGGGTAAAAATAAAGATAAACCCTCCAGAAGCACACCACCACTCCATTAGTATCGAACGGTTTGACATTTTACATATTTCTGTACGTGAAGCTTATTCAATATAGTGTTTGGTTGGTTTTTTTGTAGACTTTTTTGATAATATTAAGGTGGTGACTTGCATTGAGTTTTAAGTTCTCTGAGAAGCAAAAATAGATTTGTGACCAAGCTTCTCGTTTTCAGAGGATGTAGTTTGTGTGCAGGTAATTCCTTAATTTCTCAAAGTTCCTTTCTGGAGTTGCTCTTTCAGTAAACCAGTAATAAAGACGACAAAAAGGAACAGTTACCATGTGTCACAAGGGCAGTGAAAGCAGAAATTACTTTTTGATATGGGTGTATGGAGCTGTACTGCTTATACAATATGCTGTCACCTCATAGTGGAAAGCAGGAGAATTTAGTGATAGAATATGGGGGCAAATGGAAATGAAATGATCATGTCACAAAAGATTGAAGTATCATTGGAACTAGAGAGGGTTGGTAATGATAAAAGAGAGAAAAGAGAAACCTGAACTATGTAGCACCATCAAAGCAGTGCTGCTGCTTTGTAAAATGAAGTAAAAACCCAATAACACAAATTGCACAGGACATGTATGGATCATTTAAAAGTACTTTTGTTGTTAGCTGAAGAATTTTCAGTTGAAAACAACAAACCACGAAAGTCTGAGTATGTTTAGTTGCAGAATGACTGAACCACCCAATGCAATGCTAAGAAAAAAACAAGCACAGATGATTCATTTGATGCTTTGCTGTATAAAAGGGAAATGTTGTATTTCATGAGAGATTACAAGTGTGGTTTCATTTGTGTTTAAGAAATAGGTGAAAGAAACAGCAGGAGATTGTAGGCATCCTGGAATGACTGGAGAATGGGAAGAAAAAGTTTCATTCACATTAAAAAAGGGCAACAAGTAGAAAATAGAATTCCTGTTGTATAAAAGTACTGCTGAGAATGTCCTTTAACCTGAAGGACATTTCTGGCACAAAACCAAATGAAGTTCTGTTACCCACAAAGAAATTTAAATAGTTAAATAATATTATTGCATCTGCCTGACAAGTAACAAGGCACATTCTGGGAGAAAGCATGTCAGGATGGAAATCCCTGATGTCTAAACAAAACTTTCTAGCTCTGTTGCCACGTTGTTGATTACCTCACTTTCAGTTCTTCAGAGTCTTAGGGAGTTTTTTGGCCTGATGTTTTCACTGCTATATTTTTCCTGAGGTGGCTAACCAGTTGTGTTACTTAGAGGTTTTTTTTTTGCTTGTATATTTGTTTGGTTTGTTCTACGTTTCCTAAGTTCAGGTATCTCAGTGATTATGCTGTTTGAGTCAGATTGTCTTTGAGGCATTAGAAGTCTACCGAGTTCAAATTCTGTCTTGCCTGTCTCTCCCACAGCCAACAGTAGTTTATTACTATTTCAATGGCATTCTTTTCAAAGTACAGTTAATGAAGTACAGTAGATGGAGAAAATACAAACTGCCCATATAAATAGAGCTTTACATTATTACATTTCCGTTCTTACATATCATTTGGTTTCCTATGATAGAACATCAGTTTCATTGTGGTGAGTTTTATATAATTTTGTTCTTCCATCATACACTTTTTGGTTAATCATTTTACTTTCTTCTTCTAGATCCCCCAGTAAACCCTTGGCACGGAAAGTAATGAGTGGGATGGATTGGGAAGTAGTGAGTAGGAACTCACTGTCTGATGATAGGTTGGAAACCCAGAGCCTCCCATCACGGTCTCCACCTGGAACTCCAAATCAGTGAGTAGCATCGAATTTTCTCTCCCTAAAAGTGACTCTCTACCTCTAATGTGAGTGACCTACTTGTGTAATAAAAGGATTAATATGTTATGTACACAAATAGCTTCAAAAATCTGTGCCAAATGATTCTCTGTGACACATAGCTTCAGATTCAAGAAGAGTTTTTAGGGGTGAGTTTTAGGTGCTTCTCACTTGACCTATAAAAAGTGTAGGATGTATCACACTACCCTAAATTTGAGAGTTTGAGTTTTCTCATGCAGTTAAAACTCAGTTAATAATTTGGTTAAAAAAAAGACCCTGATGATAAAATCTATGTGATATTTTTAAAATAATTTATTTTGTTTATTACCACTTTTTAAAACATTGGGGAAAATTACTTAATTGGAAATCCTTGCAGGTTTATTCCTCTCAATTTTTCTGCCTTTCCTTTCAGTGTTCACTCTTTTCACATGATAGAGCCTTCTGTTTTAAGTTAGTGAAAAAACATTCCTGATTTCTTTTGGAAGGTGACCAATTTTCTCAGTGTGCTGAAACTTGCTAAAGAGTCAGTATTAGTCAATTTTTGTATTACATAAACTACAAGATTTTAAGATTCTACAGCATATTATTCACAAGATTAATGTTGTAAATACCTGTAGCATTTAAAAATTACTGAAAAATTGTGTAATAATGATGCTTGAAGCATAACAAACCTAATAATGCATGTTTAAAAGAATTTTAATATTGTCATGCTAGTTTTCAAATGGGAAAATACTGGATTCCAGAAATGATAAGACTCTCAGCGCAAAGCCTGTGATTCTTCTTGGAGAAGATGCAGGGGGATAAATTGTTCATTTGAATGAATTCAGGTTAAGTTCTGCCATGAACAAAGTCAGGATTTGTCTTCTTAGGAATCCATTTTTCTTGTTAACTGGGCTGTCAGCTTGTTCATTGGACCATAATAGTTTCAGGCTTTTTTAATTAAAAATAAATAAATTTTTTAAATAGCCCTTAGTGTTTATTAAAATGATTTTTGAACATTTTGAATTTTTTTTTAAAAAAGAATTCAAAACATGTTGATCTGACAACATAATTGTTTCAGCGATTTTTGAAATTTTAATAAAACTAAGTGTATGAACATGTCTTTGCACTGAGAGGAAATAATTTTTTTAGCATCCCATTTTAGTGGATGTATCAGAAATGTGTGTTAACAATAATATTCTTGTCACATTGCACTGCTCTGCTTTCCCTCTTAGTCGCAACTCTGCCTTCACTCAAGAAGGAGCCCGGTTACGACCCTCATCAGTTGGACATTTAGTGGATCATGTGGTTCACAGCTCCCCCAGTGAAGTGTTTGTAAATCACAGATCTCCATCCTCCACCCAGGCCAACAGCATCATACTGGAATCATCCCCGTAAGTTTGGCTCTTACCACACCACTGTAGCCTGCAGGGCTGCTGAAGAGAAGTTAGAAATCTTGGCCTTGAAGATTTTATTGTTAAATGTGGGGTCAGGGAGAGCCAGGCAATCTAATAAAAAGGTGGCTATTATTTATAGAGTATTAGTATAGGTCTTACTGTGAGAAAGACTTAGATGGTACAGAACTGAAGACCTGTGTCTGACATATTCCAGGTTCAGGATTACAATACCATCCCCACCAACCCAAGCTGTGGGTTTGCTGTAATGTAACCATCAGTGTCTGGATGTGGAACCAAAAGGTGGATTTTTGATAGAATTGAAGAAAACTTTTCATTCCCACAAGTTTGGAAATGTTGCTTTTTGTCAAGGCACAGAAGTGAGCTTTACAAGCTAGGTAGCCAAAATACCTTTTAGGCACCCCAGCATTTGGACATTGCTAGTGTATTTGGTATATTGTTACAGAATTTATTTTTTTAAGCTGACAGTGTCAGGCTTTCCTCCCCCCCCCAATTATGCTGGATATTCTTTATACTGTAAGCTTACTTACTGTAAAATCAAATGGGCAAAATAAGAACTATTATTGTATATTGGGTCCAGAAGGAAGACAAACAAAAAACCCATTGACTTATTCAAAGATACTGAAATGCACAATAAATTGTGTTCAGAATACAGATTCATTGGGGAAAATATTGCAATATATACCATTTCATCACTGCCACTGTACCCTGTTAGTATAGCTGTATGTATAATGTCAGATATGCCTCCATAATTTTGTATAACAATCTCTGTTAGCAGAGAAATTGTGCTCATGGTTTCAAAACCATTTGAGAACTGTAAAACAGCACATACCTAATTACATGTTTATAAACAAATGGTATGTCTCAGGAAAAATTACTCCGGGAAGTTATTTAAACACAGTTTTAAAACCTTGCTTAGACTGAGTGTACTTTCAGTTTTAACAACCATGGTAATAGTTAGGAGGGAAATAAAATATAAAACTTTTAAAGTTTTATAAAATAGCACGTGATGCTTTTTACAGTAGGCTATAATAGTTACAAATTGACCCTCAGCTAGTTACTTAACTTTCAGGATTATGTAATATTAATTTGACCTAATCACGTAAATTGTCCCTTTTTTGGTGGACTTTTTAACGTATTCGCATGTCAAAGGACTCTCAGAACTGGAACAGTCGTGAATCTTTTCTCATATTAGAGTTTTGTAGTCCAAAGGCCACAGAGGGTCAGGTTGCTTCTGTTCTAAAGCTTCCAACTAAAGTCAGTTATGAGAAACCCTGACTGAATGGCTGAATGAGTGATACAGTGAAGAAAGCACAACTTTTAAATACTCTCTTTTATTCGTATGTCTTTGGTTGAAGTTGTACAAGATCTTCCTGAGTGTTCTTAGGATTTGTTTATTTAGTACTTGATTTCTTGAGTGAGTCACCATAGAAATGAGTCTTAGAAAGAGAGGAAGTGGTTTTGTACAACTCTGGCTGTTCTTTTTCATGTTTTTGCACTTTTTCTGCAGAAAAAGTATCACTCTTCCATCACTAAGTGTAAGGGGCTCAGGTTTTCAGTTTTTTTCCTCTTGTTGGAAGATTAAAACTAAAATTTAATATCCCAGTATAGATCTCTAGTATGAGATACTTTAAAGGATGAGGACGTTGACTTTCAAAAATATATGAACCCCATTAAGGCCTTTTGAAGTTTTAAGGTGATGTTATTGATTCAAGATTTGCCATTTATGAAGTAAAATAGTAGACAAGAAGTTCATATTAGCCATATAATTTTAAACTATACTGTTCTACAGTCCAAAAAGCTATTTCATAACCAATTTGACCTTTCTAGCTGAAAATGTTTTAGAAGTCCATGTGCTAATTTTTCAGAAACTTTTATTTATTGATCAAATTTATACGTGTGAAAAAGAGGGGCTAACCTGAATGGCAATAGTTTAGTGATCTTTTTGAGTTTGGAAACAACATAGCAAAAGAAATTAACAGTTTCCATGCAGTTCAGAAGGATATTATAACTTAACTAATATACCCTTTAACTGCACATCTTTTCTCTATCTGCATGTCCTGTTCAACGCTAAATTGAGAGATAGTGCTTCTAGTTCCCTGAGGTAATGATAACCTCAGATTCCAAAAGCACGTGATAAGTGTTTAGTTTAATAAATTTATGGGGATGTGTATGGAACTTTTGCTAAATATATTAAAAAGATCAGACCGGATATCTGTAACAAAAATACCCAAAGCTTGCCAGTGCCAGGGTTTGTGTGTTATTTTATTATTATGTAAATTGCTGAATTCAGTAACAGAGAGCTGCTTTGCCTGCAAAATAGGCTGCTTTCACTGCCATTGTCTGAGCATTCATAAGGAAATTCAAAGCTGACTGGGCAAATATAAAGCATTGAAGTTTATGCCCAAGGCTTGATTGTTAGTTCTCACAATTCATTATGCTAATATATTACAGTACTTGCATTGCTGCTTGTAAAATGTTCATTTAAGTAACTTTTCAAATCTTTTCTATAAGTTTGTGTGTTCGGTCGGAATTTATTTGTGTTTGTTGACACGTATGTACGGGCATCTAGTCAAACATAAGATCCATCTTCTGCTTTTATCAGAATAACTTCTTTTGTGTTTCTATTCATGTTTTCTGTTTCTTTTTTTCTTTGGTTTAAAACTCTCAGGAGTAATTGTTTTCAGGAAAATACATAACTTAAAAGACTGAGTAATCTGTGCTGGCCAGACTTGAATGAATGCATAGGCAGCTAAAAATCTCTGGGTGACCTTTGTAAGTCTAAATAGTGTGTAGCTGCCTTGCAGATTTGTTTTGCAAATGTTGATAATCATCATATTTTTCTCTCCACAAAAATGAATTTAGAAAAGCTGCTTATCTTGAAAAATGAAATGTGCTCTTTTCTGTTACTTGCACTGAAAAGTGTTAAGAAACTATTTTTCTTCCCAACTGTGTTTTGAACATGAGGTTCTTCAGACATCAGACTGAATAATTAGTACATTTTTTTTCTCTTAACACTTCATGAAAAAAATATTTTCCTAAAGTTGAAATAAAGCAGAAAAATAGAGAAAAATATTGTTGAGATCTTTTCGAATGTGCTGTTTTCTTTCATACACTGACAAAAATGTTACCAGTTTTGTTTTCTAAGAATATTGACTAATTTTTTTAAACTAAAGCAGAAAATACTTGGCATTTCAAAGTGAAGTGTTCTATTTCCCAGTTTTCATGCTTTTTGAAAGAGGTTCATCCTTTTTTTTTTTTTTTTGAAGTCAGTATACTTAGTTTTTCTTAGAGTTTTTTTTATTTTTGAACATGTATCTGGGAACTGCCTTTCTTGAATTGCATGGATCCAAATTATATGGTATGGAGTTTGATGTGTGTTAGGTTTTCCGATTGGCAGCAACTTGAAACCTAGTGCAGTCTCATACTGAGAGTCTTGCCCTGCTAACAGTTTACTGAGGTGAGACTACTAAATACAGGAGAGCTGCTCACGTGGCTACCTGTGTGTTTTGGAGGGAGTTATGTGATGAGTTACCACTACAGCTTGCTGATAACCAAAGGAGCAGTGTCCTACTTTTGCCTCTGGGAGTGTCCTTCCCTCCCTGTATGGTGGCCAGCCCTGAGATAAACCAGAGGATTCAGGCTTGTCCAAAAAGTATTTTTGGTTGCTTGGTGTAAGCTGCGTTAGCCAAGGGAGGAGCACCAGTTCTTTAAGGAAGCAGCCAGGGATGGGGGTGAAAGAACAGACACCCCTATTTTTGGTGGTAGCGTTCTCTTTAGATTTAGCTATAACCTGTAAGTTCATTCTTGATGGTTTATGGATCTGGTATCAGTGGGCTGTTGTCTGAAATCGTTAAATGACTTAATAGCACCTTTTACTGGGGAGCCTGTGGAGGAAGACATATCCTGCTGATATTTAGAAACTGGCATTCAAACCAAGTTATGGGAACTGTGAGCTTGCTGCCCTTTTGAGCTTTTCCAAATGTTCTTCTAAATTCTTGAATATAAATTCATATAATGAAAGATGAATCATATATTTATGTAATACAAATTACACAGTTAAGCTTTTATTCCAAGAGGACTAACAAAAGGAAATTCTTCATATTATACAAAAACACAGAGAACATTGTTATTAATCTAGAATGGAGTGCTTGCAGATAAGAAGTAGTGAGTTATGCATGCTAAAACCATTTTTTAAAAAGGTCATAGGTAAAAGATGAACTTGCTGGTTCTGTGTACAGTTACTTGTCAAGAAAAATGCTGCAACAGGTGCAAAAATAGGCTGACAATATATTCTATTCCACTACATTTTTGAGGTTCTTAAAATACATACAGATAGTCATCTCTCAAACTCCTGAGTTTCTTCTAATATTTTCAGTTTATTTGCAACCCTGAAAGAACTGTCAATATCTCATGATTGTTCCACTTCATGCTTCTATTTTGGTATTTAGATCTCAAGAGACTCCTATGGATGGGCAGCCTCCAGCGTTACCACCCAAACAATTCAAAAAGAACAGTTGGAACCAAATTCATCATTCACACTCACAGCAAGAACTGGATAACCATATTAATGAAACATTTGATGTTCCTTCATCACCTGAAAAATCCACTGTAAGTTTATTGATCCAGTTGAACCATTCTGCTCTTTATCAGAACGATGGTCCTATTTTACATGAGCTTGGCTCTGAAGCATTTCAGAGCTGCTGTGTTTGTGCATTACCTTGCAGCATTTCTGTTATCCATACTGTCCCTTCACTGGCTCCTGCTGGTTTTACTCTAGCTGCTGGAGTAGTGCTTTGTCAGTTGACAACCAATCACTACATTGGGATGGTTATGCAAACATTTTGAGCATTAGCTTTTCAGCACATGCAGAAATTTCTGCCTAACCTCTTCTTTGAGAAGTCATTTGCCATCAGTTTCAAAGAAGACATTGCAGGTGTTTAATCCAGCTTTAGCTAAAAAGGTAAAGCTGAAAATGCCTGCCAGCTTCTAGAGTGGTTTTATCAGGAGAAGTTTCTTGGGTCTGTGGTTGCATTTCTCATCAGAATTTCCAAGAAAGAGACTATCAAGAGGCCTGCAACAGCAAATGGAAAAATATGAGCAAAAGGGGTTTTTTCCATAATCAAGCATGTGTGAGATGAGTAAGACAGTCCTATGATTGACTGAGGAGAAATCTCCCTGATAATTTTTGTGATTTTTGTCCTTCCAAAAGTTTTCTGTGCTTCTAGATGCGAACAGTAAATGGGACAAGGTACGTCTTGCAGGATGGAAAAACATCCAGATGTAGCAAATACTGTGTAAACAGTTTTGTCAACCTCAAGCATTCAAAATTATAAGTCACCTCCCCAAACTGATACTTGGAAATGCCTTAGTTTATTTTTTTTGCATCCTGAACTGTAAACCTAGGTAAACTGTAAACACCTAGGGTGTTCTCTCAGGCCTTATAACAAAGTCAAGATTCCCACAAAACCTCTGTTTAATTTCATAGCTGGGGTTTTAACAAAAGATTCAAAGGTGAACGTTTGAAGTTTTTGAGTGTTTTGGGAATGTTGTAAAAATTTTTGTTTTAATGAAATGATGAAGCAGAATTTGTAACAGCTTTGTCTTCAGCCAGTGCTTACCTGAGTCACATTAAAGTACTCTTCTGTTTCGAAAGATAACACTACATTAGTCATCAAGTTTTTCTGCCCTGTATTCAGTTATCTTTACCAAATTCACAAAAATAACTTTCACATGTTTTTTTAACTCCTTTTAGTTCTGCAAAACCAACACAGCTGCATGAATGAGATTATTTTTTCTCTGTGCATTGTCAGTGTGATTGTTTGCTGTGCTCCAGTGGGACACATTTATGCAGTCTCACTGAAGGCAGAGCACTGTTGTAATTGAACATCTAATTTGGTCTGCTGATGACTTTTTATTTTGGGGACTGCAGAATAAGGAACATAGCATGACTGAAATTTTTGGAATGTTGTTTTGTTTCAAAATTGCTTTTCTGACCAGAATTCAGGTTCCTGCACCACTGAAGTCTTCTGCTGTTTCATCTCAAATATTTTAAAGAAAATCCCTCACCATTTTGACTTTTATATAAAAGCTTTGAATTTCCTTTTTCTGTTGCATGTATGGAGAGTGTGTGTAGAAAGGTAGTAGGACACATATGGGAATGGCAACTTTTCACTCCATCTGCAATCCCTAAGTATCCAGTCCGAAAATGTCAGAAGTACTTGAAAACAGGTGTGATCACTCCCTTCTGTCAAACACATTAATGATGGCATACAGTGCTCTCTGCACATTTTGCATTATAAACTTCTGCTCAAAATAGCATCCCAAAGCAGGAAATTAGCATTTTCCTTTCTGACTGGGGAGTGCAGTGGCACAAAAGCTGCCAAATGCTGCAGGTGAGCACTTGGTTGATGTTCATTCTGTCTGAGCTCCCATGCCAGTGGGCATAGGCTGAAATGATTGGCATATGATAAGGCTTTCTTAGACCCTTCCTTTTCACTAAGATTTCTTGTGTTATTACTTTCCCAAATTTTTCACTTTTTCATTACTGTGAATGCATTGGCAAATTTTGTTTTGTTTTAACCAAGAACTGAAGACGCTTGCAACTGAGTTAACTTCTAATGAGTCAAGTTGTGCAGACTTCTTTAACCTAATGAAACTCCAGGTTCTGGACTTTCTTACATCTGAAAATATTTGCTTTTCTAAGTTTGTTTTTTATTTTTTTGAGTATGAGTCTTCTGCTTTACTGTAACTGGTAACATTGACAACTTCATTGAAACACATTTCTTTATTCCTTTGCATCTTCACTGTAGGAACTATAGAAATACTAGCTAATGTTCAATCTGTGGAATAAATATAGATGGGACCCAGCCAAAAATCACTTCAATGGCACTAAGTTGGTATTTTTCAGATTAAAAAGGTAGCTACTATTCCTCAGTTTATTGGCATTTCCTTTAACAGTGTTGTTGTCATCCAAATAAAACCAAGAAAAAAGCAGCTAAAATGTTCAGAGTTGAATCAGTGCAGAGCATGTGTCACACCTCATACTCCACTAGACTGGAAATGGAGTAAGGAATAGGGAACCAGGATTTCCTTGCTTACTGCTGGCATATTGCCATTAATAGAAACAAAAGGATGCCTTCAATTATCTTCCTTTTTGTTGTATTACATTCTTATTGCAGCTCTTCACTGTGGTCTTAATTAAAAAGAATTTAGGAAATTTCCATTTAGTAAGCTGTTTTTATTAGTTTTGAAGCCAGTTAGTCTTTTCTAATGTTCTGTCTTACTTTGAGCTTATTTTGACTGAACAGAACTTTAACTTAGTTATGTCCAAGACTCTTAAATGTGTAATTTTTCCCTTTTATGCAAACCCAAGATGTTTGTACTCTTGCTTGATAATTTCTCAAGTGTCCAGGAGCAATTATTTGATAAGGAAACTGCAGAATTATTATATACAATATCCTCAAAATGTAACTATGAACAAAAGATATACTAATGTAATATAACTTTTGTCTCTTAGCCCAATGGTGGTGTCCCTCATGACAATCTTGTTATGATCAGAATGAAACCAGATGAAAATGGAAGGTTTGGCTTCAATGTAAAGGTAACAGTACATCTATTCCTTTTACATTTATTAAGGTTATTTTCTGACATTTGGAATTCCTTACTAATCTAATTTGTTTTTAAAGGGTGGATATGATCAGAAGATGCCGGTGATAGTGTCCAGGGTAGCTCCAGGAACACCTGTAAGTTATCAAAAAAGCAGACTTGGTAGCAATATCTGTGTTTCTTGAAGGATGTACTGAAAATGATAAATTAGTTCATAGCTGCCTATGAAAATTAGTTTTTGCTATAACATTATCAGAACAAAGCAAATTACATGCAGTAAGAATTTGATGGGGATGTATAAAACATATTTTAAAGTTCTTCAATCCTCAAAAGTATTTTTTTCCTACTGAAAAAAGTTTAATTTCTGAAAATTACAGGGCATTACAGATGCTTAGTATGCACTGGTGCTTGAGCTGTGCCATCCTAAAAATACTTTATTGCTTTTTTTAGATATAGACATTCAGTAATTTCACATAAATTACATACTGAAAGAGTGTTAAAAATAACTAAAATAGCAAATGTCTTACTTCAGTGACAGATGTAGCCGAATAAACCCAAGATGTAGATTAAAACCAGACATTATGAATCATTCATCAGGTCTGATTGCGTGTTGTTACTGATGTTTAGTGACTATAAAAGTGTCTTCAAACTAGGCACAATATTTATCAATTTATTGCCAGAAATCCTGACCTGGTATTCAGCTGACTGAGGTCAGCTCTGTCGATAAGTGTTAGAGTGGAGTTAACGATTTATTTGCTTTTTTTTGTTGTTGAGTTTGTTTGTTTGTTTTTGGTTTTTACTCTTTGAAAGTATTGAAATGTTTGCCAAAATCATTGTTCTTGTATCTTGTTAATTATTATCCTTGAAACATTTAATAATGTGAATAATTTTGGCTTTAAACATTCACTCTGTAGAAAGAAGGTAGTTTATGATGGCTTGTGCTCTTTCTTTTCTGCAACAATGTTTAGACTGTGATTATAATAATGATTTTAACACCTGATTCCTCTCTCTGAGATTACTGGGAGTTGTGCATTGTTTTTTGCCATTGCAGCATTTCAGACCTGAAGCATTTAAGCCTGTGAAATTGATTTGGTCATGGTTTTGCCATGTTTTTCTCCTCCCTTCATAGATAAAAACATCCTGCTTTTTAATTTTCTACACAAAGGGTGATTCAAACAGAGGAGCTCTCTGCATCAGCTGAGGGGTAGAGTAACAGCTGCTGAAAGACACGTTACAGTGCCAGTCACCTCCCAGCTGCAAGTGGGAATGGCACTGCCTGTGTATTGTGTAACACTTGGATTTATCATCCGAACACAGTGCAGCAACCATAGCAACAAGCTGTTAGGATTGGAGAGCCCAAGTATAGTTACTTTAAGTTGTTATTTTAAGGGAAGAAATTGGTAATGGCTTGTGTTACAGATGGTTTTGTTTTTTTTCCTCCAACCTTGCAGGCTGATCTGTGTGTCCCTCGTTTGAATGAAGGGGACCAGGTTGTGCTGATTAATGGCAGGGATATAGCAGAGCACACCCACGACCAGGTTGTGATGTTTATTAAAGCGAGCTGTGAGAGACACTCAGGGGAACTTGTGCTCCTAGTTCGACCCAATGGTGAGTGGCTCGTACATCATAATTAAAAATAAAAATCCCCACCCTGCTCTCATTTTCTAACCTCCATTTTGTGTCATGGCATGGAATGTTTAACCTGTAAGAAATAACTCCCTTCTCTGAAAAGGAATTGTGACAACACAGTGTATTGATCCCATAATCTAAGGAGTTGTGTATAACTAAGTGTTGGAAACTAATAAAAAAGTCAGACATCAAATTTTTTTAACAGAAAGCTGATTTAAATTTTGTTCTCAATCTCATTGATAAAAATGTCCAGAAAGCTCTATGGATATTGAATGTATTTCATAAGGTTATTGTTGTTCCCTTAAGGAAAATTTAAGCCAAACACAAACAAAAAAACCCTCACCAAATATTCAGTATTTGGGTGACTTTGGAGGTATATACAATATATACAAAATCCTTCCATACATTTTTAAAACAATCCAAAATCACTGGTAACATTTCTACTTGAGGAATCTCAGTATAAGTGCTAAAATGCAGTCTAAATAAAAGCTTATGCAGTGTATTGACAAAATACACTGTTGGATCATACCAGCAGATGGGCACTGAATTTAATTCTGTAGCACCTCATAACGATAGTAGAGTTGGAGAGGCAAAAGCAAAATTAAAAATATTGATGCTTAATTCGAAAAATTGAAATTACTTTTGCAGAATACCTCATCCACCTCATAAAAATTTTTCCCTTATTCACTAATTTGCACTCGTCACTTACATGTGCTGTCATTTTGTGTGTAAGTTCTCTTGCAGCTTTTGTGTGCTTACTTTCTTTTTCAGACAAAATTATGAGCTTTGTTTGCAAATCTTCTAAAACAAACTGTCTTTCCCCTTGCATGTTGATTATCTTCATATTCTGGATAAAAACATGTGAGTTGTAGAAGTGAGGAGTTGCCAATTTCCTTCTTTGTAATGATGTAATACAATTTAAAAACAGGCTTTTGAGCAGCATATGCCTGTTATGTGTAGCAGAAGATGCATATTATTTCTGAGCTTATAGGCAAGGCACACATACAGCATTGATAGCTTTATAATGCCACGTATTAAATGCAATTTTCTCAGGTGGTCTGCACATCTTGCCCTAATTACTGAAGCTAAAATGAGTTCTAAGTGAATTGTAAGTAAAATGTAAATGAAGCTGTAATGATATCAGAGGCATGATGTGAGAATCTGAGATTAGAGAGTTATATCAGACAAGGTAGAGTATAACGTGAGTTTTGATCAAAATTTTAGCTGTCAGTGATGGGATTTCACTTAAAATTACTGTTACACCAAAGAAAAAAATAGTTTTATCATGGATTATAATGATCAGTAAAGGCTACCTATCCTTGCTGATGGGGACTAAAATCAATGTGCTAATAAATGTGGATTTTTCTACAGAAGAAATGTGGTGTTTTTTCTATTTTAAGTAAGTGACTTACAGCTAACTTTAGTCAAACAGCATCTTCAGTCAGAGCATTCACACCTTTTCTTGTTCTAGCTGTCTATGATGTTGTGGAAGAGAAGCTGGAGAGCGAGCCTGATTTTCAGTACATCCCTGAGAAATCTCCGCTTGATGGTGTCCATCAAGATGATAATGCTCTGAGGGAATCCATGATTCAGTTAGCAGAGGGGCTCATCACTGGAACTGTCTTGGCTCAGTTTGATGTAAGTACTGTATTGCCTGGAGCTAGGTGCAAGTTCCAAGTCTTTTGGGATTATTTTAAATAGAGCAGATTTCAGTTAAATTTCAGTACAGTCAGCATCCTTTAGCAAAACAATTGTCTTACACTAGCAAAAGAAAAATAGCCAAGGAAAAAATCAATCCTGTATTGTATGTGCAAACTTAAGAATACCTAATCCTAGGTTTTAGTTTTATAAATAGCTTTATTGATTACTTACATTTTTTGTAATGTAATGTATGCTAATAAAATACTTCCATAAAGATGAAGGCTGAAGAATGTCTACCAAAATATGTGTTCTGTACTCAGGCCTTCATTCTATACCTAAGTTGTTGTAGAAACTGAATCACACTGAGCTGTTGACATTCTATGGGCATTCTCAATGAAGGAAGGTAAAATAACCAATGGAAAATACTGCCCTAATGTTAAAAGTTAAAGTAACTGTGTATTTTATAAATAGTTGATTTTTATTGACATATTTCAGAACACTAGTGCATTTTCTGTGAGGCATTAAGTGTTTGATAGCCATGGTCTTTATTCAGCACTGACTTGTGCTTTGGTGATATCCATCTTAAATGCATCAAATCAAGTGGCTTAAAGCAGGAAACAGAAGGTTTATAAAACACAGCAGTGCAAATTCTGTGAATTCCTCACCAAATGGAGACCTAGCATTATATTTTGCAACATATATTTATAAAATATACTTTATATACTATTCTTCAAGAACTTTGGTAAAAGTTCCTTTTATATTTAGAAAGAGCAGATTTTTCTAAATTATTTCAAATTCTGCTTTAATATAAGTTTTCATTCTCCCCAGCAGGTTCAATGTGTAAAAGATTTTTAAACTGGTTTTTTTAAACCTAGATCGTTTCACTGATATTTTTTGTAGCACAAAGATTGTGGCAATGCATGACTAAGGCATGAAAGGGCAGGAACCTCTCAAAGGCAATTTTGTGCAGGAAAAGTGCAAGGTAATCAGGATTTGCTCTACAGTTATCAGAATACAGAAGGACGTCTGGGGAAAAAAAACAGAAACTGTAACTGAAACAAGTGCAATGTAGGTGGATGCCTGTACACAACATAATCTGCTTGCCCCAAATCACCAAGTGGGATGTCAATATCAGTGAATTCACTTACCACTATACAATACTACTTTTTCTCTGGATCAGTGTTCTAATGGAAACTTGAAACTTAGTGTTCACTTTGTCTTTAAACAAATTTTGGTTACATCTTGGTCGTTTTCAGTGATCCCAGAGCATAACTAAATTTATAGTGCTTTATTTTTAAAAGTATTTTCATGTTTGTTGAAGCTATTGTTACTCCATATGTTCTAAAAAACACCTCTTTTTAGAGCAAATTCTTTTTAGCCAAATAATATAATAATGAGTCTATTGCATCTATTATATTCTGACCATCAGCTTTGTCTTTTAGCAATTGTATAGGAAAAAGCCTGGAATGACAATGTCTTGTGCCAGATTACCTCAAAACATTTCCAAAAATAGATACAGAGACATTTCGCCTTGTAAGTATTGCTGTGTGTATATGTACCCTAAAAGTATTTTACTGTGGTTAGTAAGTAAGTAACATCTTTCAAAATTTTTTTCAGATGATGCTACACGGGTTATTTTAAAAAGTAATGAAGATTACATCAATGCAAATTATATAAATGTGAGTAGTATTTTTTAGAAGTGCTTCTGACATTAAGCAATTCTACAGATTTTTGATGAAAAAATTGATTAAAACCCCCTATTTTTTATACTAGAATGACTACTAAACCTCTACTCAGGTGATTTGAAATTTCCTGTAGATATATTTACTTCCTAATGTTTTGTGGCACATTTTTTCATAAATGTTAAAGTCTAGCCCCACATTTAATGTGAAAAAATGCAAACTGAAGCAAGCCCTCTCCAAAGCAATTAATTCTTCTTTTCTGATTACTTTTCTGACAGTTATGTTCAACAACAGTAAAGTTTAGTTTGGCATCAGTCTCTTTTGCATCTTGTTTTTTTCATTGTTAGTAACAGCAAAATTACAGCTACTTACTTCAATGAAAAAAGCCCAGATATTGAATTCTGAGCTGTGTTTTAAAAGCTAGTGTCAAAAATCCACAGAGCAAGAAATATTTGCACCTGAATTATTTGCCAACTGCTCTGTCCTTTGTTCTTTAAACCATTAATCTTCATTATGGCAACTACATGACTGTCAGTTCATATGTAAAGTGTATTTGAATCTTTGTAGTAATTTTGCATGTGAAACACTTAAAAGAATTTTTATCTGTGCCAATTCATATTTGCTACCCTTTAAGAAATAGAATGAATATCATGGGTGCTTTTTTAAAAATTACGTACTAAACTGTGAATGTCTGATGCCTGACTTCCTTTTGCTGTAGGAATTGAAATAATGACTTTGTCTTCTCTTAGATGGAAATCCCTTCTTCCACAATAATAAACCAGTACATTGCTTGCCAAGGTCCATTACCGAACACCTGTCCTGATTTTTGGCAGATGACTTGGGAGCAGGGCTCTTCTATGGTTGTAATGTTAACAACTCAAGTAGAACGGGGCAGAGTAAGTAAAACATTTCCTTAAATACCACTTCCATAATCTTCTAAAAAACTGTTAGTGATTAGCCTTTAAAAGATTAGAGCAATATATTGTGATGGCATATAATATGATGATGGGATAGGAGGAAGTAGTTGTAAAGTAGATATAAGAAAGAAATTTTTACAGTGTGGGTGGTGAAATAATGGCATAAGTTGCCCAGAGAGGCAGTGAATGTCCATCTCTGGAAACACTGAAGCTTATGTTGGATGGGGCTCAGGGCAACTCAATCTAGTTGGAGATGTCCCTGCTCATTGCAGGGGGTTGGACTGGATGGCCTTTAAAGGTCCCTTCCAACCAGAACTGTTCTATCATTCTGTAACTGTTTTTTGTAAGAGCAGTGCATTCCTTTTGCAGTGAAGAGTCTTAGATTTTAAACCTTCTGGTGGTGTTAATGCAGCAAATTTATACGCTGTTCAGTCCTGAAATGCACTTAACTCTTCATGTATTTCCTAAAATACTTTCAGTCTGCTTTGTTTGATTCTTTATTGTAAAGTGCAAAAGCATCTAGAATTTACCTTCACAGAATTTTTTTTCTCTAAACTTCAAATTAAGGAACTCCAAGAAGTTGCATCAGTTTTCATAGAGAACTTCTTTGATACATAGTGAGATTAATTTTTAAGGCAGCCTAACATAGCTTTGTAGTGTTAATATCCCATGCCAGGATGGCTGTCTTATCAAGAATTTTCTTAAAACTTGAACTCTAAATTTTTCCACAAAATGTTATTCTGTGGCTATAAAGATTTGTTTATTAATGTGAAGTAATCATTGCCTTTTAATTTGTATATTAAATGTGTTAGAATACTAGTAATAGAGTCGTTAGAGTTCAAATTAGTAAAAATAATTGTGTATGGTGCTGTAAAAGGCCTCAGGTGTGTTTTGTGGCTTGTTTGGTTTTGGTTTAAGCTCTACTTTCTCCTTAATAGCTTTGGATTTTATGCAGTTTTATCCTTTGGAGATAGGCAAAACAATCAAGTGTGGTCATACACACAGTGTAATTCCAGAATTATTTGGTTTAGTCTGAAGCATCCACAGTAGCACTGGCTGGTTAAGTGTGTGGACAGAAATGACTGTCTGGAGTAATAGTGTAGCGGAATTCCTCCATATCTGGATTTCTTTTGAAGATGGATTTACTGTGGGTTGTGGCTGTTCTGATCAACTTGGACTGTTCAGCTGTCTGTATAGATTCTGATTTTTTAATAACCATATATTTGCTGTGAGGTCAGGACTCTAAACAGAATTAAAATAATTGAAGGGAAGTTGCAGTGTTTTTAAACCATTTTTTAGTGACTCAATGTTTGCATGATGCTGCCTGCTCCCAAATAAACAGGATTAGAGGGAATTTCAGTACAAGTGCCCTTTTACTTTACGTTTTGTTTGCAGATCTGCTAAGAACAGACTTGCAATAGCAGTTCTCTGAGGTTCCCACACCCCTTCAATAATGATATTTGTGGAGTTCTTTGGAGAGCTGCTTAATAATGAAATAAAAGGACTTATCTGTCTTATACCCATAGGCAGACTCCCTGCTCTAAAGCTGATCATGAGGCTTCTGACATCACTATCCCACTGCATGCCGGGATGTCTCAGTGGAGCAGGAAGTCTGCAAATCTGGCTGCTCTTAAAGATTCGCCAGGTGGGTTGGAAATGCAAAAGTACACTTGAGCTGAAATGACCTCTGTAATTAGGCATTTAAACCATATATCAGAAAATCGTAGTGTTTGAAGTTTTCATTCACATTTGAGAACTTGATTGGGAGTCTTTGACGTCTTCCATCTTCATCCCCCTATTTTCTGCATTAGCTTAGCAACTTTTTTGTTGCATATTTCCTTTTTTTTTGTTTGTCCTTTTCCCATATAAATGTACTTTGGGAAGATCAGGTTAGGATTTTGGAGGTCAGAAATGTTTATAAAGCAGCATCTTTGTCACTCAAGTGTTAAGATGGAATATTTGTAGATAAACTCTTTAAAAAATTGTAATGGAAGTTAAAGGCGTGCATCTTCAGTTAAACTAATTGCAAGAGCTGGTGCATGTGTTCTCTTGGAAAGAGAGACAGGAAATCTCTGTGGTACCTTATTTTATAAACAGTAATTAGGTAATGAAGTCTATTTGGTAAGTGAATAGTGATTACAAAATGATCAAAATAATCTGTAACAAAGGCATAAAAACTAAAGAAAATGAAAATAATACTCTGAATTTAAACACAGGCATCTTTAAAAATGTGTTGACCTTAGGTTAAATGCCATCAGTACTGGCCAGAGCCATCAGGAAGCTCATCATATGGGAATTTTCAGATTACCTGCCATTCAGAAGAAGGAAATCCTGCTTATGTCTTTCGAGAAATGACACTGACTAATCTGGAGGTAAAATCTTAATATATTTTCATGTATCAATCTGCAGAGTCCTTGGATACTACCTAAAACATACATAGATTTTCTTTTCAACTTGGTGGCATATCCATGTAAACAGAACTGTTTATTTCTAGAACCCTCTAGAAAACCACTCATTGTCATGTACTTTCCTAGGAGAAATTCTATCCACAGAATGATAACCTTTCATAAGCAAAAATATCACAGAGATTCATTTTTCATAAATATACTAATTGGATCACATGAAGGATATATTATTTATCCTTAAAGTGTTTACTGGTGTCTTTCATAACCTGGCCAAAGAAAGAGAGTAATAAAAGAAATTGAGAAACTTGTTATTCCCTTGATGTTTTCAGAACATGAGACATTAGAAGTGTTTCATCATCACAACTGAAAGTCTTTGTAGAGGCAAACAGTTCTTAATAATTCCATCCTGAACAATATGTGCAAGAAGATGGAAGATAAATCCTGCTGAGAGAAAGATGAATCTGGAGTGGTGACTACATGTAAACAAGGACCTTTTTGAACATGCAGTGCATGATTTTCAGGGCATGTGTAGTTTTCAGAGCCTCCCCAGCCAGCATTTCAATTTCAGAAATGTTTGGAAATGAGTGTCTGGAATTTAGTTCGCATATTTATTTCTCACTGCTTGAGTTACTGGTTGAGAGGCCAGTTTTATAGAGCTGCCTTTTAATCAATTTGCTGTTAAAATTCCTGCCCTGTGTCCTGTTGAGACAATTGCTGGTCTGCTGTCAGCCGTGGAATCTCTGTAAATGATTCAGTGCCTAAAGGCTATTTAAAATGCAGTAGCTCCTCTTCTTTTGAAATTCGACTCTGGTTGCCCGGGCTGTCCCCTCCCCTAAGCAGAGGCCGATTGATTATATTTGTGATACCAGAGCAAGGGCCCGAGGGAGTAGAAAAGAAAGTCCTTGTGCCTTGTTAGGTGTGGAAGCTGCAGATTAAGGCAAAACATTGCTGCTGTTCACACAGGGTCTGATGGAAAACTTTATCTCCCCTCCCTACCCCATTTCTGTCATTTGATCTTGTAAGATACCATCTCATTCTGTTAAATTTGGTTTGCTAAGAGTATGACCACCTTCTTGTACATCTAATGTTCAGTTAGATTCCTGGTATCCTTGAAGTGCTTTGCTATTATATACTCTGTAATTTTTTTTCACCTGTTGAAGATGTAAGCATTTGTGGATTTCCTTTTTCCCTTTTAAGAAAAAAAAGAAAAAAAAAAAAAAGTAATTACAAAATCCAGGATGACCAGTGGTTAACACTAATAAAGCACTGCTAGTTGCCTGAAGCTACTTTGATTGTGGGTACAAGTTGCTATAAATGTACTGTTGATTTTTTTATTATTCGTGGCACTTTTTTTTAAATGGGACTTGAATTACCCTTGATTAAATTTCATGTTTCTGATTAGAAAGAGGAAAGCCGCCAGCTGACCCAGATCCAGTACATAGCATGGCCTGATCATGGGGTTCCTGATGATTCCAGTGATTTCCTGGATTTTGTGTGTCTTGTGCGAAAGAAGAGGGCTGGCAGAGAAGAACCTGTTGTTGTTCACTGCAGGTATCAAATCTTTTTCCAATTTTATTAAATCATCAAAGTGAACTTTTTATCATCAAATAGATGTTCTGTGCTTTCTTCTTGAAATAAATATTTAATAGTATCTGCTTTGGAGATGATAGGAAAGCTCAACATTGAAATAAAACAATTATTTAACGTGGTAATCACATTTCAGTAAGCAAAATTTTGAATAGCAACATGCGTTGATCTCTGCATTTTGCTGGGATGTTTTGTTTGCAATTTAAATGTTTGTGGTAGCAATCTACATAATTCAGAGAAATGGCAAAAAATACTTAGAAACCATGAGGAATAGGTTCCTGTTTTACAAAGCTCTAGAATAGCTGTGTGAATGATCCATAGTGGAAAATGTGAGTAGTTTATTAAAAGATCAATTAAAAGACATTTTCTCTGAAGTCTGCAGTCTTATGCTACATGGTATTTTGATACATACATTAAGATGAGACATTTTTCTCAACAATTTACCTTTGTCATGAATTAAATTAACTGTTGTTTAGATCTTTACATACACCTGAAATGCAACTTCTCTTTTTCTTTTGCAATACTTTTTAATAGCATTATCCATTCCTGTAGTGAATTTCAAGATCTTAATAATTTTAAAATACCTGATCAGCAAACTAGAATAATGCCAGTTGTTTTCACATGAACATGTGCTATCACAATTCTTGGGGAACAATTCTGTGAATAATATTTGACTTCTCAATTCTGAATACTCCCCAGAGAGTCAGTGTTACTGAGTCAGGCATATATTGTTCTTTTCAGAGAGAAGCTGAGAAGTATAAGGGATAAAATAAATTTAAAGGCTACAAGTAAACTATTTATTAAAGAAGATGAAAGAAAAAGAAAAATACACTTTGTGTATCAGAAATTGTATTTCATTAGTTCTTCTCTCAAGTTCTGTTTTATGCAGGTCAGGGTGAATCTTACTGACTAGGGAAACAAGTACCAGAATGCCAGTGTCTTAACTGATAGTGCTTCTCAGCTTCCATTACTGATATATTTTTGGTTAATATGGTTGTGAAAAGCTGGTGAAAATGGCAGCCAAATACACTCTCTATGATATAAGGTGTGCAAGTCTGCAGAAACACTGGAAAAACAACACTGGAGAGTAGGAAGTTTCATTCATCTCAAGGAGGCACCAGTTCAGCTCCAAACTGAAAACTTCAATGTGTAATTGAAGCTTGTATGAAAAATTTATGTTTCACAGAAGAAAAGAGATGGACTATCACAGTTGAACATAATTTACTTAATTGGCCCAACTTGGTGGCTGTTGGGAAGTATAACCAAATTCCAGCAGGGAGTCAAGCAGAAGGAGCCCAGGTGTTCCTCCATATGGTGCATGCACTCTATTTTTAACATCTCTTCAGTATAATATGACAGGGCATTAGTGCAACAAAATTTGTTTTCAGGACTAAGCCACCAGCTTTAGTGTGAGGAATCCAAGTAGCTAATAGAAAATTATTTTATTTTGTACAATAATAATTTAAAACCATAATGGTTCAAACCCACAGAGATTATAAGAAAACAAAGACCTTAAGGAGTTGGAAAGGTTTTTGTTATACTGAGCTGCATAAACCACTCGTTTCTGATGTTTTGTCATGTGGTTATTTTTATCTTTACAAGAGCTTACTAATTTCGTTGAACAGTTTCTAATTCTTGTTCTAGATGAGATGGGGAACCACCCATCCTGCCCATGCCCTTCTTGATTTTCATGCCCTGTCTCAGTGTCCTACTCCATCAGTCAGTGATTGCTTTTTCTAAGCTGGAGAGTCCTATCCTACCTTATGTTTGTCATAGGAAAATTATCACATTTTTCATTGTTGTTGTCCTCTGACTCTTTTGAAATGATGTCATTAGGTTCTTTGACAGTTACTGTTTGTTCCTGCTTGGATTTGATAAAGCATTCTGCATTTAAGTTCTATATGTATAAATTCTAGAAATATGAAATACTACTGAATCATTTTATATAACCAGCACATTTACATCTTGTCTTAAAATTCTTATGACATCACTGAAATATAGAGTAGCTTTAATGCCACCTCCTGGACAAAGATTTAAATAGTAGTTTAGCCAGACTTAATTTGAAGTAACTCTTTAAAATCAGAACAAGTAACTTCTAAAGTTTCAAATGTTTATATGAATCACTTTAGATCCAAATACTTCAATTTATTGTATGAGTTAGGATACTGCTGGCATTTCAAAATATGTATTTGGCCCTATATTCGAATGTGGGGAAACATTTGTTTCCTATTTCAAAAGTGCAACATTAACTGAAAAATTTGAAACTGTTTATTGAATTCAAGGTTAAATATTTGGTCTTTAAGGTCTGCTGCTTCTGGAAAGGCATTTGTGTACACAAAACAAGGTAGATGAATCTTCAGATTTGTTTTATTTCTAAGGGAAAAAAAGTTTGTCTTTAAGCTGTCTTGATAATGTTGCCATTCTGAGATGTGTATGTTTTGGTACTTCCTTGTCTTGAAAGGGATTGTTGTTATGTATTCCTTTTCAATCTATACAATCCAGATCTATATTGTACTTTTTAAAAACAAGAAAGCAATCCTTATTGTCACCCTACAGAGGTTTCTAGTAATTGTTCTTTTCCTTACTTGGAAATAGGAAGGTATTTATCACTTGAAAGACTGAATATGATTTTATTAGCCCAGCATTCCAGAAATCATCATTTCAGTAATGGTCAAACTGACACAATGTATCCAGTGTATGTTTTTGTTACCCTCTGCATGTTAGTGTGGTTTATAATGGGAACGTGACAAATATCTCTGTAATTCTGCTCAGGGGAATGGCTGGGTGGGGCAGTTCTGTACTGATGGGTTTTGCTCTGTTCAAGTGGGACAGAGGCTGCTTCCAGACACAGGCACAACCAGTCCAATCCCTGCCCCAGCAGTATGGGAGTCGTAATGATCAACCCAGAGAATCCAGGAGAAGGAAGGTCTTCAAGTATGAATTTTACTGTAGACACTTGATTTCATTTTCCACTTTGTTTTGTTGTTGCTTTTCCAGTGCTGGGATTGGACGGACAGGGGTTCTGATCACGATGGAGACAGCGATGTGTCTCATTGAGTGCAATCAGCCTGTTTATCCTCTAGATATTGTAAGAACCATGAGAGATCAAAGAGCCATGATGATCCAAACACCTGTGAGTATCATCCCTGCTGTTCTGTGTTGCAGAACAATAATTTCCTATGATCCAGTCATATTGGATGGATTTTTAATGTACTTGTTGTTGATCACATTGCAGAGACCACCTTTACCCAGTGTAGCTGTAGCCTTGGCTCTCTGCAAAAATAAATTCCTAAGGCTATTGGAAAGGAGCAATTCTTTACATTTCTACAGAAAAAACTTGAAAAAAAAGCAGCAGCTGTTTCAGGGATACCTGGCAAATATTGACAAAAAGGGTCCATTTTCAGTAGTGTAAAAATCGCTCAGAGAAGAAAGCAGAAACCTAATTCCAGGTGTTAAGAATGGGAGTAGTATAAAAGATAAACACTGGAAGAACCAAGACATGCAAGAAAAAGCTTTGGTGATGAAATTCAGTGATTTTATGTTGCCTTAGCTGTAGTGGAAACAAGCTTTAACTACACCCTGTAATGACTTAAAGGAAAATTATCAGAGAAATAATACTTGTAAAAATCAGTGTAATTGAATCTACACAAGATGCATCAAAGCAATCATAAGCACACTTAGTCTAAGAAAAGTAACTTACAACAGGATTATTTTGGGGCTTTCATGGCATTTGATATACCTTAAGATACCAGAATTTTTCATGTTTGGGTTTTGTGAGAATATTCATGTACTATATTTCAGATTTGTAAGAGTTTTAGAACAGATTTAGAAACTTGCTGTTGTATCAGTCAGGTATTGCTTATCTCTAAGAGCAATTTGTGTTTACATTTTTAGGAAGTACCTAAAATGGGTGAAAAGGTTGAGTTATGTTGTCTTTCAGAAAGAAAAAAAAAAAAGACTTGGATTTTCGGTTGTTCCAAACTTTGGATAGTTCTAGGATTTTTTATTTTTTTGAAAGAGTAATCATGAGTAATTGATGTAGTTTTACATAGTACACAGCATTTAGAGAGAAAGCATCTTGACAAAGAAAAGGCACGGGATCCAATATCAAGTCACAATTACTTGAAGGTAGTTACTCACTGTAGTAATTTTCATGTCCCTGCTGCTGTTCCTCTAATAAAATTTGAATAAGAATGTTTTGTTCTTCAGAGAGTATTAAGGCTGACAAATAGTATGTATGTGTCTCCATTTCTAGGTCATCAGTCATTCAGTGCTGCTGAATTCATGTTCCAGTACTCATGTTTCACTAAAAAGTTGTTGCATTCAGGTAGCACAGGAAGGATGCGAAAGGTGATGATACATGAAAAAGAGCAAAGAGTGGCTCTTGCTATTTGTGACAGTTCTCCAGGATGGATAGCTCTCTCTCTACCATATGTAGAAGGGAAGAAAGTGTTATTAGTAAAGGTAGGAGTTGCAGTGGTGAGGAGTTTAACTGCATTCTTTCAGTGTATGCACAATATCGTCTGGTCTCTTCATTTTTCTTAGAAAACAAAAAATTTCAAGGTTCAGTGAAAAGCAGGTATTTAGTGCATCAGAGGGAGAAGGTCTAATAAAGGAACTGGGTTTTTTAAGGTTTCAGGATCATCAGCCATTCCCGTTCCTCCTTTGGCCGCCTGGAGCTGGGTTCGCTCGCTGTCCGCAGGGGGGCGCTGGGGACAAACACAGATTTTACACCAATGGAGAGAAATGAACTATTTATTCCATATACACGCGCCAGGATAGCAACACTGGTTCTAGTGCTAGATATGTTAATATTCCCTTTTAAGACCTGACATCACTAACTGCTGCATAGAGAGGACTGTTCCACAACAGACAGTGCAGGTGTGCTGGAGTTCTAACCAGCATAGACACATTGGTGCAGGATGCCATGTGAGTTGTGGTGCTTTGCATTTATTTTGGTTTGTTTTCATTATATTCTAATTTGATTACTGTCAAGTTTTTTAACTATTATTTGTATAAAACAAACTTAGTCATCTCTGTGTATGCAGGGGCTAGACTTGGATGCATTGAAGAGTTAGACATTATATAATGTTAAGAAACAGGAGATCTGGGTTTTTAAAACATGAAAGAGTTTTCTTTTAAATCAAATTCTGACAGGGAGGTGCCAGTAACATGCCTGAGTTAATGTAAGTATGAAAAAGTGTTTGAAACTATGGCTTCTAAACCCAAGGGCGTGGAAACCTCAGGTGGGTGAAATTTCAGCAAGGAAATAAAGACCAGAAAATTCCTAAATAGGTGATGTTGTAATAATAGTACTGGGGGTTTGGGTATGACTTTCAGTATGTATTTCAGAGTGCAATTCATCCTATTCTTCTGTTGAGAAACAAAATGCTTTCATCTAAAGTTCCTTTTGTATTGTGTTTCCTAAACTAACTTTAAAGCACAGTTCCTGGCCTGTCAAGAGAATGGGATGGGGAAATCTTAGATGGAAATCTGTTTCCAAATGACATTTTTCAATGACATTTGTTTTCAATTTACTGAATCTATTTTCCTTTTCAGAGTCAGTACAGATTTGTATGTGAAGCTATTTTGAAGGTGTATGAAGAAGGATTTATTAAACCTTTACAAGCATCACTGCATAAGTAAAGAGCAAAAAACCTATGATATCAATTGAGGAATCCTGTCCTCTATAATGAACTGGCAACATTCTTTGTGCCATAATACTGCTTGCAGGAAATGATAGTGAAGTACAGCAAAGAATTGACAAAGGACTTTGAAAACTTCAGCACTGTTGCACTTTACGTTGAAACAAAATCAGTCTCTGAAACTCTTCTAACCTTCATCTGTTTGAAGACTTTATTTTCGTGATTTGCTCCGAACAAACCATAAACTGAAAGAACTAATTGTGTTCAGGGTGATCGACGATATTTCATTGTAGTGCCATATACTGCGCTTCTGGTTGAATTGCTACAAACAAGGCTTGGAATTATTTCACTCTGTTTTACACCCATGTCTCTTAAAATGAAAAACAAATGAAAAAATACACTAAGCCATGGTCTTTTTTCCAGTGCTAGGTTTATTTACTATGTACAGACTCTCACAGTTTTGTTTTTTACAACATTAGCAATATTGCCAATACTAGATAGATACACACTGCCTACTGATGCAGCACACTTTGTCCTACACCCTTACTAGAGACCAGCTGGTTGTTAGAGGAGAGCTGGTGTCTGTTAACCCAGCAGTAGCTGCATAATGCCCACTTACCAGCATCTTGTACAAAATAATAAGAATAAAAATTTTAAAAAACCAACATATAAATAAACAGCATTTCTTTGGCACAGCTTGTGTGTCATACACTGGTGTATTCTGATTCGTGTGATTTCAGATTATGTGATGGGAACTAGTGCATGCATTATGTCTTAACCCCTTAAGTGCCTTGAGACTTACAGCGTACATCCAGTGAAAGGCACTCATGATTCCATGGGGGTGGTATTGTCCTGTCATATTTATCTTAATGGGTTCAGATTTCTAAAATGGCCCCTTGGTGCTTGGAACGTGTTACCATAAGGGGTCATGGAAATACCATTCCCACTTTCCTTATACAAGTACCTGTATGCTACTTTCTGTAGCAAAAGCACCTCTGCCAATTTAATGAATGAGCATTGTATGCTGCTGTGTTGTAATTATAAGAAAAATCTGACACATTCCTTCCAACTAGTAACTTACTAGCATCTTACTGTGAAATGCTGGTAGGTCATTAGAAGCTGATACCTTGTTTTATCCTTTTATTGAGAATAGCTGTTTTACTCGATTAGACATAACCCTTTAATAGCACTGATAATTAAGTTGAACTTACAATCAGATGTGATTTAATTCCATTACTTTCTAACTAACTTGTTAAGTCCTCATAGTTGATTTCAAGCCATGTTCGTACAGGTCTGCCTTTTCTTTGTTTGGAGGGGAGAAGGGAGGAAAACACTATGAAGTTATCCCAGAATTTAATTTTAATTTAGTAATGACCCCAGTCATCTTCTGTTATGCTTGTGCAAAATTGTTCCAGTTGGTATGGGTTGCTTCATATTTAAGTAGCTAGAAGATTTGTAAGAAATGTCTGTCTGATACAGTATCTGAGCTCATTCTAAAGATGCATAAGTGTCCCCATTTTAAAATATTTTTCTAGTATAGGAGAAACCAAGTCAGAAGCAAGGTACCCAATGTAATATATTGTAAGAAAAAACCAGTCACTTACTTGACTGCCCTGTGACAGCATAACTTTGTGCCCTCTATTTAAAAGTTTTAATTTATTGTATTGGTTTCCTGAAAATGTTTATCCATTAAATTTTGTTGTAAGCTATATATATATATATATAGCATAGAATTAAAATGGAAAGGTCTACGCTAAATAATTTTTAACTATTGAAGAATTATATTGTATAATATACTATGTTCTATAGACATTTGAAACAGATCAGCTATGAACTATTAAATGAAAAGGGATTCAGGCAAAGTGAAATCCTGGCTTATGACTTAGTAATGAACAAGAACCACAATGCCAAATGGAAGAGAGAGTTTTAAATATTTTTAGAAAACAAAGTAATATTAGGAGGGCTGTGGCTCTGTTACTTATATTTCTAGATTTGATGCTTAAGTCAATGTTATCCCTCAGTGAAAAATAAATTTTACAAGAATCTCTGTATCTGAACTGAACTGAAAGAGAGTAATATGGTAGCTTTAATCTCAGTTATATTTTAAGCCATTTGCAACAAATGAAAATTCTTTTTTATAATTCTTTAACTTCCATGTGATGAGGTTATTAGCTGAGTTGCTGGCTAGTTAGAAGGTTATATTGAACTCAGCACTCAATGTCCAAAAAGTAAAATAATTCATCCATTGTACTAAAAGAATTTTTCTTCATGGTTAAGTTGTAAACAAAAATAGCATTTGCCCTGTTATTCTGAGGGAAATCAGAAACAGAGGTTATAGCAGCATTAGATAGCATTGGTATGTCACATATTTAAATATTCTTATGTAAAATTGCCATAGCAGTTCGAGTTCAAAAGTCCCATTTATACCACAATTAAGTGTGGGATATGTCTTTATCATCAGTCATTACTGTTTTGATTACAAACACAGGCAAGAATAATAGGTCTCTTCAAAATTTTCCTCTGCACTGACTTGTAGTTTATTAACTAGCTGCACTGGGGAAAAAATTGGAACCAAGTACCTATTCTTAATAATTGGGCATCAGTGACTTTGGCTTCTCCAAAGCCAGGATAAAGGTAACCAAAAACTTGGGAAAGAGAATAGCACTGAAGCCTTTCTGCACCATAAATCAGTAATTTAAATTTTTCTACCTGTTGTGGTATAAATGGCCTTTAAAATATTTTTATATGGCCAAAAAAAGCAAAACTGCTTAATATTTTACTTTGGGTTATGAAGATCTGTATCATCTTTAAGAGTTTTTTAAAGAAGTTTTTGTATGTTTCATGCTGTACAAAACATGAATGTATCTTTCAGACATAATGACTTACAGACCTATATGTGATTGGAAGGAGGAAATGGGGATTTTATGAATAATTATTTTCATACCATTTGATTAGGAAAAATGTTGGGTGGGTGTGGGAAAGAGTATGTTTGTAACACTTCCATGATACAAATCCAGTGAAAGAAAAAAATAATAATTTTCATTGTAAATAAGAGCAATATTATGACAATTTTGTGCCAATGTAAAATGTTAAGATTTTTGGTTTTACTTTTAGGTTCAGATTGAAAACTACCACTACCATCTCTTGTTTAAAATGGATTTGAAGGGGAGTTTTTTTGGTAGAAAGACACAGGGCTCTAGTGGGGGCTTTGAGTGTTTTTTGGGAGCATTTTTTATTTTTGCTAAATATGAAATAAGATACAGGTATTGTTTAATAAACCACCTACAAATTGTCAGCCAGTCCACTTTGAGAAATACTGCATTAGATATTCCAGATACCTGAGAGCTGAAAAAATCATTTATCCTGAATTTGGAAGCATTTGGTATTTTCAATCACTTATAGGTCTTTAGCAGTAAAATACTGCTTTTATGCATTTCATTTTTATCTATTCTCTCCCATTTATGAAAAAGAGAATGCCTGGGGTTTTTTTTCCCAGGAGATTTAATGCTAGCTGACATTTCTTCCATATTTCTCTGTTAAATCTCAAAAGCTTATATGCCATATAGATAAAGCAATAACACTTCTAGAATATCTGATTACAGTCTGGCACACCATCTAGTAAAGAAAGGGTGCGAAAGCAGTTGGGACATTAAGAAACATGAGGAGTTTGTTATGGAACTTGTGTAGCTGGCAACTTTCCGTGGAGACCTTCCAAAAAGCTTCATGGTACCCGTGGAAGGGCCAAAAAGCAGCAGCCATGCTGCAGTTGTGCTGCCCAGGGAAACGGGGAGAAGGGAAGGTCTGGCATAGAGATGTTGGAGCTCCAGGTATGCTGTGGAGCTGAATTATGTGGTATTTTTATGCTTATGCAGTGTGTGTGCAGGTGTGTGGGTGATGTTTGATGGCTCAGGGAATTAGCATGAGCATGAAAAGCTCTACAGATCCACCAATTTCCAAACAAAAGAAGGTTGTCCAGTACATATGCTGTAGTTTTGACTGTAGAGCCACTGTGCAGGCAGTCAGCAAGCCCCTCAGCCCTGAGGATAAAAGGAGTGATTTGGTTATGGTCCATATAAAAATTTTGCATATTTGGACTTCCACCAAGTAGAGGAATGGTGACCTCTAATACCAGTTGCAGTCTTTTTGTAGCTCACATCTCAAGTCCCCAGTTGGCTGAGTTGGGTGTATTTGCCAATTTTAGTATCCATCTTCTGTCTTGAGACTGAAAAGATTCTTTTCCATTGCTAGTTCTAGTGCTGGGATCCGGTATTAAGATCTGGTAAAAACATACTGATTGATTAACTGTGGATCTTGCATGAATATGCAGGGATTTATAATGAGTGGTGACTGGGAAGCTGTTAGAAGGAGGAAATGGTTAGTTTGTTTCAGTGTAACTGTTCTGTCCAGTCTCTGTTATCCCACTGCACTTAGTCACTTGTTTGTTTAGAAGTCTGCAAAGAAGGCTAGTTCCTTATCACTGGATTTTACCTCTGTGCTTGTTACTCCCACAGGTGCGTCTGCCTTTTCATAGGGCTTCTCCTGCTACAAGATCTGGTGCATAAGCTCTAAGTTCTGGCTATTGACTTTGGCATGTTTTGCTCATTGAGATCTCAATGGTAAAAAGGAGAGATAAACGACTTTCTTTAGAAAAAAATGCTGAAATATTCAGTTGTAAAAATGTAGACATTTTGATTAGTAGCCTCATTTTAAAAAGCCACTAAAATATCTGATTCTAGTCTGCTGTAGCAAGAAAGGTGGTTCACGGACTGGCTGGCAGCCTGTTGTTGTGGTATTTCATATTTAGCAAGCTTACACATTTTAAAGGATAATTTTTTTCAAAGTGTTTTGATGTTTGAATAGTAGCACTTTATCTCATGCTTACTACTGACTGAACTATTGGACAAAATAAATTGGGTTTGGAGAGAGATACTTAATGGTTTTCTGTACAGAGATGATTCGGATTACACCCTGGTACGAACACTTTCTGTTGTTCCAACCATTTCTTGTTGATTGTTCATGTGTTTCTGAGGGATTGTCAGAAAATAGATATTAATAAGATAATTCTATCATCTCAATTTTCCTGTCTTAATACAAATATGAAGCCTGCATTTGGGAAAAAAAAAACAAAAAAAAAGGAAAAAAAAGGTGCAAATAGAAACTTACAGGGTACTTGTAAATTTACCTCTGTGATCTCTCTCAGCTAGCTGCAAATTAGCTATGTTTACTGTAAATGTTTCTGCTAAGCATATTTTTAACATTAGATCAATTACCTGGAAATCAGTATTCTTTTTTTTTTTTTTTTTTTTACTTAACTTATTTGAATTTTGATAACTAAAGATAATGCACAGCAAAGTTTAAGGAAGTTGTGACCCTTTTGCACCTAGGCCAGGGGCCTGAAACACGAGTGAAAGGGTTAAACAGTTTATGTTAAGCTGTTTTATTCTTTAACTATAATATATTCACAAGGACTAGACTATGAATGATCCAGTGCAATTATCTCAGTACATTGGGGCACCACAGTAACAGCCTATAATAATATTACTGGAAAATTAAGGTAAGAGGGTGAAGGTTTTATCTTATCCAGTGTATCCAGATTTGTTTTCCATTTGGTTTGCTTCATTTACCAGTGATCCCATTTTAACCAGTCAGTTTGGCAGGGCTGTTTGTGTAAGGTTTGGGAATTTTTTTTTTTTTTTTTTTTTTTTTTTGTGGGAGGGGGTTTTTTTTGGTGAAAAA
>VXBB01011456.1:129308-276142 GCA_013399915.1 Illadopsis cleaveri
CCGGGGCCTGGAGGAGCCGCCGTGGGGACGCTCCCGGTGCCCCGCAGGTGAGCCTGGCAGGTGAAGCCGCCGCGGCCCCCGAGTGGGGCTGGAGCGGGGCCGCGGGGCCGGGGCGTTATGTAAGGGCAGGGGCACCGCGGGCGGGGGTCGGAGCGGGCGGGGAAGGCGCCGGGTGGGGCCGGGTCTCGACTGGGGTCGACCCTCGGGCTCGGGACTGGGTCCTCGCACGGCTCCGGGTGTGGGCCGGGCAGCGCGACGGGAAGCGCCGTGCCCGAGGGGCGCTCGCCGGTCCTGCCAGAGCCATTCCTGCACGGAAAGCTGTGAGCGCGGCTCTGGGGCGGGAAGGGTCTCTTATCGCCTGTTTTTCGATGGGAGAAGTGGAGTGTGTGAGCCAGGAAAGGAGCCGGTGGTGTGAAGTGCTCGGTTGCTTCCCAGCTGTGGAAGATCACCGTATCGGAGAAACGCGGGGTGGCGTTTGTATTAATGAAAGATTGCAGAGCAACAGTAGGTGATCTGCACGATCGCTGGTTTTTTTTCCTTAAGCGTGCTTTTGTGTAGTCCCAAAAAGTCACCCAACCGTCGTCAAAATTCTGAGCTGGATTTTTTTCAAAGACTTTCACAGCCAAAGACTGTGTGTATTTAAATCAAAAGTGAAAATCTGTTTGACTCCTCTATCAAAGTTTGGGATTTTCTAAGAACTTTGTCGCAGGCTTTTTTTTCTTCTTCTTTTTTTTTTGTGTTTGGATTTGAGGTAGGTTTGGTTGTTTTGTTTTGTTTTGGGGGGTTTTCTTCTGTAAAAAACTTAACCCTGTTCATTTTCTCTCTCGGATTTTGTAGCAAAGATGCTGAGCTTTTTCCGCCGCACGCTGGGACGCCGGTCCATGCGTAAGCATGCGGAGAAGGAAAGGCTGAGAGAAGCCCAAAGGGCTGCAACCCACATCCCTGCAGCTGGGGACGCCAAATCCATCATTACCTGCCGAGTGGCGCTGCTGGATGGGACAGATGTCAGCGTGGACTTACCGGTATGAGTGATCCAAGTGTGTTTCTGAAATACACTGGGCTTGTGTTATTCTGATGTGGATTGCTGTTTGCAAGTTAGGTAAAGGCATCGCTCATTGCTGCTGGCAGTCGACCCTGTGACTTGATGTCCACTAAGTTATTGCTCATAAAAAGATTCTGAAGGAATAGTTAACTTCGGTATTCACTGAATGAAATTCGAGAGTGTTTTGCTAGATGTCGTCATGTCCTACACACTGGATGCTTTCTAATGTTTTAATGTAATTGTTGTGCCGAGGCTTAACTTAGAGAGAATAACCTGTTGGGTGAATTGGGTTGTCTTTTTGGTGAGCTATCTGTCCTGACAAAGATGGTGAATCTCATGGTGTAACTTGTTGAAGAGGAGGGATGAGCAGAAGTACTAGCAGGAATTTCTGTGTGGGTTGGGTTTGGTCTGGTTTTGTGTCAGAAATGGATGCAGTTTTTAATGCTAACTCGAGAGGGGAGGGGAAGGGGAAAAATCTACTTCCTTCCCCTCCTCAGGGCAGATTATATAGTAGGGATTGTCTCATAACATGGTGCTTTATTCCGAGGGAGGTGTTAGCCACTGATTTACATTTCTAAAGCTTCCTTAATATGCACGTGCCTGTTCTGCTTGCCTAATTATATACCTGTTTTTGGCCAACAGGATGAGCAGTAGCACCAGAATTGATGTGCTCTGTTTTTCCATTAGCATGTGTTATAGTTGTTAGTGACTTGTTTTAAGCTCACAGAACTGAGCATTAGGAAGTTAGGAAGGTGTGGATCTTTGGGACCTGACTAGTTCCAGAGGATTTTGGTTGCAATCACAGTCGTGCTGGTGTTGGAACTGCTGACTAGAAAGAAAAGCCATTTCAAGACTGGCTGCTCCACTCAGCTCTTTCTTCCCTTTCTTTTTTCATCATGGAGTGTTTAGGTAGTGCAAATAAGTCAGCTTGACTGAGCAGTGTTGTTGATGTAGTGAGCAGAAATAACTCTTGTGATATCCCAAACCCCAAATAATCTGGAGTTAGAGAAACCCTCTGGCATCTTTATTTGCAAAATGACTGTACAGATAGGCGTTTATAGAGGGTGGTAAAATTAATTTGTAAATCTCTGAAGCAACTTAATTAATATATCCAATGCTGCTTAGTTCCTAGGATGTTTGATTTGAAGCCAGGAATGCCCACAAATACTTTATAGCAAGAGTTAACACTTAAAAAGTACTCAAGTTTAAATTGATGTCTCTGCATAACCAGGGCAGTAATCTTTGGAGCTGGAGTCGGCTCTGTAGGCAAATTCCTGGCAGCTCTAACAACATTTCTAAGGCTTGGAGGAGCATAAATTGAACCTGAAGAGGTGTCATGACCTGCCACCTGGCCTATAAATCTCAGACTCAGGGTGCAGTTGTAACTATTTACTTCTACAAGAAACTCTTTTCACTCCAGACTTTTTTCCTTAAAAGTCAATATAGATGCTTGACTGTGGACATCTAATTTATGAGTAACAGTAACCAAATATGCTAAATCAGTGTAGCCAGATGTGTAATTGCAGTGCATCATCAGCAACTGACATGTACCAGTTTCTTCAGTGATTAAAATACAATGAATTAAAAGTAAATTAAATATTTCATTTCAAACTTCCTAGACTGTTTATTCTTGTTTCTCCACTTGCATAATTCATATTTTGGGGTTGACTCTTAAAAAGGAAAGAAAAAAAGGTAGGAGGGATGGGATGAGGTGGGCGTGTTACAGAATCCTGGCAAAACAACATCACTTTCTAAAATGTAAAGCTTAAATTAAAAATACATGTGTATATTTTTTTTGTCTTTTACAAAACCTTTCTCTGAGAATCTTTGTGCTCTTTGAGCTAAGATCTTTTCCAAGACTGGTACTGTTACTTCATTTGCAGTAAATTTGCTTTAAAATGAACTCTTTCTCTCAAAGAGGTGCCCCCTGGTCTGCCAGTTCATTTGTGCACAGTCACATTATCTACCTAAGCACTGTGAAATTGTTTTATTAAAAAAATAAATAACAAAGCTTTTCTTAAGAATGAATCATTTAGCAAACAGGTTAGTTCACAGCCAGAGAAAGGGTTGTCTTGGCAGGAATGAATGCCATACCTTTTTAAATCCATGGCTACACAAATACTTTACAGTGGCATAAGTTGTTGCTGCCACAGGAAGGAAAGATGTTTCTTTCGTTATTGCGTTTGTCCTTGTTTTCTCATACCCCTTGGCAGAAGAAACAGTTTTTTAGCAGCCAGGCAGTAAGCTAAGTCAAGAAAATGCTGTGGCTGAAAATAATCGGTATCATTTCGTTATGTAGTTTCCAGCTGGAGCGATTCTCCAATCTGGTTCCCCATGTGCCTCCCCAAATGTGGTGAAGAAGCATTTAGAGGTGATAGCAGGCTTAAGTTTGCTCAAAATGCTGTTGAGCATGTATCCTATTCACTGTATGTATCCTTACAGTGAATTTTTTACTGAGAAGAGTATTCTGGATTTACTATCGTTGATATAGTTAAATCTCAGATTGCTGAATTTCTCCTTAATTAAGAAAAAAAAGAAAAGGAAAGGCAAAAACAACAACATGAAGCAACCACAAGGGACGTTGCCATGTAAGCCAAACACATTTCAGAGTCATTATGTAGCAAAGACTGATATTTTGTGAATATTGGTAATGGGACAGAATGGTCAGGTTGTAAAGGATGCAGTTGAGATTTAACTTATTAGACACAGAGCCAGGATTTGAGCAGTAACTCTGCTTTTTGTCCACTGATCTTATCTTAGGTGTCTGTCAAGCCACTTAATCTTTCTGCTTTGCTATGTCTTCTGTTTTTAATTAGAAAAATGCCTGACTTGAACTTTTCACCAAAGCTGCAGTCACACACAGTACATAGACTGGATTCTTTGCAGGAATCTAGTGCTTTTGTAGCTGTGTCAATGGCTGAAGAATGTCAGTGTCATGTGTACTATTTACTGACACCTTGGTATGTTCCAAATGGGAGGCATGAACTTAATGCCAGTTATCCGTGTTCTTTTGGGGCAGATCAAAAGGTGTCAGACTTTTTTCCCACAGCTTCATCTCAGATTTAAAGTTGTGTATTGATCTGGTAATTTTCCTCCTCTCTTACCACTCTTTTGAAGCTTTATGTTTCTCCAGATGCATTCAGCCATTGTTACTTTGTTTATCTTTTAGAAGTTTTTGTAAAATAGATGTTGTCTGTAAATGCTGCTGGTGATGTTGTTTATTATACATTCTGCTTTTCTGTTAACTTGAGTTCAACTTGGACAAAAGTTAGGTTATGCTTTTTCTTCCAGTTGTTTAAGATCTGTGGGTGGAGTGTTTGCTGAGTAGTATGAGTGGTGAGAGGACAAGAACTCTGTTTTGCTGACATCCCTTATCTTACTTTTCATCCTGTTCCCATGTGAAACTAAACTACATCTTCCCCCACTGCACCTCTGGAATTCCCAGAGCTCAAAAGCCATGAACAGCCCTGGTTTATTACCTGAAGATTCCACCAGCTCAGTCATACCAGTCTGGTCTGTCAAGGGAACCCCTCAACAGCTGGAATACTGGCTCTCCTGGTGCTCGTGGTTTGTGAGGAAAGACAGGTTGGTTGGGGGGAACTTGAAAGCTGTTTTTATCTGGGGTCACCAGCAACTATGAAATAATTGGGAACAAAAATGCTGGTCAAGAATTTGAAATAAAGTGCTATTTTGAGTAACGGAGAGCTCCAGAGGATTTTAAAATTGAAATATTTTAAAATTGAGTATTTGTTTTGTAAGTTCTGTGCTATGCATAGTACTAACTGGGAGAGGGAAAAGATAATGTAGATAGGGAGAGAAATGATAACGTAAATAATGTAAATACATGCACTTGGAATATGCACCTTTTTAAAATTTCTGGATTGTTTTCTATGGGGTAGCAAGGTCAGCCTTACAAGAGAGACAGATAGTAAATACAGGGTCTTCTGGAAGCAGAACTGTTCTTCGTGGAAGCCAGCGGTGTTTCAGTAAAAAAACCTGACCCTGCCTAACCCACAATTTACATAATCTTCTCATGGATAATGGAGTGTTAATTGTATTCCAGTTTCTGTACGTGCAAAGTTTTAGGTAAAAGCTTCCTGGTGGTTTAAGATGAAAGACAGAAATTATGAGAATGGATGCTCTCTGAGTAGTTTTTTATCTTGGAATATTCCCTACTTACACATGCATGAAATTTGATATGGAGGTTGCAAAATGAGATAGTTTTGTCCTTATTATAATGAAGAAAACAAGGTCTTGTATAAACCAGTCCAAGGGCTGTGTGTAATAGTGAGATTGAACTAAGCTGTTTAGACTTTTGTAGTATAAAGTAAGATAAAAAAGAGCTGTATCTGTAGTGATTATTAAATAAAATAAATCTGTCTGGAATGCAAAAATCATTAAGGAGTGCTAGTGACTTTGTTTGGAGAGAGATTGTGTTGATCCAACTACAAGATCAGAGATGCATTGTGATAGTTGATGTTACTCAGTAATCTACCCTAGTTTATTAAAAAACTTGTAGAATATTTATGGCCACTTGCTGAATATTTGTGGATGTAAATATGAAATACATAATGCTGTTCCTGGCATGAGTGCTGATTAACAAGAAAATGCTGCTAAAAATGTTAGAAAATCAGTCATCAAATAAAATGAGTGCTCTGAGTGTTCAAGGCTGACCTCTAAAACTTCAAAATAAAGCTCAACTGACAAAAGTAGTAATAACATAAATATTTGAGCATGCCCCTTTTTGTGTGTGTTAAGGCTATGAAATTTTGGATTAAAGCTCCTTTTCCCATGTGATCTTCTGTCTGAAAGTATTGACGTGCTTTTGAGTGTTTGCTTAAACTTCTGAAAGACTTTAAGGGGACTGCAACTGGACAAAATCAGTTGTGAGCTGTGTGTTCCAAAGCAGAGGTGCTGTTTGGTGTGAGGGGGCCTGGCTGTAGTGCGGGGTGAGCCAGTGCTTCCTGGGGTGCCAGACTGGAATTCCTGGTGAGATGGAGCACAAGCCGGGGGATGCTGAGCCGCTGTGCCCATGTGAGCAGCACAGGCTGCCTGCCCCGAGTGCTGCTCACAGCCTAAGCTGCTTCAGGGCCATGGCAGGCGAGCAGTTCAGTCTTGGTGCAATGCTCCATGCTCTGGCACTGTTGGAAAGGAGGGAGGAAGGGAGCAGCTGGCACCAGTCTATGCTGCTTGCAGAGTAAATTGTTTGGCCTGCAATGTGCTGCCAGAGTGTTTCTGGGGCTGGTGCTGCAGGCTGGTTTAGTTGCCTGAAAGTTTAGCATTCTTAACTCAGAGCGAATTTTATTTGAAGTCCTGCTTTCCTGCTGAACTGCCTCTGCAAAGAGCTCAAAGGCTTTGGACTCTCTGGTGCTCTTAATCAGAGTGCTCGTGAGAAACCTGCAGGTGGAACACCAAATAAAACTGAGATACCTGACAGTATAATGGGAGGAGAAATTTAATCTGTAAACCTTAATGCTGAAAAAGCAATTTGGATATATTCTGTATCAGAAAGAATTAAAAAATTGATTAAATCAATTTGGTAGTTGGAAGATAAAAACTTTCAGGAAGTTGAAACAGAGACTTCCACAAAACTAACTGACAGGTAGGAATGTTTTGAGTCTTTGTCTTCTTATGTAATAGGGTCAATAAGCCTGTGCACAGTACATTTAAATCCTTCTACATAGACTCTAATGAATGTATAGTTGGGATGGGTATTGAAATAATTTCTTTTTTTATGAAGAATTTTGGGAAATGCCTTCTTTCTCCTGAGAATAAAAGTACAAAATATTTAATCCCAAATGCTTACCTTCCTGTATTTGTGAGACACTGAGCAGATAGAAGAATTGATAAAGCTGTGTCTCTGGAGGTAGAAATTCTCCCTGGCATTCCAGCCTGAAGAGTTTTATATTCCCGAGTGTGTATGGCAGTGTTGTCAAAAACTGAGGCTAAACCAGAGAGAGAAGCAGAACTGGTGTTTTGCTGCTACTGGCATCTTTAGACGAATCAGAAAATTGACTGGAGAGTTTGGAAAAGTTATTGGTAGGAGTGATGCTTGGAGCTTGAGGAGAGGAGCAGCTCCATTTGTAGGTCACTGCTTAAAGCCATAAGAAGATCAGGGTGATACAAATAATGTGTACTTCTAACACTGCCTTTGTAAAGATAAGGGGTTTTAACCCTCCAGTTCTCTAGCAAACCTTAATGGTGTTAACTACAGATACCGTTTGCATGATATTGAGATGAAATCTTCTTGCTTTAAAGCTCACTGTTGGGGCTTTCTCATGGCTTAGTTATTTGAAACCTGTGGTTTCAGAGAAGAGGATTTACTTCATTAAAAAAATGGACAGGCTCATCTGCTGCTTCCGTGCTGCTGTGCTCTGCAAACATGCATAGGTGACATCCTAGCAACTGGGTAGCTGTAAATCCTGAATTGGGATCCATTCCTTCTCTGTGTGTGTGTGTGTAAATGGTATATTTCTAAGGCAGCTCGTGTGCATATGAATGGTGACCCTCCTGAGGAGCTGACAAAAACCAGGAAGGGACGTTTTTGTCACGTGGTAGCTATTGAAGACAATAGCTACTGTTATTGTTAATAAAAATATTAACGTGATCATTTGAAGTTTGAACAAAAAGTACAGCTGCAAAGACGAAAAGAATAGTAAGTCCCATTAAGGTAATGCTTATTCATCTATTTTTTTCAAAGTTCATCTTGTATAGGGCCCTCTATTTCTTCACAAAGAAAGAAATGAACAGGAGAAATTATTTTCTGATAAGTATTCTAATTAGTAAATTTATTACGTGGATATTTTGGTCTTGGAGTTTTTTTTCAAGTTTTGGAAAAAAAGGAACTACTTTGCTGTGATTAAAAACTTTCAGTGAGCCATTCAGGCGGTGCTCACCCAGCACAAGTTCTCCAGTTACTGTGAGCTTGTGTTGCTTCTCTAGTGCTGGTCTGTACTGGCTGCTCCAGTACTGAAGGTGGCTTGGATATCGGGCAGGTTTAGAGCACCTGGCTGACTTACCCTCATGGATGCGTGTCCATGAAGTAGCCGATACTCTGAGACCATGAGAAGAGGATATAAATGCTGCCTTTCAGGTTTTAGGCAATGACCGAGATGCCTGGGCCGAGGAGAATGTCTCGGGATCACCTTACCCCGGTAGTGAAGGCACAAACCAGCACGCCGAGGTGAACACCCAACCTTGTTGCTGAGCTACCGAGGCTAAGCCCAGCCTCTGTAACACCTACTCAGGCAGCAATTGCAGTTATTAAGAGCAGCAGGAGATGTCATTAGCTGGGAGCATCCCTTTCATTGGGGAAAGGGGGGAGGGGGCAGTGTGATTCATGCCGGAGTGATCGGAAGATGCTTTTATCTAGTGTGGCAAAACCAGGAGAGGTCCTGCCCTATATATGTGCTATATTTTATTTACGTTTTTCTGTTGTTGAGTCTCCGGCTGTGAGATGTTTGCTGTTGTTTCCTAGAGAGAATAGCAAACTCTGTAAATCAAGTAGTCGGGTTTTACTGAACTGCAAACTCATGAGAAGTTTAATTTGTGCCCTGAAGGGAGGACCAGGCACTCACTGGACTGCTTGTGAGTGGAGTTGTTAATAGTTCATCAGTAACCATTAAACAGTTTGAAAATATTTGTCCTTTGAGTGTAACTTGAGCTCTGCTGTAAGGGAAAGAAAGGAGAGGGGGGGAAAAAAGCGTGGGACAGCAGAAGGATAAAAATGTCACTTTCACAGAGTATTCTGAGTTGAAAGGAACCCTCAAGTAGCATCGAGTCTAACTCTCAATGGCCCATATGGGGATTAAACCCACACTCTTGATGTTATTATTAAACCAGTGTTCCCATTAGAAAGTTAGGGAAATTTTTCACAAGAAAATGTAATAAAAGTGTATCTTTGCTCTTTGAAAACTCTTGAGATTGCAGTTTTATTGAATACAAAGCAATTAATTTTGATTCATAAAAGTTGACTGGTTACAAAGCATTAATATTTTTAGTTGCCATTTGTTTAAGGAGGAAGGACTTTAGTAAGTAAAACGTGTGACACTTCTGCTGACTTGCACCAAATACAGCTGCAGATGATTTAAGTCATATGCAAAGTAGTACATAATTAATTCCATGTTGACAGCCCTGGTGATTTAAGTCAGAAAACAACCACAAGTCCTGCAGATCTTTCCACAGCTGCTCCACTGCTTCTTCAGGGACTTCATCCCACATTAGTCATTCTGGGTCCAGTTAATCTTCGAGTCCTCTGCTGAGATTTCTGAAATGATGAACACACTGTGAAACTAATTTGACACTGCAGAAATTGAAGTTTTGCTGGTGGGTAGTCTGAGGTAGTGTGTGTAGTATTCCAGGCTGGAGTCAAAGTGCTTCTGTCACCGGCAGGGAATTTGGCTGAGATAACTGGTTAATTGCACTTTTTAAAGATGACCTACAGAGGAATTGAGAAGGATCTCAAACGTTCTGCTCAATAAGGGGAGATTTTCCACTAGTTTTAGACAAGCTACTGAATGCTTCATGCAACATAGAATGTTTTTCTAGGTTTGCTGTTGCAGGCGCTGAATTGATTTCACTTGTATTATTATATTCATGTTTAAGTAGAAGATATCCTGTTTTGAGAAAAAATATCAACAGTTCATTTCCTTGGTCTTTCAAGACTGGGGTTACAGACTCAATTAATGAAAGAAAAGTGTGGGTTTGTATGTGTAGATGGTTAGCCTGAGGGTTTCTGTTTGAACTGGTGTTTAATAAATCTGTTATTGCCTGAGAAATATTTTTTTCCTGAGGCCAACAGAAAACACTTTGAATGAATTTGATGAGGTTGACATTTGGTATTTGCATTATACAACGTTTCATAGATGCTGTGTATTTCTGAAGTTGCCTGCTGGCCCAGTTGCCTTCCATTCCTGCTATTCTCCCCAGTACCTGAAAAGAAATAACTGTGAGAATTTGCTTAGACAGGCTCAGTTTACAAACTTTTTCTGAGATTTTTTCTTTGAGCTGTGATATGTTGTGTTTGATTTAACTGATACATCAAGTAAAACAATGATGGTGATTGCAAAGTTAAATATAAAATAGTTAAAGATCAAGGCAGAGGAAGGTGGCAAAAATTACGGCATGCAACTTTACTTACTTAAATACTATTTACTGATTAAACCAGATTATTTCCAAGAATAAAAATTTGTCTGGCCTAGAATTTTGAGAGGTGTACTAAATCTGCTAATTACTAGCTTACTAAATATATGCTTAGAAATTTATCCCATTTCTTTGTTGTGAATGTATAAATATTGAGGTAAAAATTGCAAGATGGTGGCTTTACAGAAATAGAGAAACCCTTAAGCTGCTGGCAGAGTAAGCATAAATAATGTCTGCATTTCTTTGCATTTAATTTTTTTAATACTATGACCTTTACTCTGACCTAATTAATGTATTAATAACTTTATTTTTATTTTATTCCATTTAAGCATCTTAGGTGTAATAACTCTTAAGCTATTATTTCTGTTTATTGTTGTAAAGGTGCTCTTAGCATGAAAAATACGTTGTGTAGGGACTGCTCAGTGCTATTTATGTGCCTTCTCTTTAAAAACAACTGTTTAATTTTTTAGCTCATCACTGTAAAAGTGATGTTTCCTTGGGGCCAGAGCTGTTTTTTTCATAAATTATGTATGAGCGTATGAGCTGGCTTTTTGCACCTAGAATTCAGTTTTATGAACTTAGTTTTGTGTATGTGATATCTAAGTGCTATTTATTCAAGTTGCTTGCCCCAGACTGTTTCTTAGCAGTTGTTAAAAGCTACTTGCTAATGGAATGCTATCTCATAATTCAATAGGCTTTGCTACCTGCTTCTAAACTGGCCTAGATACCAAACAGTAGTAAATTCATAAGCAATTTGCTGTACTTGGCTCCTCAAGTTTTCCAGTACATTGGTTATTGCAATTGTACTGGCTGTGTTTCCAGTTCTATTGCATGTCAGTGAGTAAGGAAAGCCTAAAAGGAAAAATTATTAAAATGACATTTTAACACACTGTTGGGCAAGTCAGTGGAGACATTTGCCAGAAAAGGAAGTTATGCAAGTTCTTTATGGATATTGTATGTGTTTCTTGTGGGGTGTACATTTGCCTTTGAGGAAAACAGCCATCAAAAAATTGGAAGGGGAAAAGGATGGTATTCACATGATATTTGCAGAAACTAAATTTTTGGAATTAGAATATAATGTGTGCAGAGAGAAAGGTAGATGCTACACTAAATCTACCTGCTGTGTACTAAATCCTGTTATCTTTACAGAAAAAAGCCAAAGGCCAGCTCCTGTTTGAACAAATCATGTATCATCTGGACCTTATAGAAAGCGACTACTTTGGATTAAGGTTCATGGATTCAGCACAAGTGGCAGTGAGTAATGCTCTTTTTTAAGCAACAGTCTAAAAGTTAAATCCTAATATTGACAAAAATGCTATAAGAAAGCTGCCTTTTGTGGATTATTGTATGTATCAGTTTGAGTAGATGGTTCTTCCAAGCCCAAGTTCGTTGGTGTTTTACTGTGTGTTTCTAAAAATGTAACAGGTTTTCAAATCAGAAGCAAAGCATTGTCAGATGTAACTACAGTTCTTTTCACTTGTGGGCTATGCAGTTTTATATTGATACTTCTTATAGTCAAGTATTTAATCCTGCCATGGAGGGTAGCTGAAAGTTAATAGAGCCTTTAGGCAAGGAATGTTTTTTGCTTTGTCCTGCATCCCTGGAACTTAAACTTCTATTCACTTAGCTCAACATCCCCTGGTAGAATGAGATCTGCGTTTTCCTGCTGCATATGTCAGTCTTACTTGATAGATGTATAACCTAATTGTTTTTGTGTTTCAAGGCCGCTTCAGAATTATTTCATGCTTAGGATGGCAGAGGGGAAGCACAGACAGTTGAGCTAAATATCTGAACAGTTCAAGGTCAGCATACAAAAATGGAGGCAGTAACTTATATTCCTTTATTTCTGTGAAGGTCTGTGTTCAGAACAGTTTAAAGATGATCTCTTAATTGTTGCAGCTTTGTACAGAGGCAAAAAAAAAATTCCATGAACTTGAACCTTCGAAAGAAGCTGATAGCTTTGGACACAGTGCTCCACCCCAAAGCACTTGTAACCTGGTGGCTTCTTTCCAAAATTGTGGTCGAACTTTATGCTTAGCATGTAATTGTAGAGAATGTGTTCCTCAGAGAAAATCGTTGGTGTTCAGCATCTGAAACAAACTTCGTGGCCAGTGAGATTAGCTGCTGCTGGTCTGTAGTTCCCAGTAGTGAAAGTGGTCTTAAACCCCTTGCAGAACAGAGACATTTAACACTAAGGAGAAAAAGACCATTACACTAACGGATGGCATTCAGAACCATGCATACCAACAGAAATGAGAAAACAGCCTATTGCATATTGTTTTATATTTCTCAAAATCACGTTAGCTGTGCTCAGCATGTGCAGTCCAGGATGTTGAGTACTGATAGTGAAGGACTTGATTGCATTTATCTTTTTGCTTCAGAAAAACAGTAGTCTGTATGGTTAAGGTATCCTAACTCAGTTTCTGCCATGTGGCTTCTGATGTATTTTGCTGTCTCTAGGATCTCATAAAAGTTCACAGTGGGTTAGTTTTAACTGGTAGAATTATCTATATGATAATTTTTTTTCTCTTACTGATCTGCTAGCAAATAAAGCCATTTGATCTTGAAATGTGTTAATAAGAGTTAATCTTCTCTGCTACAGCAGTGGCTCATGCCTTGCTTTTGTCTAGCAAATTGTTACTGCCAGTCCAGAGAGCATATGATTGAATATTTGATACTACACAATCTACCAGGTACAGGAGATTTCGAGCTTGGTTTGCTTCCTTTGCTTAACTATGTGTGAGTGAAAAATCGGCAGAGTAGAGACAACGATCTGTTTAAACTGGACCTTAATGATGGACTACATATAATGAAGCAGAAAAGACTGCATTTTGCCAGAAGAGCTGAATGCAACAGCCAGAGATAATTAATTGCTTTAAGAAATGAAGAACTGTTACGATAGCAGCAGTTCCTGCAAAAGGAGCTGGCAAGTTCTAGCAGAAACCCAATCTGCAGCTGGAAACAAAGAACAGAGACTAATCAAGTGACTTGTCTAAGATTATTCAGGAGACCTGTTAAATAAACAGTGTAAGAATCCAGTCCCTTTCTGTACACAGAATTGTCCACTGGCTATGAAGGAGATAATCTTTCTCCTACCCAATTTAAATCTAAGAATTTTGCCCTACTTGCTAGTTACTTTTACTGATACAAACTAGCGACACGTAGTTATACAAAAGCTTTAGAAATCCCACACTTGCTGTAACTACAAGTAAGTTTTCAGTAGATTGTTGTGAAGGACTGAAGGATTGGGTTTTTTTCATTCTTTTCTGCTGCTAAAGTGGTCACTAGTTGGGTGGTAAAGATTTCCTGGGGAGTGGGGGAAACCCAGATAACGGAAACTCTTCCTGACATTTTGGATTTTAGTAATCAAGTAATAGCTTCTTTAAAGATGTTCTTGAAACAATAAGTGAAGTGAAAGAATTGTTGTTTTCATGTGATTTCTGTGTTCACTCTAGTCTGCTGTTCAGGAAGAGACCAGTTTTAGCCTCAAAATCTTATTTAACAAACCTCATTTGCCCAAACTTCTTGAAATGTTGCTGGGTCAGGATTTGAGGGGTTTTTGTATGTGTTTGGTTTTTAATTTCTGTAGCAGAAAACTGTTTTAGTAAGGACTTCCAGTGCTCTGCACAGTCTGTTGTTTGTATTGTCTTCTGTTTAGCAAACTTTATCTCTGATTTTCAGCAATAGACTGTGCTGTGCAAACCCTCATCAAAAGTAAACTCCTTTTCCAGGTCCACTTGAATTCCATTTTAATCACTTGGAATAAATCTCAAGTTTCTTGATGTCTGTGTCTGTCCATTCATGTGTTAGTTTTGGGGAATTTTTTTTGTTTCATTCCCACCCCCATTTAAAAGCAGTTCTGTTTCCCTTCTCCCTTGCACACCCTCACCATTGAGCAGAGCTCCTGTGGGCAGCAGCAGCCAGAGCCCAGCAGAGTGAAACGCTATCTGTGCCTGTCATGGGCCTGCCTCTCTGTTGCCTTCCCATGGAATGTGGAGGAGATGAGACAAAACAGGAGGGAGATGAAACAGGGGGCACAGCCAGCCCTGGAGCCTAAAAGAGGCTCTCCTTGCCATTCCTGTATCTAAATCACCTGCAAGCCTCCAGCTGGGTAGTTTCTGTATTTTTTTTGGTGGAGGAAGGAGTAAGTAAACTCTCTCTTACAGCAAGTGAGTTTATGGAATAGTAAAAAAGATTATGTTATTTCCTTGAAGAAAAAAAAAAGCTCAACTCCCATTTCACTGGTAGTGTAAGCAAAATTTATGTAAATATTTGCTTCATTCCTTCTTAAGCTTCCTGCTTTATTTTAAAAATGTATTAGATACATTTCAGATAGCTCTCTGTAGCTGCTTAGTTTGAATACGCAATGAAAGCGTTCTCAGCTGTGTGCACAGCAGCAGCAGATGGTTTAAGCATTCTCATCTGCAGCTAATACAGCAATCAGTCACAGCCCGGCTGTGTCACACGCTGACTTCAGCTCTCTGCAGAAGGCAGGGCTGTTCTGGAGGCAGGAATGTGTTTGCACTTGGCAGTGCAACCTGAAAATACTGGTTCTTTTTCATACGCTTGTTGCTTTTCTGTCCTCCCTGGGGCTCACTGTGAACTTCGTGTCACACAGTTCAACAAAAGGAGTGTTGCTAAGTATATAATTCATCTGTATTAGTTGCAAGGTGACATTTGGGATTGATCTGATGAGGTGGTGTTCCCTGGGCATGGTGAACCATGCATGACATGGTGTGTCAGGTAGTTGGATCTGGCTGTTGAGTCAAGGCAATTATGTTGGTCAGGCTGCTGTGTTTCCTGTTTAGGTGTCACCTCTTTTGGAGGAGGGAGCTGTTGACCATACACAGCTCTAGGAAGGAGATCTGTCCCGCTAGATGTATGCTTTAACTTCTGGTAAAAACTCTTCAGCAGTGTGATTATGTGCAATTGTTTTGGGGAGCATAGTGTATGTGTATAGGTGTTTCAATCTCCCAAGTTTAGCTTTTTTCACATGCTATTGTACACAGTGTAAGTCAAGCCATTATTTTGGCTTCTTGTCCAGTATATAGCTTATAATTAGCATTAGTAGGTGACGCAGTAACTTGTCCTCCCATGTGACAGTTGTGTCACAAATGTCACCTGTGAATAGATTTTTGAGAATTAGGTAGAGCTGACTCTGATGTTGGGACACAGCTCTGCTGTTACTGCACTTGAGTCATCTGAAGAAAATGCCTGAAAGCCAACAATATTTATTTTGTGTCTCCCCTTCCTGCCCCAAGTAAACATCACACGGCTGAGTTCCAGAGTCTTCAGCTATAATTTATGCTTCTCTGGCACATTGTCAATGGCTGACCTACTAATGTGTGAATTAAGTGTTTGTCTGGACAGGATGAAAAGCTAGTAAAATGGTTTGTTAGTATGTTTTTTTCTTTTAAGTAGACAGTACTGTCTTGAAGATTTGGTTTAAATAAGGTACTACAGGATGTTTGTGTTGTTCAAAACTGACATTTTGCATCACAAACTTGGAGCAAAAGGATCTTCAGTGAGCACAGGAAGAGCTATGAATTGTGAAAGTTTTGAATTAGATTGTTTTTAACAAACTACTTGTTATTCCAAGATGGTTTTCACTAACAATTCCTTTTTTGTTCTTCCTGGGAGATTTCTTTATTGATTCAATGAAATTAATTTATTTTTCAGCATTGGCTGGACAACACAAAAAGCATTAAAAAGCAAGTTAAAAGTAAGTGTTCTTTCCATTTTCTCTTGGAACATTGTATTTAGCATACAGGAAGCACAGCCAGTTGAAATGGGTCATGGGGAGCAGTGTCCTGTGAGGGGGTGAGGGTGGCAAGTGACAAAAGCCCTGCGTGGTGCTACTGATTATTTAATGGCATCTTCCCTCTGAAGCTCCTATTACTTTATTCTAATGTTCTTAATTAAACATGTTATGGGCTCATTAATTATAGTTAAAGTGGAGTCAAGGCAGCTGAAGGTGTTCTAGTGTTATAGAGCATTATCCTGGCTATGGGAAAACTTGTCTTGGAGCCTCATGCATGGGGCAGTTCTTCATGCTTGAATCTGTGTCCAGTCCACCAAGTCCTCACCTGCTGTACAAGGTGTGGCCTGGTTGTTGCAGTGATGTGTGCTTGGGTAAGATGTTGTTTAGCAGCTTCCTTGCTCTGCACTGTGGGAAGTCTTCAGGGATTTGTGGTGTTGTTTTAATACAACAGAATTTTTGGAAGCAGTCAGAGGGAGAAAATTCCTCCTGTCAAATGCAAGAATCAGCAGAGCGATGCACATTTTTAAAGAACTGTTAATCCACCCTTTTGCTGAATTAACTCCTTGGTTTCCAGAAGAGATGATTCTTCCATAGAAGGGTCTCTTAAATTCCCATAAAGTATGTCTAAACTTGTGAGGAATAGAAGGGCCTGAGTTTCCAGCAGTGAGTATTTCCCAGAGCCCTGGGAAAGTGTTGCAGACACCAAGAAGGTGCCTGGAGGTTTAGTCAATTGTAGAGCCAAGATGCACAGCTTTCTTGGTGATGGATAGAGCCCTTAAATATAGGGATTAACCTAGATTCATCTGCTCTTGGCAGGAAGAATCAAGTTAATGTGATATGACCATTGGGTTGACTTGTAACACATAAAACTATTTTGTGTGCATATGTAAGCATCCTTTCACCCTGATGTCCTTCACGGATTTCCATGGCATAAAGAAATTCCTGCCTTAAGACCTTGTGTAGAACATAGCCAACCAATTTCAGTGAAGTTTTGTGATGTGATTCTGTGTAATAAATAAATAACCTGTCTCATCCAGTAACTGTTACTGCTGTCTTGAATGAATTCTGCTTTGCAGTTGGCCCCCCATATTGTCTGCATTTTCGTGTAAAGTTTTACTCGTCAGAGCCCAACAATCTACGTGAAGAGCTAACAAGGTAAGAGGGATTCTGTGTGTGAGAGGGGGACCCAAATGAGACTAGGGAAGTGTTTTTTGTGGTATTTATTTAAACAATTTTGATGTTTTGGAGAATTCTTTAGAACTGCTTCCTTACCGGCTTTTTGTAAATGTAGTTTTGTTTTTGTAAAGTGGCTGTTTTGTGTGTGGAGATAAATGTGCTGTGACACAGAGAGATCTAAATATTTATATATTACTTAATGCACCATTTTTCATTAGGCAGTTTTGGCAACTGATCTGGGTAGTTTATACACAGTGGACAGAGGTTTTCACTGAAGAGAGCAGGCATCATTCCTCTGTCTTTTTTTTTTCTTAAGCTGTTAGTTTCAACTGCATGCAATCATCCTGTCTCCAGGCAGAAAAGCATTGAATTGCAAGTTAGAGGCTTTCTTTGGAGAAAGGAAGTTCGGTTAGCTTTTAATTGCATGTGTGGTCTTCAAAAAGCTTATGGAAAGGGAAAGTAGTATTTTACTGCCCTGTTGAGCTGAGTTGACACTGCTATAGGTGTAGGTTTGTAGTATCAGGTGAGCGTTCCTCTTGATTGAAGCGTTTCACAGATCCATTCATAGAACTGCATTTCCGATTGGGCTGAGACTACTCGAGGTGCTTTAAAAAAGAACACAACCTACCATCTGTCAGGAGTATAAATCACTTGTAAAAGGCAACATTTCCTTGCGTTGTTACTGCTGCTGCTGATCCCATTTGGAGAGTAAACAAAGTTGTGTTTTCGTGGTAGCTGTAGACATTTCATACCTCAGCCGTGTGTAAGGGTGTGAAGTGCATTTGTTTGTTGTTTAGGTTTATGTCTGTGTGGATCTTCAATCTGCACTTTAGCCAAATCCCTTGGAGTGCTACCAGGAAGATTATAGTAGCATTACCCCTTCCAGCCATATGTACCTTAGGCAGCTTCATATTTACATGTGGTAACTGCTGCTTTTTAATGCTTTCCTGCTGATCTGGAAGAATGTTTTACCTCCCCATTCATGTTCCCATTCATGTTTATTCATGAATAAACATTTAACTACCTCTAAAACCAGCAACTATGTACAAAATTCAGACCTATATCTGTATCTACCACTATGGAACATTTTCATCCATTTTGACTTGAGTTCTGCCAGTCAGACCTTGCCGTGCAGGTTTTAGCAGGGCAGACCTGAAACCTGAGGGCTTTTAAACAGTCTGCCTGCTTAGCTAATCCCCCAGAACAGGAGAGTAGCAAGTAGTCCTCCTGTCTTGAGACGGTGTGACACCTTAAAGTAGCAGAAGCAGTGGGAAGCAGAGCTTTGCTGTGGGTTATAGGTGTCACTTGCAGGGGCTCTCCCGGAGTTCCACCTTTAAACAGCAGGACACCCTGCTGGAGCTACTTTTCAGCTTCCACAGGTGCAGCTTGCTCATGTTCTCAGCCAGTGGTCATGTAACACAGGAGGGAAATGCTTGAATTGTTTGGAAGCTTTATGTAGCTGATAAGCACAGACTGGTCACACCCACTACACACTGGAGGCCTGTGTTCATTTTCTTATCTGGGGTCAGTACCAACCAAATTTTTTCCCCATGCAGAGGCTAGGGTTCAAAACGTTTTGGATAATAAATGGTTTGGCAAAGTATTTGTGGACTTCTGTGGAACCTGTAGGAAAAACACCTGCACCTGTTTTGTGTATGTGTATGAAAGTGTGGGGAGACACAGGCACATGTTGAAGCAGAAGTTGCGTGCAAGGTGTCTGGGAATCTGTGCTAAAATTCAGACTGGATACCATGGCAGATGCCAGTGTTTTGTACTTGATGAGACCTCTTGCTAAAGGAAAGCTGTGTACCATAATGGAGCAAAGGGGCTGCTCTTCAGGGATATTGGATCAGAAGAGTTGGTATTGCACACCAAAGGGATTTATATTCTATATTTGCCCCATTTCTAAGCAAAAAAAGTAGAAGAATATGCAAGGCAGTGAAGGAGGGCTGGCTCTGAAGAGTAAACAGGTTGAAAAGGCTGCAGCCTGCTGTTTATTTTTAGTCACTTTGCAGTCAGCATTCCAGGTTAGGTTTTAACTAAGCAATCCATAGTAGAAACTTTTTTTTTTTGCAAGACTTAAAAATAACCATTCTTTTATGAGATTGGTATGTGTATGAATAATGAAGGAAATGCAGAAGATGCAAGTTGTTTTTTGCTCAAGTAGAGTCAGAAGAGAATAAAAAATATATTTACTTGGGTATCCTGTTTATTTTTCCATACAACAGTGTAGTTCAGCTTTTTACAACTTGTACCTTTGGGTTTGCTTCACTTGAAATGCCTGCAAAACACACAAACCTGACTGATAAAGCCTTGAAAGGCCACAATGCAGTTTCTTTTGTCTTGAAAACCCATATTAATGTAGAAAACATTTCTATTTGTCAGGCTCTAACTTACTCCTGTTGACACATTAGCACTATTACTCAATGACTTATTTCTTATTTAATCTTACAGGTATTTATTTGTTCTGCAGTTGAAACTGGATATTCTTAGTGGAAAGTAAGCAGCCTTTTAAGCTATTACAGTGTGTTTAGCACAGAGTTTATTACATTTATATTTGGATAATTAATAAATTTCAGTTAGTAATGTAATATGTTTTTTTTTCTCTAAAATACTACTTTTCTGTGCATGAATATCAAGAGAGGAATGCTAAAATAATGTAGTGCTTATCTCCTGAGAATTTTCTGAAAATCTACCAATACTTTTTCATTTTCTTATTCCAGACATTTGCAGTTTTTTGCTGTTAGTTACATAAGTTGTCTGCTAATGGTGTCAGTTCAGGTTTTAACAATGCATTTCTCCTTTGACAGATTGGAATGTCCTTTTGACACTGCCGTCCAGCTGGCAGCCTATAACATGCAAGGTGAGTAGGTGCAAGAAGGGAAGGGTGAAGTTGCACAAGCAGTTTTGTGTAGACTCTTATTAACTGTTCTAAAAAGTCTGTCCTTGTTATGTCCATAAAATAGACTCTGCCCAGACATTAGTGATCCAATGTGAAATGCAGATCTTTTTGATTGTACTTGTGATGAGAGTATGTACAGAAAATTCCTCAGGAAACAAGACAAGGAGGTTCCTAACATAAACAGCTTTGCCCTAAAGTTGTTTTCTCAGGTGCTTATTGCACATCTGTCCACTTTCAGAGAAGATACAAAGTCTGCAGCCTTCCTGAATTACTTTGATGTAGTAACACAGCTCACTTCTTTTTCATCATATAGTTTCTGTCAAGTGTTGTTTTTGTTGTCCAAATCAGGTACAAAATTGGTTTTGTTTGTTTGCACTGTATATAAAATACCAGCTTTTGACTTCATCTTACATGTAGGAACATCTTAATGCTCCATGTCTCATGCTTTTACTTGAGCATTCCTGGTTGAACCGCACTTGTTGGTATTTCAGATCCTTCTTCAGCCACAAGATGTGACATACCCTTGTTTTTCTCAGCTATATAGCACTGTGCTTGAGTCATCTGAGATTTTATTGATCACTTGTCTTTAACTTTTGATTCCAGATGAGAATGTGTTGTTTGGATGGGGAGTGATGTTAACAAATGTGAAGTTTCCCATGGTTTCAAGCAGAGGAGCTCACAAACGAAAGAGGGGAGGCTTGAAGTTTTAAAAATGCCTGCTAGAGTAGGCTTTTGGGTCCTTACTGGAGGATATAGATATATGGATATATGGCCTTATTCAACCCAGTTGATGTGCCATGTGTTTGAGCCACACAAATTCTCCACACAATATTCATCTTATCAATCTGTTGTACTTACTCTGCATAGGGTAGGACTAAGTCACTGAAATTTGTTCTCTTAAAAGTATTTTTCAAAACACTTTCTTCTCTTCATGCAGGAAGCGCTAAAGGCCCTAAATCGTGTGTAGGTATAAGAGTTGGGATTAAAATGTGAAGACACCTGCCTTTTTAACCTGCTCTTTTGTGTGGGAGGAAAGCAGTTAGAATACATTCCACAGTTAAAAATATTAGCATTGTTAGAGCCTTAAGATACAGGTGCAGTAAATAAGATTTTGGAAGAACAAAGTGATCCAATTAGGCCATATATCCACTGCTTTTTGTGGTGGTCTTTTCTTTCCTTTCTCTACAATGAGGCCTGTAGCAGGGCTTTAATCTTACTGTCTGACAGCTGCCTACTTTTATTTAAATCAGCTGGAACCTAAGCTGGTTTTGACAGCATTCCTTTCAACAGAGGCAGGCATTTTAGTGGGAGTAAATTATTATAGAACTACAGACTTCCTCAGTCAGCATTTAAAAAAAAAGAAAAAGGAGGGAGTGAGAAGACTGTTATTATGCTTGCAGCATTCAGAATTTAATAAATAGTGTTTTATATCATGTGGCATTTCTGTACCTGTGGAATACTGTCATTTATTTGACTTCTCCAGGTCTTCCCAGTGATGTGTCTGTTTTTCTCTACATAAACATCTGTAGTTTCATTTTTCAGACAGAGCAATTACTGGCCTGCATCAGACTTCCAAAGTCCAAGTTACAGAATTATTCCTATTTTTCTGACTGTGAGCTGAACATTAAGAAGCAACTTGAAATTAGTAGGAGGAGCCAGTGCTTAGTGACTCTGAAAATCAGTACATTTTTGTAAAGGTTTCTAATTGTCAGTTTCAGCATTTTAGATATTTATCTGTCTTTAAAACTGGACTTGTTAGCATCTGTGGGAGATGGAGTTGTGTTTTTGATATGGCACACTCCTTGGCTGGTGTGTTTTTTCATAGCATCTCTTAGTGCCCCTCTGAGCATGCAGCAGTGGACTCGAGCCATTTGACCCACCCAGGAGGGCATTTAATATGTCCTTAGATGAAAAAGAGAGCAACAAATAATAGCTGCATGATTGTGCCCTGACACAGAGTAATTTTAGCAGGACAGGGCCATATAGAGTAATAAAACCAGAAACTGACTTGTAAATGGATAAATAGTTTCATGAAAAGTGTCAGAACTGGTTTTGCTTTTTATAAATCTCAAGAGATACTGTTTTAGTTCTTTAAGCAAAATTCCATTGTAACTTTAGTCAGCTATTATCTCATTTTATCACTTCTGGTATAAAAATGTTGAAAACTCTGCAAGAAAGAAAAAAGGTGAATTTCAAGGATGGTGATAAATTCCCTTTATAGGAAGCTTTTTAAGGAATATGTCAGTAATACTTTGTAAACATTAATACAAAGCTATTGTGCAGACAACATAACCATTTGTTCAGTGTCTATAATTTCCCTGTCAAAAATGGTTAAAGGAGACCTGGAGGAGAAGAAGGAACACAAAAAGAAATTTAGTATTTTAGACTAACTAGAAAAGTGTGCAGAAATTCCTCTGTATGCAAATGTATCCACTGGGTATATTGAGAACAGTGCCTAACAGTTTTGTTCTTTTGTAGCCGAACTTGGAGACTATGATCCTGCTGAACATGTCCCTGAGCTGGTGTCTGAGTTCAGGTTTGTTCCCACTCAGACTGAAGAGATGGAATTAGCTGTTTTTGAGAAGTGGAAGGAATGCAGGTACTAGATCTTCCAGTGAATGCTACCCAGCTGTTTGCACTGATTTTTCTGTGAAGAGAATCTATTAAAAAGATAATGCTGACTACTTATTCTGTGGCCTTGATCAGAAATAGAATTTTAATATGGTTCTGACCTATTTTGTAAAAGAATATAATGTGAGAAACTAAGCTTTTCAAAGATCTGAGTAAAATGATGAGGTACAAAATCTTGAAACACAATAATTTTTGCAGTGGCACTTTCAGATTAAAACTTTAAAAAGTGACCTTGATCCTCATTAAAGTGAACAAGTGTCACCAGCGTTTACATTTTTCACAAACTTCCAGGAAGTTTCTTTTCCTCTTTCCTTATGTACCAGTTTTTCCTCTCTGTGCTTTTTCAGCCATCTACCTAACAGCAAAAATTTTATTTCAGGGGGCAAACACCAGCACAGGCTGAAACTAACTACTTAAACAAAGCTAAGTGGCTGGAAATGTATGGTGTAGATATGCACATAGTCAAGGTATGTTTAACCACAGTATGGTGACCTTTGGAAATGATGATGTTGGTTTTGTGTTGCATTTCAACACTGGTTCTGCTTTAAGGGGGGAAGAAAAGGAATATTGTTCTCATGCAATCTGTGTAGTGAGTGATCTGGCTTTGTGTCAACATTCCACTCTTCAGTAGAAGATTTCTACAAGGTATAACTTGAGTCCAAGCGTATCTGCTCCACGTTAAATGTATGATTGATGTGGATGTACTACAGTTTGTATTTAGGAGTTTTGTTAAAAATCATAGTAATTCAAATTTGCTGGGGTGTAGTCAGCTCTCAGCTGAAGAACTACAAATAAATATAGATCTCCTGTGGAGACACAAGTGCAGCAAATGCATAAGGATGTCTTTATTGCACAGTCAAATCAAGAAACTTTAATTTTCCTCTTTAGTCAGCCTTATTGAAGGGTTGCAAACAAGAAAAATCCATTGCATAAGATCATCAAAACACAAGAGTTTTGTTTTATGAGATAGCAGATATGTGTGTAATTGTAACACTGGGCAAACAAACTACATGAATCACTAGTAATTTGGATAGAGGGTTAAACACCAAAATGAATATAATTTTTATTTTGTGCCAATTAGGCAAGAGATGGCAATGATTACAGCCTGGGACTAACACCTACAGGAGTTCTTGTCTTTGAAGGAGACACAAAGATTGGTTTGTTTTTCTGGTAAGCTCCATAATTGTACACTAAAATCTGATTTTGGTTTTGGTAATTCTGTTTCTTCTGTGATCAAAAAACCCCAAATGTTTGGGTTGTGAGGACACCATGAATATGAGGTACTTTCTCAGTAAGTTACTGAAAGTTAGATGTAAACTGCACTTTCTGTTCAACTGGCAGGCCAAAGATAACGAGGCTAGACTTCAAGAAGAACAAACTCACTCTGGTTGTTGTTGAAGATGATGAACAGGTAGATAAAGATCTGTTTTGTTAAATCTCAGTCTTGATTATACAGTGCTAGTTTGCACACTCCCTTAAGTTTTGAGAAATTAATGTGGATGCCTGAAAAATTTTTGATTATGACTTGTGGGGGGAGGAGGGAAATTAGGGGATTAAGTAAAAGATAAACTTTTTTTGTCATCCATTTTTTTTAAAAAGAGAATGCCTGGTGAAACTAGAGCAGATACTTTGGAAACAGTGTGCATTGCACAAGAAGGTTTAAAAAGAAAAACCCACATACCACATTTAGTAGAATGAATTACATAAGCAGGTTTCAGAATTATTCCTACGGGGAAGAAATTGCATCCACCTGAGACAATTAAAAAGTGAGCATTGGTAATTTGAGAAGATTAGATTTGGAAGTGAAACTGTGTTAACCTCATCAACAAGTACCTTCCTGTTGTATAGTTATTCGGAGGGGACTCCAGCCCTTTCCAACTTTAGACAATATAGCAGTTGTTCATTATAGCTTCTGAAAAAGTTGATTTTTCTGCCTAAAACATTTTTTAAAATATATATATTAGAAATCATATAAACCAAATTTTATTTGGCTTGCATGGAATTTTAGCTTTGATTTATTCAAGCTCCTTGTAAGTCATTAGTGTGCTTTGTGTGCTTTAAGGGAAAGGAGCAGGAGCACACTTTTGTCTTTAGACTGGATCATCCCAAAGCCTGCAAACACTTGTGGAAATGTGCAGTGGAGCACCACGCCTTCTTCCGGCTCCGAGGGCCTGTCCAGAAAAGCTCCAGTCGCTCTGGCTTCATTCGCCTGGGATCTCGCTTCCGATACAGGTCAGTGTCATCTCTCACTTGGCACGTACCTCCTGTCATTCCTTGCTGTTCCTGGATGCTGCGTTCAGTCCTGTTATCAGCTTTCTCTGTGGCTTTTGGCAATATTACGTAAGTTTTATCCTCTTCCAGAATTTTCAGCTTCTCCCAGAACTCGTGCCCTGGCACCACAGAAATATGCAAAGGGCAAGCGTGCTTTTATCATCAACTTAATGTTTAAAAAGTCATTTCTTCTGCCATTTGTCTTGAGGAAACGGGATGAAGGAGAGAATGTTTCTAAAACTCCTTCCCTCTTTCATAAAAGATCTTTTGAGGTGTGAAGTTTGGGATGTTTTATTAGAACTAACCTGAGATAGTAAACTATGAATTTAAAATAGAAATGTGATGTTTTTATGAGCATTATCGCTATTCCATCATTAAAAGTAAGTGATTTATTTTACTACTTTGCACTTTTATATGGCATTTTTAGTGGGAAAACAGAATATCAAACCACAAAGACCAACAAAGCCAGGAGATCAGCATCCTTTGAAAGAAGGCCCAGCAAGAGATACTCAAGACGAACACTGCAAATGAAAGGTAAAAGAACTTCCATTCTGAGAAGTATAGTCCAATGTGAGAATGAGGTAATAATCTTTAAAAATTCTGGGTAGGAATTCTATTGTTGTTTGCCATTCTCTTGAATTTTCAAAATTAGATTTTCTTTGACTTTTAATTTAAGAGACCTCATGTATTTATCAGAAAAAGCTTGTGTCCAAAGCATGTCCAGCCAGCTTGCCTGGCAGGTGAAATACCCATGAAAATTACACAGTAGGTCTTGGTATGAAGATGGAAAACTTGGGCCTAGGAAACAGTAATATATTAATGATAGTATTTTAAATTTATGAATTGAGTTAAAAACTTTTTTCATTGAGATTTTTTTTATTGTTGTTAAAAGCTGCACTTCATTGTCATGATCTGACAGCGTACAGTACCTTGTGATACCTTATTTCTGACTCTTGCATAGGTCAAGTGTGACAGCCATGTCTGCCTTCAGATACTTGCTTAAATTTGGCTTTGGTTTGCTCTTCAGATTTTTTATTTTTTTTTCTGATTTAGATTTTGTTTTTCACTCATTATACGTGAAATGTGTGCAACTTTTGGTTCAACTTTTGCTCTTTTGGTTGCCTACTTTTAGGCAGTGCTAGGCTATTTTTATTAATCATATAATTAATATTCAACTGATAACCTACTTACAAATTAAGCTTTAATTAATGCTTTATATTTTTGCAGCATACACTGCTAAACTGGAAGAAACAAGGTAAGATGCATTCCAGTATTTGAATTTCTGTCTTTGATGTTTGACACCTGTACTTGAGCACGTGTCTGCAGAAGGAGGATATAGTGTTGGCCTCTTAACTGTGGTTTTGCCACGGGTATTGTGTTTGTTTGCTTTATGCAAAAGTTAGTGTTCAAAGCAAAGCTTCTGTGTTGCTGTCACACAAACAATTTTGCCAGACTTGCTTACTAGCTAGCAAAGAAGTTTGTTCATTACTAGCTGTGATTCTTGCTGGATATGAGCTGTAGTTCATGTGCTACCATGTCAAGAAGTCAGGTAAAAGTGTGTGAGGCGATCTTTTAGCTGAAGTCTGCCTGCTCCAGCTGTGTGACTGAAATACCTTGATCAGTGAAGGTCAGAGACAGGGAAAAGACAGTAAAATGAATATTTTTGAAGTAAGTTGATGGGTTTATATTCCTTATTACACTTGCATTTATTTTTATGCATGATCAAGAATGAAAGGGAAGCCTTTTGGTTCTGTCTTTATTTACCAAAAGTCTTCCTGGATGTGTAGGTTCATTCTTGCTGTTGCAATGTAAATTACTCATGTATCTGAATCATATAATTTTCATACCTTCCTTAAGGGAAGAGAGGAAACATGTTAAAAGGAACTGCCTGGTAGTGAAGAAACTTAGGTCACTCAGTTCTGGTTTCTGTCCTTTGCCCTAATAACTTGTGAACACTGCAATGATCAGTTGCAACCAAATTATTTTTAAAAATGTAGGTATTCATAGGTATTAAGCACCATGGTGGGTAGGTAAGGAATGCCAAAGTAACATTTCAAAACAACAGGCTTAATACAGCCCAAATTTTCTGTCTGTAGTAGCAGGGCTACTTGCATGAGAGCAGAAGTCTAGAAGTGTGGGGACAAGGCTGCCGTGTGACGTCCTGCATTGTTTTTTCTTTCTATACAATGGGAAAGTGTCTTCAAAACTGGATATCACTAAGATCATCTGCATGCAAAATGTGACTGTTCGATTAATTAGTGCTCTTGTCATGCTGTGTTGTCATGCCCTTCTCTGAGTTTCAGGTTGCTTAGGTCATTCTGAGAGTGGGAAGAGAAACTTCATGTGCAGTTTCTCCTCCTGATAAGACTGCGGTCTCCTGATCTGCGCTTAGGTGTGGCACTGTTGTGTCTCCACAGCAAGCTATGCCACTTCTGAAACTCTACCCTCCAGTGTTGCTAATTGAAATGCATCATGAAAGATGTATGTTGTTCCCTTCTTTTGTGTTAACCCAGCACCCGGGAATGTGCTACTCAGAAGGCATTCCTTAATACTTCTGTTAATTCTGGGATAGCCTCCACATTCTCTCAACAGAGAAAGGGTGAAGGGGGAATCGGGCAAGGAACAGCTTTGTTCAGTGTTGACATCATAGTGTTTTAAATAAAATAATTCTAAAGAGTCACTGAAGAAAATAGAGAAATCTATTTGAATTGTCAGTTGCCAGGTTGGATAGCTGTTGTCCATAAATCAGAAAAGTAACAGGTCATAGGAGATGGGAACCATTTTTAAAAGGTTGGACGCCTGAGAAAAAAGTTTGCTTCGCATGAAATCTGTAATGCATAATTACTGCTTTTAAGTCTCTCTAAAATGTGAAATGTCTCTTGCAGGTTCAGAAACCATTAAGAATAGGGATATGGGTCTTATTTAATTCATCAAATATAGTAAATATTTAATAGCATAAAATTACTATTAATGCTGTGCTGATTTTGCTGTGCATGTAAATTTGAACAGCTGCTTTTAAGCCCATTAGAGATTGCATGCAGAAGGAACTCTAATTTTTCTGATAAACTTTTGTGATGTGAAACATCGAATCAGGAGGGTTCTAGTTATGGAACAAACATAATATCCATAGCGTGTAGGTGAGCTTTTGACAATGTCACATTTTGCTGGGCGTTTTAACTGAAATTATATAACTTTTGCTTTAGAAGTGACACATCTTACTGCTGAATCAGGAAGACTTTTTAAACCAAACTGGTTTAGGAAAGGAATAGTTAAAAACAGATGAGTTACAGATAAACTACAGCTTGAACAAAAGAAAAAAAACTTAATACCCTTAGTTACCTGGAATGAGACAACTGACCTAAAGCAGAAGTTTTTAAGGATTTTGTGAAAAGAGATTGATACTTTGGAAGTATCTTAGACTCTGTTTCTTTCTGAAAGTCCTACCAGCCTACAGTTCTACCAGCCTGCAAAAGCAGTTTGTTGATCTGATTCAGTTTTAAATTCTTCTTGTCTTTCAGTGCTGCAAACAATGCTATTATCAGCCAAACTAATGGATCACAAGTAAGGAGTCTCATTTTTTCTAAAGGCAATTTTCATGTGTCTCAACAGATTTGAAGATTTTGTTGTTTGCTCTTGAAATCCAGTGACTGACCTGTAATTGAATATTACAATTAACTATTAACTGTGTACAGTGCTGTACCAGACTGGGTGTAGATACTCAAGTGCTAGGGAAGTAAGGGAAGAAAATGGCCTTGCTTTAGCTTTCTGCTTAAGAAGTGTTGATATGTTTTGTTCACTTTAATGTGTCATCACTTCATTAATGTGTGTATAATAACTTGTTTATATTCTGTCTCCAAAGAGCTGGAATGCCAAGCCAAACCTACCTGTCCTAACAGCAGTTCCTTCTGCACCAGTTTTAGTGGAAATAGAAAACCTCCCAAGGAGCCCAGGAGCCAGCCAGCAAGATAAGAAGTGGTATGTTCAGCTTTGCTGGGAAATGAATTCTGCTTACTTATGCATGATTCAAGAAGCTTTTCCTTTACTTGTACTTAAATAAGCTGCCATCCTTGTATCTCTAATGTAAGTTGACAATCAAGTTAGGGATGATGTAGCTGATTTCTTCCTATGAATTGTGTGTGGAGAGGTGAGGACAACAGGCTTAGTCACTGCCAACCAAAAGAAAATTTCTTCAGGGGCTAATGGAATTTTCAAGTCTTGGAGAGAGTTGGGTCCTTCTTGTTTGCCCTAAGCTTGTAACCCTTTGCTTGGTGTCATGGGGCCCAAGGACTTACCCTGATCCTTAGGGTAATACAGAGCCTTGTAAACTGGTATACTTATGAATTGTCTTTTGAACTTTCTGAAACAGGCAAGCTGACTTTTCTCATGAGCTTGGGTATAGAATGGGAGCTTGAGGAAAATGACACAAGCTGAAGGATAAGAGCTTTGATTTCATGTAATCAGAGTATTTGTTTTATGGATTAGATGCATCTCAAAATGAAGAGGATTTGTTTGAAGATAGATAAATGTACATGTCATTTATCTTTTCTTAAACTAATTCTAAATTGCAAAGTTATTTTCAACCCAAAACTTGGCATATATCAACCCAATACTTGTGCACAGGTCATCTTAATTTCCTTGGCTTCTTGGTGCCTACGGCTCATCCAAGAAGGGAAATTCTGGCTTCTGCCAGACTCAGCAGGAGCAGTCATGGTGGAATGGAGTAACACCAAAGCTCTTATCCTAAGCAGTTTCAGCCCTCAAGAGAAAGGGTCTTTCTCCCATTGTCAGGCATATGAATCTGCTTTGCTTCAATATCTCTTACAAGTAGATGATACCTGTTTCTAATGATGCTGTGACAAATGTACTTTAATTTTGTAAATTGCGTTCATTTAAAGACTTTTAATACTATCAATTTTGAATGATAAAGGAGATGGTAATTCTGCTTTGAGTTGCATTTTATTGACATTTCAATCAGAACATATGATCAATGCTGTTTTTCTTTCTTTTGCCCTTGATTTATCTAGTATCTGAAATCTGTGCTTGTCTATGGTGGGATCCTGTTGATCGCTCGATTCCTTCCGTGGTGGTGGGTGAAAGGTGGTGGCATCTTTATTCTTCAGCATTCTCAATGTGGTTATATTTTTATTCTTTTGGCCTAATTGCAAGATGATTGCTAGACACCTCTATTTCCTTTGGTGGAAATGTTTGACTTGGCTCCAGATCAGCTCTTCTTGGGTACCTGATTTGTGCTAATGTTCCTGCTCATGTTTGCAAGGCTGCTGCTGCTTACTGAAATCCCACTGCTTTGGTTCTGAAGCAGAGAGGGCTCTATAGCCACTCAGTTTTGGCTTTGTTATGCCTGTTTTTAGGATTGAGAACTTGAGCCTGCCTGTCTTAACATTGTCCAGGAATGTCAGCTTACATGCCAGCTGCTGCAGGATGTAGTGTTTGTATAGAAGAGTGGGAGTGAATGCAAAATACACCTGCATGTATCCCAAAACAGTGTGTCCTAAAGAAAACAAGCTTCTTGGCAAATGATGCATTTTAATTGAGAGTGCAGTGCTTCTACTGTGTCTGTGTTATGTTTCTTTGAGCCATTGTTACTGAAAGTAGCTGTCTTCTGGTTTTACTGTGTTCACTGGAAACAGTACTGCCTGTAATAAAGGGCAAATCCAGCTGTAGGAAAAAGACAACAGTTTGGAGCTGAGTCAGGAGTTGAACTACATTCTGGTTTCCTAGATGGGAAGTGGGGTTAGGTTAATGTAATTGCCAGAACATACATATTTATTGCTGGGAACTGTGACTTGGCTATTGTGCCTGCAAGGGTGTCTCGGTGCTGCTAACAAGATCTCCTTTCAACTGCTACTGTCTTTAATTGGCCTGTTTCTGCATGAATTATCTTTGCTTTCTGTCAGAAAAATAGTCTTCTTTTAGAGAGAGCTTGCCAAAGATTGTTGAGAACACCAAAATCTTCTGGACTGTGGATTTTGTAGATAGTTAGATTGAAGGGGTTTAGAAGTAAGGTCCCGACCTCCTGAGTTTCTGTACTCTGCTTGGCAGATGCCTGTGTTGGCTACCTTGCAACTTAGATCCCTTTCTAATGTCAGTGTTTCCTTTAATTTAAAATGTTAATGCTGCAGCTGCCAACAGCAATTTTGCCAGATTGTAGAAAGTACTTTGCCAGATACAAAGGATTTTAGTATTTCTGGGTTTGTTTGGGTTTTTTTGGTTTTTTGGGGTTTTTTTTTAACTTCATTCCTGTAAAATAGTCAGTACAGGAAAGCTGTACTGATCTGCAGGACCTGAAAATGGTCTGGAATATTAGTTGCAAGTCTGGAAAACCGAAAACATGATCAGTGTCTTTCTACATTTAGTCTTCCCCAAGAAACTCTCTTTTTTTTGCTAAATTAAGACAGCAGACAAAGATTTAACATTTACTTACTCACTGTGTGATATGTAAGGATTTTTTGGGGTTTTTTGCTAGTGGGTGTAGCTTTCCCTTAACCACATACATGAGAGAAATGGTAAAATAAAGGAATGAACTGTTGAGGATTGGAGCCCTCAGTATTCATGGGTCACTTCCTCGGTGTATTTCACAAAAACCAAAATTCTGAATTTACACATGGGTGACCTTTGTATAAATCCTGTCTCTTTTCTAAAGGAGGACTATCCCCGAATGTTAATCATTTACCACTGTTGTGAATCCTGCATGCTTTTCTGCTTGCCTGCCTTAACACATGTGATCTTCCAACTCAGCTGTCTGCTTGGCTGTTCTGGAACATGAGAAGGTGGAATTTGAGCTGAAGGCCATCTGACCCCTCTGTGTGAACAGCAACAATCCTTCCACTTTGTTTAGATTTGGCTCATTAAGTCGAATCTTCTACATTAAACTGAAAAAATACCTTTGTTTTAGGAATTTGCTTACTTCAGTAGTTTATGAAGTGCTTTTTTAGAAGCACTTATTTGATATGTGACTATACCTTTTATCAACCTCTCCTAAAACATACCGGTGAAGGACCCTAGTGCTACACAGACAACAGTTAACAGATTGTTGTCTATTTTTAAAGTATTTTAAAATTTGGCTGTTTTCAGTTAATTGCTTATCCCTACTGCTTTGGAGATTGTTTGTGCCTAAAGCCATCCAGTTTCCTAGCTAGGGGCTCCTGCATAATAATATTTTTCAAAACACTGTCTAAAGTGAGGAGTGTTCTCCCTTTCTCCTCTTTCTAGCTTTTGGAGGACTTTATACCAACTGTGGCTAAGACTGGCCATAACTGTGCACAGCATTTCTGTAGGTTTGATTTTAGGAATTCTAAATTTAAAATTTACAAACCATTATGCCTTCATATGCAAAATTAGAAAGTGAGGTCTTAGTTTGTGTTGTGACCTTTTGTAAAATGGTTCTTTTCCAGCTAAATTATGTTAATGCAAGTTATAGCTGCAGGCAGCTTCTTCAATAGTATTAATCCCTTAGTCACCTAAATTGTGGATGATTCCTTTCTCTACTGTTTGCTCCTGCACAGTAATGCTCATTTTTTTTCTGAGTTTCTATTTTCTTCTCCTTTTTTAAAAAAATTTTCTTTAGAATCTGCACTTTCCAGTCACTTTGAAAACTGATATTGCTTATAGATGTTTGTTTCAGGTGTACATTTAGAGCTGCCACTTAAACTTGTTTTCTGCAAATAAAATGTGCTGTATACTTGAGGTCTGGTCCTCCATCACATTATTTTCTCCCATCTGTAAAATGCACATGATTCTTGCTTAGTTCTGTGAAGCGTTTTGAAATGTTAAGTGCTTTACATTTGGGAAGTATAAGCAACATATACATGAGAGAGCTTAGCAATTCAGACTCGTACAAAAACGTGCACGGTGCTGTGCAGAAAGGGGTTTATTTGGCAGCGCCATCATGTGCACGTGTACTTGCATGCCTCTTCACCTTCCAAGAATGCCCCTTTTCCTTGCCTTTTCGCAGCAGTCTTCTTGTCCTCTCCTTTGCTTTACTTCTCCACCCTGTTCCTCCTCCGTGCCCGTTGACTAATTCTCCCCCTCCCGCTCCCCACCGCTCCAGGCCCCCCGACGCCGCCGGCCGCTGTCACCGTGGTGGAGCCGCGTGGGAGGCGTGGGCCCCGCCGAGGAGCCGCGCCGGGGACGGACCGAGCCCCGCGTTCGTCCACGAGCGCAACGCCAGGAACGCGGGGCTGCACGGCACTGCCTGCGCTGTGCAGCCCACCATGACCAGTCTCTGACTCTGCGCCCTGCCGGAGCTCGGGACTGCTTCCCGGCACAGGCTGGGAAATCGCCTCCTGAGCTCCCTCTGGGATAACGACACCGGACCCGAAGCTGACTGTAGAGGGGGAAAAGCTTTTGTTACAAAGGCCTTGCAGATTGTGCTGTTGGTATTGAGTCTTTAAAGAAAAACAACATACAGACCAGAAGCCACATACCAGCCTTACTTTAAAAACAGTATATATCTATCTGTGTGTGCATATAGGTAGATATATTTTTTAAGTTGTGTTAAAGTTTTTCTCAATGACCAAAAGATTCATTTTCTTTAGCCAGGTTTGAGAGCCATGCAGGAAATCACGTTTGTTATAAAACTACTTATACAACTAATGGGTTATAATGTGGTTTCAAAAACCTAAATGAAATAGAGGATGTAACTGCCCCTCCTTTTGAACCATGATCATGTAAAAATATCTAAGATACATGGTTGATCTGAAAACTAACCCCTTTTTTTTTTTTTTTCCTCAATAAGGCCTCTTCTGAGAATTATCGTTTGGAAATGGTATAGAATTATTTTCAATTTTTAAAGAATAAATTTATCAGAACTGTCAAAAAGGCAAAGAGTAATTTTTTATTATTATAAGGTTTTGCTTTTTACAAAGCTTTCTTTTTTGCTTCTCTGGTCCAGTTGAAAAGAAACAAAGATCTCCTGACAAACACCAGTCCTACCATATGATCCACGAGGTTAATTGTTAAGTCAGAGGTTAAGACTCCACCTTCATGGCTCATTGGTATTCTTGGGGGCCTTTAACAACATGAAGAACAAACCTTTACCCTTGAACACGCTGTGTTTTTTGAAGTTTGTTGCTTTTAAATTGCAATATTCTTTTCCTATTTAAAAAAAAGGAGACATTGTAACAGAGGGCTTTTAACGTTAATTTATATTAAGCTTTTAGGATAAAGAAGTTGTTTGGATGATTTTGAAATTACTTCATTATGTTTCAAATTGCCACAGAACCCAGAAATAAAAAACCATTTTCAGATATCCTGACCTGAAGAAGCAAGAAGTAAGTGTCAGCCAGGACATAATATTGCCTGGGGTATTTTCACCTCCTCACCCCCGCATCTGATGGGGGGAAAGAGTTTGCTAATGAAATATGAGTCTCTGTTTTACAACTCTGCTGAAAAAAAAAGTATGAGCAAGCTGTAAACTAAAGATCTTTGACACTTACCAAGCTGATTGGAACAATCTCTTGTGCTTTTTTTAGTTGTACGTTTTGAATGCTGGATGTTGTAAACTTCTAGTGTGAAGCAAACCCGTTTGTTTCTTTCTTATTTATAAAGTTGCATGAGAATATGCAAATGAAAATAGATTGTTTAACTTTACAATATCGTATAATGTCTGTGTAGTTGAGGGAGAAGAAGCCACTAATTTGAATGGAGGCATTTGGGATGGTTTTGTATTTAAAATGCAAGGACACTGCTGCAATAACAAATTACTGTTTTATTGCAGAGTTTTAAGTTCAGATGTGCTTTTGTCGAGGTCAGGTCACTGCAAGTAGTGGCTGAGTCCTTGGGTGTCAGAGAAGTTTTGTGTAGCTGTCACAGAATTAAAGAGTAGTCGAGGCTGGAGGATGCCTCTGGAGATCAGGCAGTCTACCCCCATGGTAAGAGTGGTTTGTTTGGGACCTTGCCAGCCAGGTTTTGAGTATCTCCAAGGATGGAGACTTCACACTCTCCAGAGAACTGTTTCACCAGCCTCACAGGAAGAAAAGTCAGGGTTTTTTCCTTGTGCTTAGCGTTACAGTTTAGAATGGAATTTTCTGTATTTCAGTTTGTGGCCATTGCCTCTTGTCCTTTCTCTGCATCCCCTTGAGAAGAGTTTGACTGTTGTCTTTCCTTCCTCCGTCAGGTTTTTATACACATTGGTGAGATCCTCCTGAGCTTTGCCCTCTCCAGGCTGAACAGTCCCAGCTCTCAGACTCACCTGCTAGCTCAGGTGCTCCAGACCCTTTGTTGTTCTTGTGGCCCTTTGCTGCACTCCTTCCAGTGTATCCATGTGTCTCTTGTCCTGGGAAGCCCAGAGCTGGGCACAGCACTCCAGGGTGTCTCACCAGTGCTGAGCAGGGAGCTGGTGACCCTGCTGATGGTCCTGCACTGCCCTGGAATTCACAGCCAGTTTGGTAATCAAAGCTGTGGCTCAGGTTTTTGTAGCAGATTTTTGCCATGACAGATTCAGGATGGGGTAGCAGCCTGAAACCCATCTGCCTTCAGAACTGGTTTATTTCAGTATGATATGTGTTTTGCCCCGTGACTTTGACTCTTGCATACATCCTGAGGGTCCATTTCCCTCTGTGCTGGGATTGTTTTGGTGACACTTCATGAGTTGGGGAGAATTATTATCCTAATCTCTATTAGGGTGAGTGACTGCTCTCAACAGCAGAGAAGTTGTATCACACTGTAACCAGCACCACGGAGCTGCATTTTTACGGGGACAGGTCATGTTCTCTGTTAATTGCAATGAGGAAGCATGTGGATGTTTTTCTGTGGTGACAGATCTTTTCTTAATATGTAATATGCCCAAAGGTTCGTGTGCCAGCACGTTTTCCTAAGCATGTTTTTTTTCCTTTCCTGTAGTTGTTGGCTTGTATATATTATGCTATGTCAGTATTTGGAATTATTTTCAAACAAATGGGAGACAGCAGAATTTCTGGAATATGGGACTTGATTACAAACTCAGTGTGTGTGAGCTGTCTCCATTTCTAGGGTCTTGCATTCCCAGGGCTTTTCCTTTTGCTTTCCTCACTTTCAAAAGGGAGCACCTTTTTTTTTGTGTGTGTGTGTTTTTTTTGTTGTTGTTGTTGGGTTTTTTTAATATTGTGCATTTTTGTTTAGGCGAAAACAATTTGAAAAGGCTCAAATTCACTAGGCTTCTTACCTTCACGTACAACATTGGTTGCCCTAAAGGCAAGAAAATTAGCAAAGAATTTCATGCTATTGTCCTACCTTGCAGAGTCCATGTGAAAGACTATTCTGTGTCACTACCAGTCTGAAAAAATGAATGAGCTTGCATGGTACTTCATGCTGTTGGAAATCAAATTGTTTCCAGGAGAAAAACCTCTTTTGTAGGACTTGGTTACTGTATTTTGAAGATTATATTTCACAAACTAGCATGAGGTATTGCTTTGCTTTTCAACTAGGAAGTTAAAACCCACACCACTTTTAACTGAGAGCTTTCTCAGTTCTGTTATGTGTTGAATGTGTGGTACCTATTTATACCAATATATGGGACAGGCAAAAAGAAAGGGTAATGCAGTAGCTACTCCCTTAACTGTGTGAGCTCCCTGAACATGTAAAGACTTATTAATGGGTTGACAAACCTTTACATGCACTACAACCCTTCATTATTCCTATATTCATAATTATTTATATGGTTTGAATTCCTGGTATCTTTTATCAGCATTTCCCAAAGAGTATTTCTTAAAATATCATGGTAGAAGTTGATTTGAAGACATAAAGCCCGGCACTTATTACTGTGCAAAGTTCAAAATATCCCTTTGTGTGTGGGTAAATGCAGGTGTATGGGATTCAGTCTCACTTTCCTTGTTTCCTTAATTGGAAGAGCATCTCTTCCTGTTTGTTAGTTCTAACAATTAAGTCTCTGTATCCATCATTCCCTCTTCTGCAAGACCATGCTGTTTGCCTTTTCCCATTAGTGGTGCAGGGAGAGACTGCACAGGAGGTTGAAAAATTTTCCTGTTTTTTGCTTTGCTAGTAGCTTCTTATTCCTCTGCTTTAGGAGAATCAAGCCAGTGACCTCAATTTGCCTTACAGCAATTAATTGACTTACAATGATTTGTACATTATTAGCACTAGAACAGTGATATCCTGTAATCTGTTTCAGAGGTATATATTTAACATTGAAAGGATTCTTTGTGTGCTTGAGCTGGAGGGAAAGGAGTTTTTCCTGGAGCCCCTATAGTGACAACATGGCACTGCTTCCAGGTTCCAGGGGCTGGAGAGAGAGGCATGAGGCACTAACCTGATAGTGATAAGGGAGAAGCTGGTCTGAATTGTCAAGTAGGAAACTTCTCTTGTCTGTGCTTAAGGGTCGGTTCTGTTGTGGTGGGTGTGGGCTTGATATCATTGTTCCCCTGTTTGGGACAGGATTTGCAAAAGGGATTGATAGATTTTTCTTCTTAAATCAGTATTGCAGCCAAACTGTGAGAGTGATTGTTGGTTGAACTGGGCAGCAGTAAAGCTGCAGTTGTGTGCACAGGCTGTCTGATTAACCATTACATTGTGCAGCAATGTTTTCTGTGTTTTATTAGTTTGCTGTTAGCATAGCTTTAGCTGTTCCCAAGCTCTAGAGAAATGTATGAGATTCCTGACTGCTTGCACAACATAAGCATCATAATATTTTTGTTTTTATAATTGTTTTTCATTTGTATAATTGTTTTTATAATTGTTCATTGAAAATACAGCTCATAGGGCAAAATTAAAAGGAGACATTTCCATCAGAAATCAAAGGAGGTGAAACAAGTGATCCTGACAGGGTACAGAGTACATGCTGTGGTTCTCTTAAAAAACTGTGACTGCTACAGTTTCATTCGTGGCTCTGCCTAAGTTAACAAAACTGAAACTGGTTCTAGGTATGCCTGACCATAAGTGTCAGTGCAGTCCTGTGCAGTGCACCCTTCTGACCTCTGCTCTGCTTTACAGTGTTGGGTGAAGTGCTGCACAAACAGCTTTTTGTGATACCAACTTCCCTCCCCCTAACTTTTCTTTTTCTCTGTTAAAAATCCTAGTGTACCTTGAGTTTGTTAGAAAAACTTGGAATGTTTATTCCAAAAAGTGTATTTCATGGATAAAAACTTCCCCTCCTTCTGTCTTCACTTTTTCTACTGCTATGTGATGACACAGCAGGCAACATGGACCTGTTCTGTTATGAAGTCACTTATACAGGCATAAAATGTTCCCTTTTTCATGTTTCTTAAGCCTGCTGAAAGCCAATGTCTCTTAGTTACCTGAAACAGTTTTTCTAGATTGTGGCTGGTCAGCAGAAGACACCTTGAAAAAAAGAGATTGAACGTCTTGGAGCTTTTTCTTGTTACAGGAAGAGTAGTAACATGATTTTGCATCTCTCTGCCCATCTTTCTGCCTTTGCAGCACACCTCTTGTTGATTTGCTAGACAGCACAGAGTTGCCAGAAACTTGTGTGGATGATGCTGTGGGCCGTCCAGTTGTTGGCTTGGCAACAGGAGATTCAGAAGAGGCTGTTAATTGCCCTTCTCCCAGCACAAAGGAAACTGCTGCAGAAAAAGCAGACTCTGATCGTAAGCAAACTGACAGATTTTTCCCTATTATGATGTGTGTGACCAGGATTAAATAATTAGATTGATATGAGATTGGTTCCTTAAGGACTGTTTTAGGAAGCTCCCTTAGATTACATGCATAAGAACAATTTTACCCATTAGTGGAACACCAAGGACAGAGATACAAGGGAAAAGTCAGTTCTTCATTGGATGTGACTTTGTCCACAAATACAGTAAAGCGTCACCATCTAAGCAATTAACTGTTGGCTCACTCCCTGTGAGGATTGCTGGGCAAATGAGCTCCCAGGAATGCAGTGCTGTGATTTGATGCACTCAGTCTGCAGGCTTGACATTTGCACCAGAGCTTGAGCAAGTAGATTCCCCCACCCCTGTGCTTTTTTGCCCTACTTCAAAATTATGTAATTGGTATTTAGGAATAGTGCAAGTCACAAGTCAAGTAACTCCATGGTAACGTTAGGAAGATTATATCTTTTTTGTCTTTTTCAGCATTTGAAGACACATTCCTAAAACTGAAACAGCTGGAGGCAGAGCGCAGCAGCCCTGTGCCGACTGAGCGTCCCAACGTGAACATAAACATACAGGTAATTCATTGGCCTTCATTCCCCCTGCAATGGTCCTGAGTTTCGTTCAGATCATTCTGAAAAGTCTTCCACTTGCCTGGTCTGTTTGCAAGATTTCTAAGACTATGAGTGAGTAATACAGTGGGAAATACAAAAGCTTTATGATATGTAAACCTGTGTGTGACAGGGCAGTGAGATAAAGATGGGGGCAGAGGTGCATGTGCAGAATGCAGCCTGGTGAGATTTTCCAAAATCAGTGGGAGTAAAAGGCATAAATGCTTGAAATGTTTCTCAGTTGTCTTTATCTGTAGGTTACCACCTGCATGGTGTTGGGTGGTTCACCCTCTTTTTGGAAGGGCTGAGCTGCTTTCCTGGCATTTTTCAGTTCTGAGAAGGTTGTTCTGACGTTTTGTTTTGAATCAAGTTTGCTGATGATCCATCCCTCCTGTTAAGTAACCAGTTTGTACCTCCTCTCTGATGTAGGTGCTAGTGCTCTGTGTTTACACAAAGAGTAGTGATGTGGTGTGATTTACTGCTCCCAAATCCCTCTGAGTAAGTGAGGCTGCACCTCACGGGCAGCTGAGCCAAAGTACAAGCCTGAGTGCCCTGAACAGGGTGAGGGCTCTCTTCTCCCTCCTTCCTCTTCACTCTTTCTTCCCCAGTTTCCCTCTCTCCTCTCTCACCACCAGGGATCATTTCAGGTTTCAGTGAACAAATGTATCCACAAACTGGCAAACAAGTTTTTTTTTTCCTGCCTTTGTTTTGAACTTTTTGTTGCGGTGCTGGATTTCTTTAGGTTTTTAGTTTGCTCTTTAAGTTGGTAAATAGTGAGTTAAATAGGTTCAGGGAAAGGGTCAAAGAAATGCCAGGGCCATAGTGAAAATAAGTAGTGTTGCTGGAAGGGATAGAGGCCAGGATCCTCCCTTAAAACAGCTGTGAACTTTGATGGATTCACTGGTTATCAGACAACTGCCCCCAGACATGATATTCATCTGGGGTTTTTTTAATGAGCTTTAAAAAATGAAATTTAGTTTTCCATTACTCTGCTTTCTCTGATGCAAAAGCTTTGGGAGATTTTTGTGTTTTGGGCAAGCAAAGAGGGTGAAACACCTGGCAGTGTTATCTCTATTTAGGCTACCCTCCCTTGCAGGGAGGCCTGAGGATTTATCTAACTTTGAGTGAAGCAGCTATGATTTTTCTTGCTCCCTCAGTAGAACAGACCCAGGTGCCAGGAGAGGTGTTTAGCAGTGTGTTTGACCTAAGCCCACTCCTAAGCATTTGTTTTCCACCTCCATGTGAGAGAAGGCTGCTGCTGTGGGTGGTGCTGCAGGCTGCTTGGCTTGTGTCCCCTTTAAGGGCTGCTGTCAGGGCTGCCTGCTGCACCTCTCTGCTTGGTGAGTGCATTACCAAGATTACCAGGTCTCTAAGGAGATTAGTCAGTAGACTGTAGGTCCTGTTATGCTGAAACACTGCTTCTACATAAGCTAAAGCAAATGAATACAGTTTATTTAAGAATGTTTTAGCCTGTTGAGCTCCACTTTAGTTGAGACACAGAGGGGAAAAACATTTAATTGGTTCATTGAAGAGAATGGACCAAAACTGTTTCTGTGGTTTTTGAATCATGGCTGATTTATAATAAGCAAGCTGAGATTTCTGTAATGAGCTAATCTAACAAACAGCTCCCAATACAGAACAGTCACAGTCATCCAGCTGCTGTCACATGAGGTGTGGAGTAACTTTAGAGGTTGGAGATACTGGGGGGACAGTAACCTGATTAGAGAGCAAGAACATTTGCATAACAGAGAATTATGGATCAGCAGTATGCCAATAGATAGGTAAAACACAGTGCGGCTTTCGAGAGGGAATGCAAATTATATTAGGAAAATGTAAGAGTAGATCATTGGAAGTTTTTTTAGGGTAGAAGAGATCGAATAAAACTTTTCTGCCTATGATGTAGCTTACCAAGTAGTCACTTGAGAGTGTTTGTTTAAAAAAGATAGACAAAGATTAGAGACTCTCTGCATACTTGAAATTCCCAATGCTTCAGTTTGCAAAGACATGTAGGTTACAGTAGCACCAAATGAGCACACCCTTCAGGGAGGAAGTTTAATGGTTTGGAAACCAGTCCTGAAGAGTGACCCAAAAGACACTGTTAAAAATACTTTCTTTCCTGCCTTTGAAGGCTACTGTAGAAAACATAGAATCTTTCATTTATGATGTTTGTTATAAAATATACCTGTGGGCTCTTCTCCTGCACTTACTTTTCTTCTTAATCTATTAGTAAAAGAGTTTGTGGTATCCTCTGCTGGCAGAATTGCACGGGGCTGCAATATATCCACTAAAACCTTGCAATAAGTTTACGTTCTGGAGCTTGCTGTTATTTCAGAGGGAATGCAGTATTGCAGCATTCTCTCTGAAGGTGTGTGATTATGAATTTCAGCACATGTAGAAACTGTTACAGTAGATAAGAGGTTTGGTAAAATGCATTGGGGCAAAGTGTCACCTTTCTACTTACGAAGGCAGAGCTGCATCCTGAACTTCATGTCACTGTTATATGCCAACTCACTTCAGCTTTGTTAATTAAAAATCTTTAACTGTTTTCCGTTAGGGGGCAGAGATGGCCTGACAGTCATCTTTATGTAATTCTATACTTGCAATCAATCAGTCAATCCTGATTGATTTCTTTGATAGGGAAATATTTATCCAGCCACCCCTGTTCTTCTGGAGAAAAAGAGGAAGCGAGGGAATGAATGGCTTCATTCTTCTCTGCTGCTCACTGCCAAAATCTGTTGGGATGGAAGAATGCGACTTTGTCCTTTCCCAGCTTTCACTAGTGCAGTGACCAGATCTGACAAAGAGAGCAAATAGCTTTATATACACCAACGCTCTGCTTTCATCAGCCTCTGAAGGGAGATGAACAATAAAGGTTCACCCTGTTTGCCCGTGTTCAAAGTCTGCTCCCAAAGTCAGAAATGCAAGGACATGAGAGCTTACTACTACTTCTGAATTTGTTGTGCTCGGTAAATACATGGAAGATGCTCACAAATGTGCCTGTATTAGACTCCATCTTCCTGCACAAAATGACTTTTAGCAGCACCAGGAACACAACTCAAAAGCACAAAGGATTGGGATCACATGCCTTACTGCCTTTAATCTTTCCTTGCCTTTTTGCATTGCTGCCTAGCTCCATGTTTTGATTGAAGAACACAGTACAAGTGCAGTTTGTCTAGTCCATGGAAACAACAAATATTCCTAATGAGCTAGAATAATGACAAACCCCAGCAGCTTTACCATTTTGCGTAAACAACTGAAATGTCTTGTAAATTAGACATCTTGAGGCATTAGCAGGTGCTGGATGCTTTTCCTTCTAGCTACATGCTTTTTTTCATTTAAAAAACCTGTAAGACACCTATGCATTTTTCAAGTGCAAAATAGGGTTGAAAAAAATGGATCATTAATATTGAGGGAAATATTTCCTTGGTAGTATGAAATTTATACTCCATTAAATTAAAATATTCTATGATAGTACTAAGCTTTTCAAAAGTAGGGAGTCTAGTAGACTGGAGTGACCTAATTAAATTGATTGTTCAGGTAGAGGAAGCTGAGAGGAAGTTAAACAATAAAATGGTACTTCAAGCACCAGTGTACTGCTGTGCTCAGTTAAAATGATCAGATTTACTGTTTTAGTGGAAAAATGTATTCAAAATGCTGTACTGCCACACATGGCATCTGCTTCAGTGAGGTCCAGTGTAAAGACTTACAGATTATCACAGTTGGCTGCTGCAGCTGTACAAATAACGATAATTCAGTTGTAATTATTCCTTTGGCAATTGCAGCAGCTTCTCTAAAATAAAAGTACTTAAATGTTTAATAATTGTTAATATTAATAAATTATGTGAAGGTGCACCTCTTAATATCTGCTGGCAATAGTCATTAGCAGCACTTGGTTGTTGGTCCTCATAGCTTTTTATGTTGACAGTGACCCTTGGATATTTTGTGAAGTTCATTGCTGATGGGGTCAAAATTTGAAAATGTATTCTCCTTTAGATAGTCTCCTAAGATCCTATTTGGATATCCCAAAAGGTGGTTTAGAGGGAGACAAAAAAAGGAAATGTTTTTCCCCTCTCTAAAGATCCAATAATTACAAGTTCTCACCAGTGTCTCCAGGGAATGTAAAAAGCTGAAAGAGGATGGAGAGCTGTGGGGGGACAGGTGTTCACTTCTTTTTGACTGCTCTGCTCTTCTCTCTCTCTCTCTCTCTCTCTGCAATGGGCTTCATTCCTCCTGGGCACGCTGCAGTTGGTGCAGGTACAAGTGCAGCAGGATTGTCCCTGCTCTGGGCAGTCCTGCAGCACTTGCCTCCCGGGAAGAACCTGCTCTAGACCGTGGCATATGGTGAGGAAAGCAGGACTCTGTCTCCCCCTGCTGAGTCATACCCTCAGAAGGAAGGTCACAGGGTTTAGTTTTCACTCGGCTAATTAACTTCTGCCACTAATCAAATAGCAATTAGTAGATTGAATGCTTAATTAACATTTTATAATTAAGAAATGCAATTCTCATAATGAAATATACTGTAGTGAAGGGTATCTCATTCTTATTTCTCTTCATTATGTATCTGGCTGCCAGTTTGCTCTGATATAATCAGTGGTGGGAGAAGTAGTTAGTAGCACATTAATTAAACTCTTGGTCTAACTTATAAGTGGATTTTAAATTAAAAATATTCCCAACTTGCATTTGAGAGTAAATTACCAACTTTTACTTAGGCTGCACTGATATGATATAATGGCTGTTATATTGATCTCCTATCAGTAAATTAGGCTGCAGTTTTAGGATGCATTTCATTTCTTGCACACTATTTTTAGCACAGCAGTTTGCATATTCACATTTAAGTATTGTGCTTTTTTTACTTTATGTGTTGCTGTGACATTACAACTGAGTTCCAAAATAAAGGAAAAAATTGCTTTTTCATTTCAGTATATATCTGCTGACTTTCCTCTGTCTTCAGAGCCTTGTTATTTAGAGATGTTGATAAACTTCAGCCCAGACTTGTCCATGTGGAAACTGCTTCTGATTAAGATGTTTTCATGTCTAGGATGAAGTGGTGAAGTTGACAGATAAATGTCTTAACAATGCAATTGAGAGCCCAATCGTAGCAGCAAAGTGGCTTCCAGCAGATCTCAAAAGCAATATCCTGAAGGCCCAGGCAGAAGCAGTGCACAAGGTAAATACTCAACAGAGCTGTGAGCTCTCAAATGTTTTGTTTCTCTTCAGTTGCCTGATGTTGGAGAAGATAAGGGTCTACTACCCTTTGCAGATAGGGGTGTTCCAAGAGCCTTGTCCAAGGCAGAGTCAGAAGGCTTTTCAGCCTTTCTTCACAGTGATAAAAGTCCTGTACTAGAACAGTTTCCCAAGGAGGAATTTCTGTCCTTGATGATACTCAACAGGTAACAGGACAAGATCCTGTGCAAGCCCTAGTTTGAGAGGTCATTGAGACAGGTAACCTCCAAAGGTTGCCTTCTAATCAAGCAATTATTCTGTCACTAAGATTGGGTTTATTGCATGTTGTAGTAAATTCCTTAGCAAATAATGGTATTTTATTTGGCTTTGTTGGTGAATTATTTTTATTTCTGCACTGAAATTGTCACATGGAATTAATGTTCTTAAGTCCCTGAGCTGTAGATGAACAGCACATTTTTTGCTGGGATAGAGACACTCAGCTCTACTGTGAATCTCAGAACTGACACAAGATGGAAAGACTTACCAGAAACTTATGTCTCTGTTCATTTCTTCCTCTCAGGTTGGAAAAGATGACAGCATGACAGGTGTCAAGAATTCCAATATTCAGGAGGCTGCTGCCAGGTAGTGAATAGATTTGTAAGAAATGTGGTGTAGTTACCCCACTACAGAACTGAGAATCTGCAGTTTAGTGTGGTCTGCCGGTGGTTCAGTTGTCTTTGCATTTTACCTTGCATAGGGTACCTTAACCTCATGAGTGTGAAGTGGTTTTCAGATGAAAGCCAGGGTTATAACTGTGAAGTTTTATTATATACAAGATAATACAGATGCTCTTTATTCTTGCATACTTGATGACCATTGTTACAACAGCAATTTCAATCATGAATTATTCTGAAATGTGAACAGCTTCAGTGTGGAGAGAGGGGATGGGTCTGTTCACAGTAGGTGTTTACTAGTGGAGAAAAAAAATTGTATACAAACCCCTGACAATGACAATTTCCTGAGAATTACTAAATATGAAACGATTGCAGGGTCCCGTGGGATTGCAGGCATTGAAAAAGTTTAAAAGGTTACAACGTCTTAACTTCTTGACCATTTGTGAAGATGCACATGTGGCAGACCTCAAAGAGCAGAGGGTGATACTGCAAATAAAATGTACAAATAAAACGTACATTAGCAGTCCCCAAACTGTGTTGTAATAAGTGATTCATAAAGAGGTTTCCATGGAAGGTTGTACCTGTTTTCTATTTGTTTGTTTTTTGTTGGTCTGTGCCAGAAACATTATCCTGTCAGGCAAATCACAGAGCAGTCCCCCAGCAACCAGTCCGGTATTCCAAGATCCCAGAGAGCTGCTGAGAGCAATCCCTGCTTCAAACGCCTTTGTTCTGTAAGTGATTCAGGAGAAACATGTTTCTGGGGTAAGGGGACCACGTGGATATTATGATGAAAAGGCCTGAAAAGATGAGGAACAGTTGCTGAGCGTTTAGGCTACATCTAACTAAGCAGGTTTATGGATGCATTTTTAATTACTGTTGCAGCAGTTAATCATTGTAGGCCAGGCCTTCCTTGCAAGTGAATCTCTCTCATCTTCTGAAAGGACTGAGATTCCTGACATCCTGTTGCCCCTGGCTCTGAAGAGGAAGATAAGAGGACGACAGGAAAGGCTTCAGGCAAATTAGACACAAGGGCTGAAGAAACTCCTTTGAGATAGAAGATGTCGATACTGCTGGGGCTATACACAGCTGTAGCTGGAACTGTGAGGGAGAGCAGTAAGCTGTGGAGGTAGTTGGGAGGCATCATTAACATGCAAACATCAGTCTTTTGTCTGCCTCGTGGAGCTGAGGTCAAGGTTTTGAGCTATCTGGGAAGCAGCCCTGATCCATGCTATCCAGGCAGGGTGCTAATGAGAATGTTTTCCCCTTTCAGTAATACCTTGAATGAGGACAATGCTGACTCTAACCACGAGGACCTGCTAATTCCAGCTAATCTGGCTCCAACTGAGGAGGCTGCTGTTTCAAAGGTATCACCACCTGCCAGCCTGGAAGGTTTCTGTGTCACATTCTGAGCTCCCGATGCCTCCAGGCAAGCCCAGCAGACCTTGCTGCATGCCTCTCATAACTCTGTGAATGCCAGGCGCTGGGGAATGCCAGAGAGGCTTTCTGAAGCAGGCAGGGACACTGAACAGATCTTTCCAAAGGCCATTTCTGCGTGTCCTTTCCGGTTCCTGGCGTAACTCTAATTTTTCTGAATTGGTTGTTTTTCTCCTACTGGGGGGGAGTCCCTTACATCCCAATGATTTTATGCTCCAGTAAGGAGACTGTAGGGATGAAATTCTGACATAGACAGTTCCCATCAGAAGAACCACAGAAGGAAAAGTTTAAATTTAGATGCTCATTTGTTATCGTAGTTACCTTAAGGTAATTTTTAACTGGACTCCATGAAGAGCACAAATTTAGGGATTAAACTTTTGTCCCTCTCCAAAAGAAAAGCAGAGTCCAATAGCATTGGACCTGTGCTGCCTTTACTTGAGCAGACTGACAGGTTGTTCTGGATGACCAAAACACCCTGCCCTGTAACTGTTGGGCCACTAGACCAGTATTATGTAGTTGATCCCAGTGAATAACCATAAATTTCACCGAGTTCAAACACTGCAAACCTTGCTGACCTTTTGAATGGTGCAGTACCCCACCTTCAAAGAGGGGAAGGGACAGTTTCACTGCTTGCTTAGCGGGCAATGATGTTGTTTCCAGTACTTCAGTGAGAATAAGGGAAATTAAAAGGCTATTAAAAAAAGATCAAATGGAAAGACTTGAAAAAATAGGCCTGATAAAAAGTGGTGTTCATTAAAGATACTGGTCTATAACTCAGGAAGACACTAGTATTCAGTAGACCTACGTGGTTACTACTGGGAATTCAATTCAAAACTGATTTATTCCATAGAGCACTCCAGATGACCAGGACGTTTCCTTAACATCACTGACAGAGAATCTAATTGACTTTACAGAAGCCACACCTCGGGTAAATGTATTTCAAACCCAAACTTACTCCTTTGCACATAACAGTGATTTTTACTCATGAACTCTTCTCTGGCTTTAGTGTCTGTCTGCCAAGCTTGGATCTGCGGCAGTGGAAAGAAGTGATGGACAGGGATCACTGTTCACATGGCCCCCAGCTGTAGGGTGGCTGCTGTAGGGGTGTAGACTTTACAGCTTTGCAGGGGAAATGAAGGAACCTGAAGAGTGAACCTGTATGAGTGCCACAGGGTCCTAGAGTTCTATTTTAGCAGAGCTGCAAGTGCCAGCCTGCTTCTCACACTTTTGGGGATACATAAGGGTTCAGTAATACATAATTCAGCAGTTATATGGGAAGATGTATGTACATGTCTGTATGTCTGTATAAATATAGATACACACACAAATACTTGAAAAGTAAACTTGTAATACTAATCAAGCCTTTTATGTAGATAAAAAGAAATCTCTTATAATCTGTGCTGGCAAAGTGGAGTTACATTGTATGCACCAAGAGAAAGGGAGGAGAAGGAGGACGTTTAAACTCTTCACAGTAGTGTGCTCTGGATTAAGGTTGTCCACAAAGCAGTAAAAGATGATGAATTCTTTCCTTTGGAAGGGAGCACTGAGTTGAAACTGCTCCCAGTGAGTGTCTGGCTCTGTGCTCAGTGGGTGCCACATCTCCACCTAATCACTAGCGGGATTCAAAGGCTAACGAGGGGCAAATATCTGAGATTGTTTTGGGGGAGGTGTTGTTTTGGGAGGCAGTGCTATTTTGACAGCGTTCTCAGCTACCTTCAACCTTCTAATTGAGCTTTTGTTTGCTTTTTGTAGGTGTCTTCTCAGCCCATTGTAACACCGAGGTGGTTAGTGCCAGTGAGTTACTTGACCATTTATTAACAAAGAAAAAACCGAAAGCTTTTGGCATGATTAAGAAAATGGGAGTTCAAGATACATAATGAAATACAATAATTTTTAATAGTTTGAAGGTCTATAAAGTAAGGTCTTCCAGACCAAAAATAAAGCAAACTAATTCAGCTGAAGTAAATCAGACAACACCCTCTTAATAGTTAAACTTAATTTTTGCTGTATTGTACTGCAGATAAATGCCATAAAACTTGTTAAAGAATTTGTATTTAGTAAAGCCCAGGCTGTAGTTTAATGAATCCTATTTTTGCCATTTATAAGTAAATCATATTGAAAAGTTAACTTGTCTTATCCTGGCTGGTGTTTGAGTTTCTTGTTTCATTCTTCCCCATTCAGACGGGACTGATTTCCAACGGGCCTTTGGGAAATAATGTTGCCTTATCTTTGAAGGCAGTGAAAGGCAGCACGGAGACCCTGATGTCCTCAGCTGGATTGACACCATCCCAGCAGACACCTGAAGTCCCTGCGAGGTGAGGCCTCCTCAGCTCATTGCACAAGTCTGTGTGGGCACTCTTACTGCTTCCACTGACATAGTTACAGTGGCCATTTAGACACAGTGCCTTGTTTTCCTGTGCTAATAAACTGTAGTTCTGACTCAGTTTATAGCATCTGAAATATTACAGCTAAACTGATGCATGTATATTATAATTTCCCTTCAGTTTCTTTCCTTATCTGCTCACATGCTCTAATGCTAGACTAAAGTTATGGTACAGAAAAAATTACTGAGAAATCTCTTTACAGTGTTTCAGTACCTGCCAGAAGATTGGTGGGGGTGGAGAGGGATGCCCCCCAGTTATTTCCAAACTATAAGGGTATCAGAAAAAACAAATTGGTAGAAGTTTTTTCCCTTGCTGTTCCATTCTGCCATGCTGGTGAGGCAGAATGATGATGGTGATGATCAGGCCTTGCAGTGACCATCTTTAAAGAATGGCAGTGGTGCTACTGCTGCATTGTTTAAATTTCATTCAGTTTGCTCTTCTGCAGTTTTCCATTAGAAAGGTTTGTCTGTTGGTCTCATTAAGTTACAAGGGGAACAGCCATGAATGCTCTTTGAAGCAGTACTCTCTTGTAATCTATCATGGCAGACCTTTTTGGAGGAGTGTATTTACAGAGCCTTATTTTTTCCCTCCCTTTTAGCCCAGTTACTGAGGATGCTACAATAAGAACAAAATGTTTACTCACCACTGAGCTCTAGAAGGAGTCTCTGAAACTCTCACCTTGTAAAAACTCAAATCTTCTAACATATCTCCAAGGGATCCTTCAAAAAAATTTGCTTGGGATCAAACTCGTGCTGAACAGGAGTCAGACAGCCGGCTGGTTTGCCAGGATCCAGGAAGAGACTTCTACATTTATCACAATCTAACTGGAATTGCAGCCTGAACCGGGATGTAAAATCACATGCACATTTGATCTTCTCCCTTGGGAGAAGCGAAATGTCACACTGGAGCTAGTTCTGAACTGAGGAAAAGAAAACAGTTGTGTTCTGCTCGTGCTGGGTTAATTGTTCCTTACCCTGAGCTGGCTCTGGTGCTGCTGGAAGGCGTTGCAGAGCTGTGGGTGTGAGCACGGGGCCCCAGTGGCAGTGGAATAGTGAACATCGCGGGGATGAGGAGGACTCGCAGGGCCACCTCGTGGCCATGCCCTGCACAGGACTCTCCATGGTGGTCACTGTCCCGTACAGCCAAGGACATTTTCTTCTGTCTGATTATTCCCTCTGCTTTTCCTTCGTTTTACCAACACATACTCTCCTTTTTGGCCTTAACCCCCGAAATAATCTTTGCACACCCTATTACAGTACCTGAAAAGCATTAAAATCTAGTCCATCAGTCACTAGCTGTGTAGACTGGATTTGAGCTGCTGCTCATTGCAACCAGGAAAATGCAAATTACCTGCCAAACAGCTTGTAGCATTAGCAAAATACAGCAGAAGTCCCACATTTGACACTGATCATTTAATTTCCTACATGATTCAAATACATGCATTTTAGACTAGAGATATGTATGTTTTAAAAGCCAAAGCAGTGAAGGTGTGAGTGCAGCTTACTTCAGGAACTGCTTATTGATTAGTATCGTTGTCTTCTAGGACTAGAAAGGAAAAGAATTTTCTTGTTTCTCTTCATGCTGTTTCTGGGTGTTTTTTTCCATTTGCTGTGCTTTAGGAATACTTACCAGGTATTTTTGCAGCATGAGGGTACAACTAGATCAGTTCTTAACACCACTTTGAATCCTGTTCCAAGTGTCATCTAATGGTGTATGTGGAACAAACAAAAGCGTGAAAATAGGAAAAGAGGATGAAAAATTCCTGTAAGCAGTTCACTTCTCTGTAGAAGGGAAGGTAAGAGCACACACTCCACAGGGCAGGTGAAGGTCTTTGGGTGCTCAGGTGAAGTTTGGGATACAGTGCATACAGTTCAGAGATCATTTGAGCTCTGGGCAGCAGTATCATCATATGGACCCTGGGGATATAGCCTGTGGAAAAAGTAATGCAGAGTCAGAGGGAGGAGAAGCAAAGATGGTGAATCCCACACTAACAGGGAAGCACAGATGAAACTGTGATCTTTCTTTCTGAGGAAGAGGTTTGTACACATGACTGGGGTTGGAGAGTGTTTTCTGCATAGTGCTGCTGTTTGTAGATACTTACATGCATGTGGTTCTTACAGACAAACTTAAATGTGACAATTGGTTCTGGAACCTGTATGCACAACTTCATTTCTGCCCATTTGCTGCATGCACGTGTCTCAGTGTAAACAAAGGTTTGGACCAAACCACTATGGGTTGTGCAAGTAAGCTGGGGCAGCAAGGCTGCTGCATTCAGACCAAGGTGTTCATGCTGCTGTTGTTTTCGTGCTCTTCTTTGCAAGATGCTGAATGCGAGTTAAGGGAGAAGCCACGTGGATTTTAGATGGCCTGCTGCCACTTCTCAAAACCCCCGAGGCCTTAATAGAGGAATGTAGGGACCAGAGAAAGCTGGTAGAACTGACATACCAGAGTGACTGCAGGCAGAGATTTGCAGCCACTGCCTGGAGAACCAGGATTTCAGGATTGGTGGCAGGTGCTGCGGGTGCCCCTCCAGCCAGCACACCGGCACGTCTGCTCCCGCACTGCCAGAAGACCAGGCACAGGGTTCCTGCTCCCAGCCCTTCAGCTCTCCCATTGCTACTTCCAGTTGAGTATTGGCTTTTTTTATACTTTTAAGTCTGAGCCTTACTGCTTATTAAAACGTAGATGATTCCTGATTCGAATATTAAATGTCTTAGTCTGGATTAATAATGCAGTTGCCAGCAAAGTTCCTGCAGGAAAAGGGAAGCAATGGCTGCAACAGTCTGCTTCCTGCACAAAGCCAGGACTGTGTGTGGAAACTTGGCACTTGCTATTCATCTGTTTGCTCAGCAGCTGAGCTGGCATTCACCAGCTACATGTGTTGGGTTTGTAAATAGACAGAATGCAGTAGCATTTTCTTAGGCATGTTTGATATTTGGCTCTTCCCATTGGGTTCAGGAGCTCTGTGAACTGTCAGCTTGAATCCCTCCCCAAACTGGAATAACAGAAGTTTACAGTTTTCCAGCACTGCGTGTTGAATACCATCCTTAGATTCCTCCCAAGCCATCGCAGCAAATAACAAGTAAATAGCGTGTGGTGAGTGTGTCCCCTAAAATTTAAATGGTTCCAAATAACCAACTCTTATTTCACCATGGTCAGGATAGCAGTGGTTGGAGGAGAATGTTGTAATTACACACATGCACACACAGAGGAACTTCAAAGGGGTGAGGCTTTCCTCAATTTTCAGAGGACTAGTATTTGAAATTTCACATAAAAATGCAAACATTTCAACTGGTAAATTGGGAACCTGCAATAGCTAATCGATTTGAGGCTATAAACCCAACTCTTCCCAGCAGTATCTGATACTTGGAGCAAATATTCACTCAGTTTATCTTGACGTAGCTTGCTTAGCTAACCAAATCATTGCTTATATAGGGAGCCTGGCGAGACCAAGGTGACAGAGGTTTGTGATCTGAACATCCTGCAATTTGGCATCACTGTTCTGCTTTGCAGCTAGAGGTACTGTGTTACAACATGACTGAATAACAGGTAACATAGCATTACTCATCACCTGTATTTTATCAAACACAAATAGGGATAATAGTTCCTACAGTTAGTGTTATAAAGTATCAGTTAATGCCTGTGTGCTACTGAAAAAAAAAAAAGGAATTTCCTACCATTGCTATACTATTGAGCGATTGGCTGTAGGGTCCAAGTATTTTCTTAAAGTCTATTTTTTGGTATTTATTTAAAGAGATTTATAAATAAAACTTTTGTGTGAATCTGGTGTCAGGATGTTGGCAGGTCTGCCCCCCACTTAAAAGCTGTAAGAGTTGACAGGAATGAATGAATGAATGCTGAGTGATTGGATCTAAAAGTAAAAGTGATTTTACTCCAGTCACATTCTGTGGAGTAAAAGGTTTTACAGAAATCTTGGTGTTTATAATAACCACGTCCCAGCCCTTATCTCAAACTGATTAACCTGAGAGAGATGCATTTCAGTCTCACCCATTTAAGACCATAAGTCTGCATGTGCTGTGTGCATTTACAGGCCTAGAAAATAGGCATTAAAATGTGGAAGTTGAAGCTTTCTTGCACCAGAATTAAGAGAATCTCTTCTTCAGTGGTAACAGAGTTTCATATAAGTTATATGACATAAATTACCTACTTACCTGTTAATGAATCGCGGTTAATGAATTAGCTTAAATGTATTTGATTTTAAACTTAAATTTTACTCCTGCTTTGTTGAAGACAGACAGCTATGTAAGACAATTTTGGACACAACTTCAGCAAGAAAATTTGCAGTCCTGTTAGAGCAGCTCAGGTGAACAGTGCTGCTATGTGTGGGTCTCTGTACAAACTGTTTGCAGTCCTTGCCTGCTCTCCCTTTGTCTGCACCCTGCTCCTTCCTTCTCATTTCATGAAGCAAAGATGTAACTGTTGGGATGAGTGTGTCCTTCACAAACAGCACTGGATATATTTTTCACATTGTGAACATATTCTGGTACAATCCAGATCTACTGGTGAAGTGGTAGCAGCTCTGTTCCACAGCCAGCTAGCATTTAAAGCTCTGTCTGGGCACAGTGTTTCTGAGTTTAGGAAGTTGTAGTATCTATATACATATATATATATGTAGTTGTTAGACACTGTAATGTCACAGCTTCCAAATGCAGCTGGACAATCATAACTTTTCAACCAAAAAATAGACCAGTATATGCTAATGGCCTTTCAGTGACACAGGTGTGATCCAGGGGTGTTTGCTCCAGGTGTTGGCAGCACAGACAGGAGTGCAGCACCCTCCTCACAGTGCCGTGGCAGAGGCGGAGCTGCAGTGGCTCTTCCTGGCAGTGCGGGGGGGAGATGCAGGTGCTCAGCCCAGCCCCTTGAAGCCAGGGCCCACCTCCGTGTTGGTGCTGGCCTGAGGAGCAAGCACTGCCACACCCACAGAGCCGGGAGCCACGGGATTCTTCTGCAGAATTCACCTCCTTTAGACTGCTTGGCTTGAGCACTCTGCTCCATAAACACACACACGCACCCTACCTATATAACTGGACAAACTTATTTTTAAAGTATATAAGAATATTTTTTTAGCTAGATTTGTTTTGTTAAAGCTGCACTAACTACTGTATTTTTACTTTTTATATGTAAAGCTTGGCAATAGCTCTCAATGTATAATTTATTTGTTGGGTTTTTTATAAAACAAAGTGCACCCTCTTGCTTCTGTTTCACAACGCTGGTGGCGTATGAACTGTCTTAGGCACTGCACTGAGATCTGTATTGAAACTGTACATGGGAACAAGTAGATCTGTAGTCCACTCAACCCAATCTTGGAATGTTTATGCTATAGTTTTGTCTTAAATACACCATGTCAGCGCAAAAGTCTTGCAGAGTCATCTTTAAGCCCCCTGTGTTACACCGGCACAGCACTAAGGGATGGGTCAGCTGGGCCTTGGGACACTGGGTTGCTGCTCTAAACTTAGCCTGTTGTCAGTTAGAGCATAACTTAGGACAGCACCTAAGCTTGCAGGTAGATGCTAAAGAATGAAATGCCTTTTTTCCAACAGAGCTGAGATTGGCCAGGAGGACTGTCAGGTGTCCAGTGCCTTTGAAAACCAGTCCTGAGCATGTGCCCAGACGGGGAGCCCAAGGTGCCCGGTGTGGTTCCAGTGCAGGCCAGTTCACTGAGCACCCTCACTTTCATCTCCAGCAAGGGACTGGGCTGTGTTTTCAAGTACAGCAGCACTAATGATTGTTTAAAGGAACTGTTTACTCCCAAGCCTTAACTTTGGCTAAATGCTAAAGAAGGCAGCAAAAGGCAACTAAACCCTTTGATCATCTTTGTTTCTCAAAAACTATTTGGAAAAGCATCAAAAGGAAGAGAAATTATTCCATCCTAATGACTAAGCTCATAGAAAATAATTTCTCTTGTGGCATAATTTGTTGTGTAGGTCAAAATGTGATCCCACTCATACATCCCTGAATTGTTCTTCAAATCCACTTTCTTCAAATCCACTTACAACTCAAAACAATGAAACTTTTAGGTTTTTCTATTATTAACTGAAAAAACCTTCTTTGAATATCTGCATTTCTGCCATTCATACATTTCATACAATGTTCAGAAACCAAATGTCAGTTAAAGACAATGAGTTTGTTAAGATATTTAACACTGATCAATTTGTTCCCTTATATACAATTTATGATACAGCAGCACATCTTGTGTCTCAGATGAGGTTGCCAAGAATGCTGCATCCTTTTGCTTTTGTTCTATGGATTGAATTTCTGTGAGCATATCAGATACGTGCAAGGTTCCCTGCTTTTCAGGGGCATTCTGAACAGCCAACTTCAGTGGCAGCCCCTTCAGTCCCAGGCAAAAATGGTGTGTTTTGTTTTGTTTCTAAATATTTGCCACTAGCTGGAATAATTCCATTCATTATTTCATGCAGGCCACTGCCGAGCTTTCAGATGGCAGCAGCTTTTAGTCACTCACTTGGGCCTGGGATGAATTCTCATTAACTGCTACAGTTACAGAGAAATATCATCAGCACATCCACAAAGGCTCTTTTCTCCCCTCTGAGAAGGTGACTGCAGTAGGAAAAGAGGAGTGAGGTGCTCTGAGAACCATTTAGGTGTAGCTGATAGCACTGGCTGAGGTTTGAATGGGGCTGTGTCCCAGGAGGTGTCACAGTGGTGTGAGCAAGGATTGTGTCCCTAGGTCTGGACACTGGAGGGTACCTGAAATATGGGTTGTGCATGCTCAGAGGGAACTGAGGTGCCAGGCACTCCTGTGGGCATCTGTGGGATGCAGTCACTTCAAATCCCAACCCCCTTCCCTTCCAGCTTGAGCTCACCCTTGTTTTTTGAAGACCTGGGAATGGGTCACAAGGGGAGAAGGAGCCTCCAGTGGCTTCAGCAAAGCTGCTGTAGCACAGAGCCCCACCCCAGGATCAGGGCTCAGCTCCCCTTGCACAGCACTGCCAGGGCCAACTGCGGCTCAGCCTCCCCTGACCCATTCCTCCAGCCAGGCCTTTCCCAGCCCCTGCTCTCCTGTATCCTGGACAGGGGCAGGGAACTGCGGGGCCCTTAGGGCTGGCTTAGAGGTTTGGCACCTTTTATGTGAGGGAGTGGGTGTGGTGCTGACCGTGCTGCTGCCCCCACCTGACCTGGCACACGGGCGGAGCCCAGGGGAGGGAACAGGGGAGATGGGCACACTCCAAGCTGCTTTTTCCTGCCCGTGCCAAGCCATTGCCTTTGGGCTGGCTCGTGTCCCGTCTGCGTTGGCTCCGAGTAAATGTTAAACCCTTCGTGGGGCTGCCAAAGGGAAGAGAGTTTGAGGGGGCAGGAAGAAAGGAATGGCAGAGGCTGGATGGCATTTTCCTGGGGCTCTTGCACATCCCCAGGATACCGCTACCTGCCAGGAGGCCTTCGCGTGACTTGGAAAAATCACTGGCTTATTGTTGCCCTTTCCAGTTAAATTTCCTTCCCTTGTCAATCCCAGATAAAAGGCTGTATGTTTCGGCAGCTCTCAGGATAATGCCAAAACAGACATGTCAGTCAGCACAAGGAAAACAAGCTGCTGATTTAAGATTGCAGTGCTGAGTACATGCTCAGCTCAGTTGCTGTATTGATGTCCCTTCCAAACAAACCTCTTGAAACCGGGAAATTCTTGTTCTTGGAGGAGAAGTTCAAAGCCTGGGCAGCCCTCAAAGCTGGTTGAAGTGCAAGGAAAAGACTGGGGCTTGCAGAATCATGTTCCTTGGTCAGAAAGGTGAGTGTTCAGTTTGAAAATACAAACACGTATTTTAGACTCATAAAGGTGAAAATGAACACACAGTGATAGGAAATGGAGCAGGCTTTATTCACATGGCAATGTACAATCCTCTCTGTTTCCAGATAAGGGTCATGGATGGTCCAAATAACTCTTAAGTTGCTTTTTGTAAATCCATCTATAATTTTCCTGTTAAACTCATGTGACAGTTACTTGTGAAGAGATGATGAAAGTATCTGTAAATATTCCTGAAATCCATAAATGACTTGAAAGTCATTATTCCTATGAAACTTTTGAAAAGTGAACTTCTCAAATATTTATAAGTATTAACTTACACTTTCAGGTCATTTCAGATACCAGCAGCTCTTCCAGACAGCTGATGTTCTGTCAGAAGGCCGGTATTTAGTAACTTTGATGGAAATAATGAGTGCTGGACAATATTACCTTAAAAAACAAGCACTTTTTCTTTTCAGCAAAGAAAAACCAAATATGAACTCAGAACTTACAAATACAGAGGGGAGATGTGTAACAAATACTCTGTAGGGTGATAAAAGAGAGATGGAGTTGGAAAAGCAGAAGTCCCTTTGTGGCTAAAACATGAGTTACCAGTCAAAACAGCCCATGCTTTGTGCCACTCTGTCAAGCCCTCCTCTTTCTGTTCTCTCCCCACCCTGCTGTGGGAAATCAAACCCTTTTGATTCTGTGTTCAGTCCTTAAAGCCAACACTCATTTGGCACATCCTTTGGTCTTACAGATATAATGCCGTTCCTCTGGTCCTTGCTGATGATTTTCAGGAGGCAGTCATTGTTTCACTTCCTCAAGGTTACATGCAATCCTTGAGGATCTTCTAGAATTCAGTTGCTGATTTGTCTGTTGGGTTCCTTTGTCATAGGCCATCTCATGTTGCAAATACATTGTGCAAAGAACACTCAAGAATATAGAATCTTTAAAATCTTAGAGAACATTCCTATTAAGACTAATTGAACCCCTCAAATGTGACTGTACTGCTTTCTTATGCCAGTGCAAAATGAGCAGGCTTTGCCCTGAAATGGCATCTTGTGGAGCCAGTATGGGTTACTGCAGTTCAATTTTCAAGGCAGCATCAGCCATTGCAATTTGAAAGGGTATGAAGTGACCAGGAGAAAAGTAACAAAAAGAGCAGCATTCCAACAAGCTCCTCTCAGAAATCACAACTTACATGCAAGTTGTGACTTAAATATATGTCGGGTTTTGTTAACATTGTAAAAAATCTGTTCGCAGCAAGTATGAGAAGGTTTAATTATTTTTTTCCCCAGCATGCTGATAGGAAGCTGAAGACAGTTGCAAGCAGTTGGTTTTCCACCTACTGCCACAGTGGTGGAAATTTATTCCTTCACTTTGCAAGCAAAGCAATCACAAGCAATCAAACTCCATTTGCCTGAAGGAGATCTCCGAGAAGCTGGACAAAGGTTTGCCCCCGATGAGCAGCAGTGTGTTGGTACTGCTGATCTCACCCCCTGTGTCTGCAGGCCCACAGTCAGTTCTCTCCTCTTCACCCACAGCCTGAGCGGCAGCAAAAGCCTCTCCTGAACAGGCCAACAGATGGAGAGACTTATCCTGGGACAAACAGCTCCTGTCTCTGTTTGGGCCTAGTCCTGTCTCTGAAGTGGTCTGGAAGGCAGGGAATTCTGCTGGCTCCAGGGGCAGGGTGAAGGTTTTCATTTCGATGGTGTTACTCCGCTCCGTGGGCTGTGGGCAGAAGTAGCTGCAAAAGCCAGAGTGCCTCGGGATGGGCACCAGCTGGGGATGGTCCTTCTGCTCACTCTTGCAGCGGCTGGGGAATGTATCAGTGAAATCTGAGGCAGTTTGGAAATCCACACCAATTCCTAAAATGCAGTGATACATTTTAGGAATAAAGTTTCCCTTTGTGGTATCAGTAAGCTTCTTCCACGTCTGCGTATGGAAATGATACTTCCAGAGGTCATCATTAGGGCTGGAATTTGAAATCCCTCCACCAAAAATCAGCATAGAGTCTTTGCAGACTATTGAAGCGTGACCTACCACCGGAGGAGGTCCTTGGCTGAAGGTAAGAGAAACCAGCAGTTAAGGGGAGACCAACAAGAAACTCGGCGCTGATTTTAGCTTCTGTTTTCCTTTTGACTCAGAAGGATGAATGCTGAACAGCTGCACTGGGACATCAAAATTACACTGCTGACAGCTGCATCAACGCCTTGCCAACAGCTCTCCCGAGCAAAGCCAACTGGAGCCCCAGGGATGGCAGCAGCACTGCATCCTGATCTGAACAATCCCTACAATTACCAAGAGGGCATCGTCTCCCTCTCCACCCGCACGCAGTATCAAAGAGTAAGATTAATTCTCTTTCTCTGCTCTTTTAGTGTAACAAATAGATCAGTTTACCTTGTTCTGATGCTGGACCAGCTGCTGCTTCCAAAGTCCCACCTCCACAAGTCCCTCTGTTCTGTGAGCCCCATCAGCCCCCCAAAGAGGTACATGGCTGTGTGATAAACTGCTGCCGAGTGGCCGTGCCGAGCTCCAGGGCTGGGACAGGGGCTGGAGACACACAGCCACTTCCTTGTGTCTGAAACAAAAACACTCATTTACAGATGGATCAAATTTATCCTGACTATTTGAGAAAGGATTTACTTCCAGGAGGAGGTTACTATTCAGTTGGAGAATAAGGGCTTCTGCTTTAAGCTTATTATGAGTTAACAACTTAAATTCTGACACTGAACAAGTGCATTTAAAAAAATCAGTTTTGAAATAAACTTAATGAAAATGTCAGATGCTGTGTGACAGATGCCATGGAAATTTTATTTACAGAGCAGTTTTTCTACAGCTTTGTCAGTTCATTGACTCTGACACAGAAAGATACTTTCCTGCCTGTTAGAGGGGAAAAATCAGTCAACAAAAACATTAATTCATTAATGTCTATGCTTTTTCTCCCTGTGAGGGAAGGAAGGATGAGATAAACCCATCATTTGTTTCAAAATAGTGACAGAATGGCCATCAGATAACAAGTTATGCATTTAAGAAATCTCTGGGAATCTTCTGGTTTGCAATAATCAGACTGGTAATGAATATTCTAATGAAATATCTCCTGTCAACTCCCCGTGGTCAGTTGGAGATTTGGGATCAAAAGATGGCATTAATAGGCTGAAATCAAGGTCTCTGCTGTATCTGAAAGTTTTTAGTAATCCTTGAAGAATTTTAGTGAATAGTAAACAAACATTCTCCCTGATTTTCAGCTGTAAAACTAGCAAATATTGCAAAACTTACTTCAGTGTAATAGTCTAAATAATTTCAGCCAGCAATTAATTGAATTGACACAATTTATGAGTAAATGTTGTAGAAGAGAAGCCAAAACTAACTTAGAGCATTTCTACTGATAAGAATTTTCGTAGCAGAGCAAGCCATGCTCTTCTCCTGCAGTCGTTGTTTTACACTGGATCAAAACCTTATCCTGCTTTTTTAACTTACCAAAATGGAATTCCCAAAACTCCTGAGAAATGCCTTTGATGCCAAAGTATCCCCCATAGATGTACATGCTGGAATGGTACACGACTGCACTGTGACCTTTTCTGTTAGCTGGTGCAGAGCTCTAGAATAGTTCAAAAATAAGACAAAAACATATAAAGTCATATTAGCAGCAATGTCTGTCTTGGAAATACACTTTTTTTTTTTTTTTTCCTTCCACAAATGCCCCTGCAGTCCCAAACTTTGACTCCTCCATCAAGCACAGGTAAGCAAAGTGGTAACTGTGTTACATCTTAAAAAAATTTTTGGGTGTAATTTCAAGGTATAGAAGCATTGTGATGATGAAGTTTCGGTAGCAAAAAATGAGTGATTCTTAATGTGTAGTGATACAAAACCAATCTCAAAAGACCAAGCCACAAATGCTTCCACTCAGGTTTCAATTAGAAGTGGCAGTAACTTGGTGAGTCCACGTGTTCACACTGAAGAAATGAAAAATGCTGCAGCACTTCACGTTCCAAAACGTATTAGCGTGGCTGCCAATCTGTTTTCACAACCCTACTTTTAAAAGCACAGGCTTCACGTATGGTTGCAGTATTCCATTTAAAATTAGTTTTCTTGATAAGGATTTCAGAAAAACAGAAGCAGCAGCAGAGGAGAGGACTTAACTTCTTATATAGGACTTAAAATTTAAGAGCAGTATTTTTAAACACTGTTTTGAAGAAGGAAAAAGCCTTAAGTTATTGAAAGTGCAAAGAAATAAAGTGTAGCCACATGTCTCTGAAGAGATGAGATTGGAACTGTTTGGGGGAACATATTTCAAAGCAATCTGTTTAATCAACAAAGCAACAGGCATTTGATTCACACATTCCCCACTTCCTGGCTCCTTACCTCCGTCTCTGCTGGTTCGTTGCAGCTCTCTGTCCATCTTGCGGAATCTGGGGATTGAGTTAATAAAGCGCAGTTTAGATCCCGCACCACAAGGGGACACTCCTCCCACAGCAATTGTTAAACTGCACAGCTCATTTTCAAGGAAGTCTCGTCCTGGTGTTTTCTACTGACAAGGCTGAAGAAATCCCGCTAAGACAGCAGCCCTGAGAGACTTGCAGGAGACACAGTGTGAACAGTTTTCCTCTATCCTTATCTGATACAGAATCACACAGGTACCACACTGTATTCCTGTTTCCTAAGGCTAAATTTCATAATGCAGAAGTAACCTGTGATTTTCATCATTTTCTGAACTTGTAGCAATCCCAGATTTCCCAATGAATGTATGACTCCTTCTGCTTACCATATACACCTTTTTATGGCACACTTATTCTTTCTTGTTCTTTTTCATAGGTCTGTTAAATAGCTCTCAGATAACAGCCAGCAATCACAGATCTGGGATCACCGTGAAGGAGAAGAAATAGCAGATAACCCAGCACCAGAGGTACAACGAGAAATCAGTGCAAGCTTGCATTACTTAAAGCTATTCTTGCCAAAAGATTTTAAATAATACCTATGAAACAGCTAGACACAAAACCAATGCTGAATAACTCATTTCCAATTTCTACTGGTAGGTACTGTGAGTAATAAGATGCTTTCTCATTTAAAATATGTTCTGAGGGTTTTCTTTCTTCCAGCAGGTTATCTCAGCCAACTGGTGGAAAACACAAAGGAAGGACTGAAAAAACCCCATTGACTTAAGGTTACATAGTGAAGTAGCAAAAGAAGCCAGGACACTTAAATCTTGGTCTGGACATAAGATTTACTGGCTCAAAAAGACCTGTGCCTCTCTCTCTCCCCTCCCGATCTGACATCAAAATAACAGCCACTATTGTACACAGGATTTCCAAAGGGAGAATCCATGGTGTATGACATTGCTATTAAATTCAAATGCTGCACTGTTTTTATTAGAATACACACTTATGAGATCCCAAATATTTGTTCTTAGGAGAAAAAACATCTGTGTTATAAAATGTTGATGTTAATTTCCCACCTTTTTATTTAATTATATTTGATTTCTCTTGCTCTAGCTTATGTGTTCCTTCAGTGAAAGTACAAAATGAGATATACCTTACTGATCTACTTTCTTCCATAAGAGCTTGGTTTTTAAAATATATGTAGCATTAAAAAAATTAAATAATATATGAATTATCAGGTCTTATGATCAAATAGTAAACTTCAGAAGGAGAGAGGGAGGAATGGAAATTCTGAGACCTTAAAATACATTAAATTTTCCCATAAAATATTCTCTAATTCAAGTGAGACCTGTGTCTCTGATAGCTTAAGAGCCTAATTTTGAGGGGGAAACATGCACACAGTTTTACACACATTACTTGTTGTAAAGCTTAGGGAAGGCTGTGTTACAAGCAGCAGAAAACAGTTTGGTTCTTGCTATTTATTACTGCCTAGGGACTTGGAATGTCCCATGGAAAAGACTGACTATTTTGTGTCATACCAATGTCATATATCCAGAGAGGAGTTTTTGCTTGTGTGAAAGCAGAATCCACCATCCCACCAAAAATATACAGGCTGCCCTGGAAAATGCACAAATATTTGTCACTTACAGGAAAGCACATAGCATGAAAATCATTTTAAAAACAATTCTTAAAAGCAAAGGTTGCTATCAGCAAAATATACTTAACAATATGATGATCTTTTAACAACTAATCCCAAAAAGCCACCAACTTTTAATTATTCTCTCTTTATTCTCTCCCAGTGGGAAGCCTTGAAGAACATTCTGCTGTTTGACAGGGACGGCATTTCAGAGCCGCTCATTCCTTGTCAGCCTGGGGCAGCTTCAGGGCTGGGAATCTGGAGCTCTCTTGAGGCATTGCTCAGGTAATATTGGATTATGCATGTTTATAGAAATATTTCATTGTGACATAGCTCCTGATATCCTAAATTCTGTCTTCCCCTCACAGGCAGGGCTGGAATTCTTACTTTCCTTCACTCCCCCGTCCCTCTTCTATGCCAGTTCTGTAGTGAATGTTTTTATGTCGTAGCTGATCACGCAAATGAATTCAGAGCAACTGTTACAACTGCACAGATAAGTCAGAGAATGTGCTGCCAGGGTCTTTATCTGGTATTACTGCTACTTATTGAGCACTGAGGAAACCAGGGGGCTGCTGCAGAGCTGAATTACTGTCACTCTGTTCAGAAAGATTCCCAAACATTGGTACAGCTACATCCAGAACTGCACCAACACAAAAATGCTTTCTGGGCATAGTATTTCAGTACATAATAACCTATGGCATTTTATTGCACTGTAGAGTAGGAAATAAAATGTCAGGATATGGACAGTATAATATTGGTCTACTACCTTATAAGCCACCATTGAATGTTCTTCCAGTTCCTCTGGACCATCTCTTGAGCAATCCAACATTTCCCATTCATTTTTCACTATAAACCAAAGCTGAAGTTAAGACAGTGGTGCACTCAACACATAAACAGTAGGGAAAAGGTGAAAAGGTTGGCTTTGAATGTGGCTGTGCTGCTTAAAATGAAGTGTTTCATCATCTCTCCTCTGTTCTCCCAAAAATTAAATATATGCATTTTTCTATTTAGCAAATTTAAACAGTAATAGTTACATTTAAATATAATAATTGTCACTGCTTGCATTTTAATTGTTACCTACGTCAAAACTCAATAATTCCATGAGCATGAACCCCAGCACAATTCTGGTTTATTCCAGCAACAACTGAACAGGGAAAACCACACATCAAGTCAAAAAATACAAAGGCTTGTATTGGATAGTGCATTGATACTACAAACCTACAAGGTATTGTATTTACATGTTCCCTTTGTGCACTTTTATATGCATAACTATTGCTGTGTTAGAGAGTCAGGAAAGCTCATTGATCCTTGCTAGAACCAGGATATTTTAAATGTATTTCTGGTGGAGAAAAAAACAAAACAAACCCAAAAGGAACTGAATTGAAATCAAACTCTGTGGGACACTGCAAGAGGAGCAAATACCCTCCATCTGCCCAGTGAACAAAACGCAGTTTATCCATCCCTGTAACAGAAAGACTTTAAATGAGGCTAATCTGCTAAGCACAGAGCATCCTCAATTTCATGATGAGTGGATGTAGAATGGCTTTAACCCTGCCATACAAGAGAAGGAGCAGCTCACCTGTGTGGTACCTCCAGAAGTCGCCCAGCGTGGTGCAGCCGCGCCCTCCGTAGAGATAAACAAAGCCTCTGCAGACGGCACAGGCGTGTTTGTAGCGGTCACACGGCCGCGGCTGCTGCGCGCCCGCCGCTCCCCGCGCACCGCGGGCAGCTCTTCCCTTCATGCTGATAACCAGGCTCTTATCCAAGGATCAACGTGCAAAGGGCAGCCATGGCAGAGGAGGGTCCCAAAATATCAGGGACAGGGCCTAAACCCTTGGGATGCAAAAAGACAAAAAAGGAAAAAAGAAGAGTCTCCACCTTACGACAAAATGTTGCTGTGTTTTCTTTTCAATCCCATCAAAAGCAACATTGGACAACTTTGTCCATCTGTGATAATGAACTAACTTGAGTAAAGCACCTGAAATTCTGACTCAGATTCTTGTATCGGTGAGGTTGGGACAGGAACATTCCTGGAGCTGAAAGTTTTCCAAGGAATATCAGTGAACTGAAATGTTGCTCCGACACACTATATTTACAATACCAGGGCTTGGTCTTTTTTCACAACTAAAAGAGTACTTTAGAAAAGCCTGTACTTAAAAAAAACTTTGGCAAGAGTGAATATTACAGATGGAAGTAATGCATTAGCAGCTGTTCAGAATTTATTTAGATTTTTATCTGTAAACCTGCTGAAATAAGGATGCATCTGGAAAAAAATTACACCAGCCCTTCCCATGCCACAAGATGTCACTGTGTTCTGTGAAGACGTAAGTACCAGGAAAACATTCTTCTATTAATCCTCCTCAAAACAGTGGCTTATTTTAACATTATTTTACAAAGCACACCCCAAACCCCCCCACCAGCATTGGACCAAATTTTGGAATTTGTGTTGGTAATGTGTCTGAGGTGGCACGTCACCAAATGAGGTGACAAAGTCTTCCAATTCCAAGACTTCAGTGGAAGCCAGATTCCAGCTGCATCGAGAAGCCAGGATGGAAATCAATAGGGAAGAGTCATTTACCTAATGGTAATGTGTGAGTCCAGGCCAAGTTGCACTTATCTTGAGGAAGAACAAAGATTACAGTAAAACAAGTTAGATACAAAAACTAGTTATATTTCATATTAATATGAAATCATTGTACCTAACTTAATTTATCATCCAATAATCTCTAAAATTTACCTTTTAAGACTGGAATATATTCAGTGACAAAAAGATGCTAGAGAATCTCTTGCAGCATATTCAGGCAAGATTACTTCAATTTTGGGTTGGGTTTTTGTTGTTTTTTTTTAAATGCAAACCAGTATTGTAAGCTATTACTGCTGAAGTATATTCTTTGTATGTTTTCTCTGAAGGAATACAAAGATGGGTGGCACTTACTAAGGGTGCATTTCTCATGTCCAGGAGAATTAGCAGGTACAAAGTAATGACACATTATAGGTGTGTAAGTCCATAATGCTTTCTGACATCCCACTGGAAAGGGAAAAGCAGCTGAAGGCATGAAACAGGGATTATCTCCCTAACTCTGCCAAGCTTCTGAGCAACCACAGCCAAATCATTCACTTCCACAGCTAAATGGGGACAGTCACTTCCTTAGTACAACACTTCAAATTTGCTGATGCAGTGCAGTGTAATAGTACCAAGGTATTACTGCTATTGGTATTATTTACACTGAAAAGGGTGATAGGTTACTAATACTTTACAGAGGTAAAACAGGATTGTCCCCTTGTGGTTTGGGGCTTTTTTTCTCAGTTATAAAGCTGGTTATCCTTCTTCCAACATACTTCTGCTTGTTTTTCTTCCTTCAAGCCTTGCCTCCTATTGTACAAACATTCAGAGACGATGACAGCCCTGATTTCATATACCAGATTAGCACCACAGTCCTGTCCAGTTGTTTATCTAGCCCAGCTGAACTCTTGCAAGGCAGGCGAGCAGGGTGGGATAACAAAAGGCCAAGCTGGGATGAACTGAATGGGTGTCTCCTCCCAGTCACACCTTTTGAGCATCGGCTGACCCTGGTGAACCTCGGCCATTTGCCCTCAGCTAAGGCATTCTTGGAAGCAGACCTACAATCCCCAACAATCCGTTAACTGCTTCACTTCAGAGTTGGGGAAATAACCTCACCAAATTATGAATCTTGCCTTTCATAATTGTATTTTAAACTGCAAACTTGACTCCTGGATTGCCTGTCTATAGAACCCAACCCACCAGAGTTCATCTACTGTCGACCTCAGCAATCCCATTTCCAAAGAAAAGCTGCTCCTCTCCTGAGAACAGTGTCACCGAGCCTTGTCCTCGGTGTCTGCACCACTGACCTCAGTTTCAACTTGATACAGTATCAGTTATCCAATAGGAAGCTCTGACTTCAGAAAAAAAAATCCAAAGACAACTCTGAACATTTTTTATTCAACTTTTTTTTTTTTCCCAAAACAGCTGTAGCACACACAAAAATGTCTGCTGCTCTCCAAAGTCTTCTGCCATTCCATTCCAAAAATAGCTCCTGTGCAATCAATCCCAATTGTTAAAGGGCTGGAGGAGCTGAGTCGAGGGCCTGGAGAGCTGCAATTATTGCAGTAACTATAGCACTGAGTCTGTATCAATTAATGGCGCCCCACTACTGTTTCATAATACAAATAATTCAGGAAATGTAGCAAGACAGGAATTACTTCAGGAAATGTAGTTTATATGTTCATTATATAATTATTTATATTTCTGAGAGATGTGGTTTCTCAGACAAATGATTTATTTATTTAAAGTATTGCTTAAATAGATCTTCATTAAAGCTTTTTTCTATCTCAGCCCCCCTGATTCATTTCCATCTGTTTTCAATAAACTCAGAAAAGTTTCATTTTTAAAATGATCAAGCTTTTTGGAATATAATGAGATATGAAACCACTCATATGGGGAGGAGCCCAAGTAGGAAATCTTGTTCTGTTTTGAGGCTTTTTGTTAATGACCCAGTTTTCTGAACTCAAGCCTTGAACCTTTCCAGGCAGAACACTGCATTTTCTCACTAGGCAACTTGATGTTTCACTGCTTTTCAAAAATAATAACAGATCTTCCTATTTGTACTTATCCTAGAAACCTTGGCTCTAGAGGTGGTTTTATTGTAAGTCTTGTTTTAATGGGACTGCCTGCATGAATGAGGAAACTCTGGAGACGTATAAGGCCCTTACGAAGTTTTAGAAACAAACCCAACTTGTTTAGAATAGAGAAAAAGGCACTTTTTTCAGTATATCATGTTTACTTGCAATGCTTCACTATGTGTGATAAATTTAGTATCCTCTGGTTTGTGATTTTATTTTTTTTCCTAAACTCAAGATAACCTGAACTGTTTCTGTGGTGGGTGTTTTGGGGGTTTTTTGGTGTTTTGTGGGGTTTTTTGTTTGTTTTTTTTTTTCAAAATACAGGAAGTAATTTGCAGAGATGCTCAGCTTCAGAGTTTCAACCTGAAAGTGTGAATGGCTCTAGGACCATAGGGTGTCTATGACAGTTGTCTATTATTAGCATTCTGAACTGAAATAAGGGCCTGGCTTTGCCACGTGCTGTAAAACATGCAATTACCACACGACTGAGCTTACAAGTGCAGGAGTCAAGACAAAAGGAAGGAACAGAAAGAGGTATTGCTTCTTACAGGGAGAAGCTGGAGGACAGAAAAGGGGTTTGTAAAATGACAAATTACAGCAGAAGACATGGCTCCATCCTGATTTCAGGGTTCAGAACAAAGACAGGTACTTTGTAGTAAAACAATAACAACCCTGTTGTCTGCATAAAGCTTAGAGCAGACATACTAAAAACTGACAGAAAAACTGAGAGGTTTTTATTTGAGTAACTCTTAGTTGAATTTTAACAAGTTTAGGGCAGTATTTGTAAACATTATCACTGCTATATCTCAGTGCTTCAAAATGCTTTTTGACACCAACAGGTATTTTAAAGGGGGCAACTCTTCTGAAACAGCCACATATAATTACAGTTTCTATACTCTGTAAGGCTCTGGATGTAACTGCTCCTTCTGGAGAGAGCAGTGGCACAGCACCAGGGGCATTGGCACCTTCACTGCACAGCAGACGAAAACCTCACTGATCTCCCAGAGAAAAGCTCACTGCCTGTTTCTGGAGCTCTGCAGGCAAGATATTGCTTTTCTTTAATTCAGATTGCATTAATATTAAAGCTTTAATTTTAGAAGTTCATAATAAATTTATGTTTGCGTATCATTCCAAAATTAAAATTTGCAAATTGACATTATTAATGTATTGTCTTTTGTTTTTTCTAGAAGCTTTCACCCAGAAATGAAAATCCTTTAGTCATTAGTGTTTTGTAGCACTATTTCATCTGTTACAAAGTGAAGTCTTAAGTAGTAATAAGTTAACTTATTAAGTAAATATAAATATATGCAGCTTTATTTTCTATATGCTAGGTATATTTCTTATTTTTAAGTAAACAAATACAAAGTTACTTGGTTTAGAATAATACAGTAAATATTTTATCTATTTCCCAAATATGGTGGAGGAGGAAGTATCTGAAAAAAGAAATTCAGTATTTAAAATATTTCTGGAGTTGTTACGTTTTTATATACACTTCTAGCATATGAATCAGTAAATTGCCTTTTCCACTGTATTTAAGTATGTTTTATGGTACAGATGAAAGTTAATACAATTTTGCCATCTTAGTTTCCTTAGAAAATTAAAACTTCATTTGCTGGGGATTTTTTGTTTGGTTTTTGTTTGTTAGTTGTTTGATAGTTTGTTTGTTTGGGTTTTTTTTAAGAATGGGGCTTTTTTATAAGCTAAAAATCAGAATATATACTTCTGATTAGTACATCTCCTGAGGTAATCTGTTAATTACAATCTACATTTGCAATTAATCATTTAACTGCATGTCAATTTTGAATGAAGTTTCTGAGAAAGAGCTTCCATAAATACACATCCATGGGTGGCACAAATATAGCCCATTATGGATATATAAATCCAGGGCAGCAGCAGCCATGTCTGATCAAAAGTTTATGCTCAAAATCAATGTGTGTATGGGTTTTATTTATTTATGGTCCTTAACAGGACATTCACTTCAGGAACCTAATCTGCTTTTCAGATCTTATTTAGAGTGCTGTTGGTGACTCCACCCATAGGGAGAACTCAGTCTCTGCTGTGGGCTCAGCACCTAAATGGAATGGACACCCTGACTGTGAAGTGTTGCTGCAGCAAGGCGGCTCTTCAGAAATCACCAGAGACAAACAGGTGATTTTGCATTTTCTAGATATGACAGAGGGAGGAAATACAGTTCCTGGTCCTCAGACTTTATGATAAAAGAAATGAGAAATTCCTACCATGTTTGCAGGGCAATCTTAAGATGTATTTGGCCTTTTACCCTTTCCTTGTGAGTAATTTGTACTGTCACTGCTGGAGCAGGTCATTTCAATGCACAGGTCATCACCCTTCCCCCAGAAATAGCAGTTCTCAGTGTTCCTAGAAGGCATCATTTGGGGATTTCACAAAAACTAACTAGCTGGATTCTTTCAAGATACAGTAGGCAGGTGCCCAGGAGATTGAATGTAATAAATCTGTCCTTAGGTGTGACTGAATGCATCTTCTTGACAGCTTGTGACCTGCTGCTGAAGTAACTTCAAAATACTTTATTTCCTAAGGGAGACTCTACTCACACTAATTCACAAAATTTTCTAGGTTAGGAAGAAAGACTCAGGTTGACAAAGGAGTCAGTGGCTGCTCAGCCTGACTGCTCTCCTCAGGCACGAATTAAGGTACTAGAGTATATACCTGACAGCTGAGAGTATATCAGTGAAAAGCTATTATCCTCCATTAAAAACAAAAACCCTGCACTGAATTTTACTTGGTTGTTCTTTATATCCCCTGACTGAGGAAAAGAAGCATCTAATAAAACACTCAGTCACACTTAAAACTTAATGCCACACTTCATGGAAGATAGACATTGTGTTTTTCTTGTCCCCATGACATTTTGCCCTTAGACAAACATGCAGCAATGAGATAGAGAAGACACACAGGGTTATGAGAACAGCAGAAACTGTAGCTTGAAGAAATATCAAGGAGGAAAGAGAGGGCATTTGGCAATGAGAATAATAAAAAGTTCCAGCTGGCAGATATTAAAACATCCAGATATCCTGTTAGAATCAGTATGAATTCAGATTATTCTGTATGGGAGAAGTCATGAGAGACTTGTGTGAGAAAGACTCAGATGGCACTACTGGAATGACTGTCAGGCATGACTGGAGGAAAAGCTGAGTACAACAAGATCTTTTATAGGGAAGATGAATTTACACCATCAGGTGAAGGATGTTTGCATAAAAGCATGATATAATTGCATAGCTGGAATAGATTGCATAGAGAGGAATAGCTCCATTTTAGTCTGGCAAGGAAAACAAAGGTGTCAGCTGACAAACAGTAATAATAACTGTGATGGGTCACTAGAACCTTGATGCCAATAGTTGCTGGGCTGCACCATCAAATGGAAAAAAACCAAACCCACATAATTTCAATATATAAAAGAGACAGAAAGCATATGAGTAACTTTACACATATGCATTGTTGCTCCAATTCAAATGGAATTACTCATGTGAATAAAACCGGTGATATGCATGAGCCTGCACAATGTAGCCTAGATACCAGAGCAAAAGAAGGACCAACTCTTTTGTCAGAAGCCTGAAAAAATGTTTTGCAAGCTGTTTTCATATTCAGACTCCAAATGACAGGGTCCATTTTGGAGTGGAGTCCAGCCTTCTGAAAAATTCTCACTCCCAGCTGACATGGTCCAGTATTCATCCCAAGCCAGATGCATTTTGGCTTGGGTTTTGGATGGTTGCATTTCTTTGTTTGTCTTTTGCTCGATAGAAGGCATTTTGTGCTTTATGCTCTTTGACTGTGGAAAAGGGAATGAGGAAAAGGAGGGTGGTGAATCTCCTAAACTGGAAGCAGGCAGCAAGAGCTCTGGCAATTCCTACCACAGACCTCCTGCGCAGCATCGCGAAGTGGCAGGTCCCTGTCCCCAGCGGTCTCCTGGCTGCTGAGCGCTGACGGCGCTTCCTTCCTTTCACGCGCTTTGTTTCTTTTCGTACCTTTGAGTGACAGGCACTTCGTGCACAGCTGCACACAGCTGTAGCACAGCCCCGCCGTCCGGCAGCACGGCGGTGCGCACGGCCAGGCTGTGCCGGTGTTCCCCGGGCTGCTGGGTGTGCATGAGCGCTGCTCAGCGCCCTCACCGCCGTTCCTCATGCCCCTTCTCCCCCTGGGGCTCGGGCGCTGCTCCTCGGCGGGCCCCGGGCGGGCTCTGCTGCCGCAGGTGCCCCCGCTCGCGGGCAGGCCTCAGCGCCCTCGGAGCCCCTCTACGGCTGGGCTTGTCCCCACAGGGACGGGGGCAAGGAAAAGAAAAGAAGGAAAAACATTGTGGTGAGCCGGCATGTGCCAGGGGTGCACCCAGCCCGGCCGCGGCCGCTGCCGCCCCTCGGCACCCTCGCCCCAGGCACTCAGCCCAGCGGGGCAGGGGGAGATCCCTCNCTGGCCTGAACGCAGCCAGAAACAAACATCTCTATAAGTTTTGGGGGTTTTTTCTGTGGTAGCGGCGGTGGGAAGGGGGAGGACGAGGAGCGGTGTTTGTTGGTGTGCTCCGTTCCAAGCCCTTTCAAGTCAGCGTTTAGCCCAAAGATCGCTTTGCACGCTTTTCACTGAGCCGCAGCCCCAGCGCTTGCTTGGACTTGTGTCCTTGGCTTTCTGTTCAGCTGCCACCGGCTCTCTTTTTCGCCTGTTTCTCGTTTACAGCTACATAAGGCTTCAGAAAACAGGAATGAAACTCCCCCACCCACACGTGCATCTATTTTCCATGCTGACATATTTCCCTGCTTTGAGGCGGAGGCTACTGCTTTCCCCTTAGTATTGTTCCTAAAAAAGAGAAAGAGTATAATTACTTTTTAGGTAGCTGCAAGTGAAGGCCAACAGATAGACCCAGTCCACAGCAATGCAAAGCATATGGTCTGGACTATATAAATAATACAAATACATTTGATTTCAAAATATTGTGTATAATATATCAGATTGTAGTAGTGATGTGTGCATCTGAATTTTTTCATTCTAGAACTCAGGTGTTATTGAGAGGCCAGCCCAGACCTACAGTGCAGCACTTTCTCCAGCCCTAATTGTGTTCTCCTAGGAATTAAAAAAAACACCAACAACCCAACAACAAAACCCAAACCCCAAAACAAACCCACACATACTTCATAAAAAGAACTCTGAGATCATTAGCTAACATTTGGAAGTCCCTCAAATTAACATGCGTGAAGGACTGTGGCCAAACTCCCACTGGCTCCCATAAAAGCAGTAATCAGTCCTTCAAGTAAGATTCTCCACAAAATAACACCCAGAAGCCCCTGCAGAAAGGATTGCCAATCTCACCATCTGACTAGATTAAAAACAGCAGTAACAATGTGATAATTGACAGAAGAAACTTCCCTGACAAGGAATGAATCAGTGTTTATTTTTAGCCTTTCCCCCAAAACACTTTATTTAAATGAAAGATTAGCTAATTATTTCCGTCGTCGTATTGTCCACACTAGAAACAGGAGGTGGCAGATCTGCACTTGTCTTTGGCTCTTCCTTTGAGGTCTGCACCCTGGAAGGGTGAGATTTTGCCAGTTGTCTTTTCATTTCTAGTCTGATCAAATATGAACAGTATGAAGGTTTCACTAAATTTAGACACCCCCCAGTCAATTTTATTTTTTTTCCTGAGTAGAAAACCCCAGCAAAGGTGTCAGAAAATGTAAACTGTGATTGTGTCCATATCCCACCTTTGCTCCAAAGCTTCTCTTGCCAGCAAGTCATTAATCCTGTTGCTGCAACTGCCCACTGCAGCCTTTTCCACTGACAGAGCACTTGCATTCCAAGAAGATAATTTCCTTTCCCTGTGTACAGGAGCCAGCAGTAAAATTTTATCTAGAGAGAGAAAGCAGCTTACCTAAGAAAAGACAAGCAAAATATTTGTGCCATTTTGTTGGACAAATGTAAGGAGACTGTATCGATCCCATAGACACAAAGTAATATCTGTGTTTCTGATAATAAGCATTTGGGTTCTGCTTTGTTTTGAAGGGAGGACTTATTTTTTCTGATTTTTTTTCTTACTTTTTTTTTCAGATTTTTTTTTTTTTTAATTTTGAATGAATTGTGGATTGCAGCATGGGTTTCATAAGTAGAAAATTAATCAAACTGCTTTGAAAATGCTTGAGGATACTTTTTTTTCTTGTTCCTGACTTACCTGCTGTGGAATTAAGACAGATAAATTACTCTTTGTTTCATTCCACCACAAATCTATATGATGATTGCTACAAAGCACACAAAGAGCTGATTTACCAGTCTCNCAAATCTATATGATGATTGCTACAAAGCACACAAAAGCTGATTTACCAGTCTCTCACTTTCCTTGTCTCAAAGCAATTGTACCACACTAAATTCATAAGTCAAATCACATTAATTTTAGTCCTGGAGAATGAGTCTTATTTTCAGCATTTGAGTCTTTATTCTTCAATGCAAAATGTTTGTGTATATTTTCCACACTTGTTAATATTCCATATAATTTTCAATATGACTTCTTCAGCTAGACGAATTCTAGGTAAAATAGTTTATTTATACCAACTTAGTGTATACTTTGTCATTCTTGAACAGAGTGAAATGTGAAGTAGGAGTAAATGATCATAAAAATAATGTGAATTTCTCAGTTTTATGTGCACCCCACTGATCTCTTTCAGAAGTTAGAGGGAGAAGCTCCACTGTTCTTTTGCTCTTAGGAGCAGCCTGAACCTTCAGCATCTAATTTCACATGCTACTGTAGAAGATGTATCAAAATGGAATTTTACCTAGAAAGAAAAGTATTTCCTGTTTCTGCTTCTCCTAAAGAGACCTGGCAGAAACAGCTGTTCATTGGGATGAGCTCTGCCAGGCAAGTATTAACATCAATGGTGCCTCCACAACCCCAGATAACTTAATTCCTGTTTAGAAGTAAGATGCCTGTAATGCTAATGGGAACATTGTATGAAATTATTTAATCTGTGGGCAATCAGGCCAAACAAATCCATTAATCATTCATAATCATTCCTACACATCTGCGTTGCAAGAGATAGTTAAGTACAAAGGAAAGCATTACAGGTGGGGGAAGGATGAAACACAATAAGGTAGATCAGTACAACTGGCATGAAATACATGGGGGTTTATTTTATTTGCTATAGGCCAGGTCCAAAAAATAAGTGTTTGGAGCAGAATTTGAGCTCCCAAGTCTAAAACAGAGATGATGGAAAAACCCCAGTGAGCTGTGTCTGACCTTGCATCACGCCTAGATTCCCAAACCACATTTCCTGTTTATACAGAAGTTATCTTGTGCTGTATAGAGCCTCTCTGTGTACCTAGATCTGCGCCAGTTCAACAGGGCTACGCAGCTTGGCACTCTTTCATATCTCAGCTCAATCAGGAACTAAAAGCTTTGTGTTGCTTTATTCAGTTCCCCAGAGAGGCTCAGTTCAAGAGGTAATCCTCAAACCCCTCTAACAGATGCCAGTCAGGCTGAGTCTTCACAACTGCAGCTGTACCTGTTCCCTCTAAAAGACATTTCTGTGATCTACTAGATCAGGTAAAGCATTTATCCAGGAAGTGGAGGGTCTGAGTTCAGGGCCTGTTCTTTGCAGATCAGAGATACCAGTAGCCATATTGATGTCTGGGTATGTAAGTATTCACATGAAACCAGCCTCAAAGCTTGATCACTCACAGTCTCAACTCCATCCCCTGCACGGGGCACTCCAGAGCAGGTGGTGAAGCTCTGTACAAGGATGCTTAAATGAGCACTGATGTGTTCCTCTCAGATCTGACTAATGCCGTGGCAGCAGAAGGGGCTGAAAAGTAGCTGAGATGCAGCATTAGGATGATGGTAGTACCTCTGAATACAGCTATACCACGGGCCTCCCCCTTCAGTGTGATCCTGCTCTTAAGGAAGCAAAAATCTACATTCATTGTCTAAACTATTTCAATATGGAAAGCTAATTTTTTAAAAAGAGATATGTTATCAATATTTAACAGCAATGTTTCTCTCAGCCTAGCAATAGCTGCTCAGGAGTTTGAATTTGCAGCTAGCAGGTTTGTAGGCATAAGCAGCACTGGCTGCTGATCAACTCTCCGGGAATGCCTTCAGCGAATACAGGTTTGGGAATTACCACTGGATGGCAATCTTGTGCCATAGAGGCTGTAACCACGTGTGATTTTATTTGGCTGCAAACATAGACTTTTTTAAAAGACTGGAACCAAGTCCACTTCTTCCGAATACCATCATAAATTTAGAGTTACTCCATGTAAGGTATTCCATTTAATTTAGAGTTGCACCAGCATAGCTGGGACTAGAACATGAACCAGATGTTGAGAAGTGGTATTTTGACTGTTAATTCAATCGAAAAAGTTTTGAACAATTTATGAGACATAAATACAAGAAGCAAGAATAAAGGCTCTGGTCATGAAAGACCAAGAGCACCCAGCATCAGTTCTTCTGTGTTGTTACAATCTACTCTAAATTCTAATCACTGACCTTTACTACCTTGTTACAAACCAGTGGTTTTACCCTTAAGACTGCTGTATTATACACAATATTCTTTAAAAGTACAAGAAAGCTCTACTATGGCTGGCTTAAAACAAGAAGTTACCTTAGTTCTGAAAGTCAACATTTGAAGTCTTTGTCTTAAGGTTTCCAGTCTATGTATTTAAAATGGTTAGAGTGTTTCAATAATTTCCAATCCCAAATAGTATGCTTTTATTTTGAAATATTTGAATAATGGCTCATTTTTTTTTCACACAGAATAATAATTCTTTTAAAATCAACATTTTTTTCAGAAAGTATTTAGGATTTTTGAAAAGGAATCAATTTTGGTTTAAATCTGCATTGTTTAAAAGTGCTGATTTTTTCAGCTCTCTAGTGGAATAGAATCCTATTCACAATAACTCTTTAGTAAAGATAACCCATTTAGTTTAATGTTCTCTATACTTTTTGTGTATCAATGGGGTGTACAGGAGAACACCAGGAAATTTCTGGAAGTACTTTTGAACATCAGGGAAATATCTTCCTTAAATTTGTGCTTCTGCTCCTTTTCTGTTGGTACAGATGGTGACACCTCTCTCCCATTAAGAACTTCAGTTCCCCAACCTCAGACTGCACAGTACTCTAAAAATTAGGAATATCTGACAAGTTCAAGAACTCTTCAGTAAAGTCATCTTCTCTACCTTCACTTTCACCAAAACTATCATGAGAGCTGGTAATCAATTTTAACCAATTTAGGCTGAGGTGTTTTCTATTTCAGAGCTGGTAGCATATCTCTGGTTTCAGCCAGGGAAGGAAGTGCTCAGAGTGTTTTATCACAGCCAGCTCTTGTGATTTACTTGGCATAACTGGAAGAAGGAAACTGTAAATATGGGCTAAAGCTTATTCTTGGGAAATGCACAGTTCCATGGACTTGGGATCTTTAATGTATATTTTTGGTTATTCCTTGCTGTCACTTCAGTTCTCTGTTTGTCATATGAGAATAATAACCCACAAATTCTGTGATGCTTGACAGAAGAGTTCCTTCCATGGGCTAAATGTACTCCAACGCAAACCTGATGGGCTCAGGGTAAGAATGTTTCAGGTCGCCTTTCCTTCCCTCCCTGGTTTTTAATTCTAAATTAAGAATTGACTGTAATGGCTGAATAACACAACAACTTGAATCTATTCAGAGAACAGGCTGGAAACTATTGTCTTCTCACATTTGTGCCTTTCCATCTTTACACTTAATGCTGGGACTTAGAGCATTCCTAGTTGGCAGGTTCCCCTATAAAGAACCCGTGTCTCACCCACTTTGGTTTATGTACCTTTGCCATTCACTGAATAGCTGATAGTTAATTTAATTTTTGAAATCTATTTTATGGCAGTTCCCCAGGGCTGTGTTCTTGTTTGTGGTTTCTATGTACTAGCTATTGTAGATATTGGTAGTTGAGAGAGATGCTTTCAAGGAAAAGTTACAAGCTCTGGGTAGTACAAGTGGAGAACTGAGATCCAGGGAAATCAAGTGATTTGCCCAAGGTCACATGCAAGTTCTGTGGCAGTGCTAATCTACCTGATCTGATTAACTAAGGCATATAGGCACCAATGCATATTTAGGTGCATGTATCAGCCACAGGAATGCTAAACTGGAAAAGTTAGTTTGGGAAAATAAAGGGGAAAAAAAAATAAAAGGCATGCTTGGCACTACTTGAAGACTTTGCAAGAAATTTCTACTTTCCCATTCTTTGAATACTTTGGAAACACATGAACTCTTGAGATCTGCATTTTAAAATGTTGTTTCAAGCTGGAATAGCATCTGTTAAATGCAGTTAAGAAACATCTGTTTTTCCATTCCTGGAACTCTGAGCTGAGGCAGCCGTTTTCCTGTCAGCTCTGCTGTGGAGCAAAATTGGTTCAATAGGTCATTCTGTTCTCTCAATTTCTTAGTTCTCAGTTTCCTATTAAAAAGATGGCCTACAACATGAGTAAGCAGGAGGGGAAAGGAGATTCTGTGTAATGTGTGTATTGGCCTGTGAAAAAAAATCCATTTAGCTTCAGACGGAGTTAGATAACTGGTGAAAGCAGAGCTATTAAGCATTGGAAAGAACACCAGGGGTTATGTGGAGCTGTAAGATTTATTAGCCCCCAAATAGTTTATCTTTCATCAGTGGAAATAACAATCTGATACAAATCCCACTGCAAACAAAACAACATTTCACACTGATGGCCACTGGGCTCTGGATTTGACCCTCTCTGGTATTGCTGATAGATGGCCTGGTGGAAACTGGTCACCAGTACACAATATATTGGTTGCAACTGTTATTAACTCTGATCTGAACTGCTCCAGACTGGATGCAGCAATCAGAGGGCCAGCAATGGTTGTATATAAACATCTTTTCAACCATCACTCACTCCAGTGGAGTCAATCTGAGAAGAGCTGAGAGGGAGAATCAGAAGATTTCAAAGGCCTTCTGTAGAGAAGACCAGAAGCATATTGTGTAGGTTTAAGTTCTTACATTCCCAGGTCTCCATGCTTTGACAATGCCTTGGACCAACAAACACATTGTCAAGAACTGCATATTTTTTCCCCTTCATCTTTTGAGAATAGGATCAAGATTCATAAAGGCATTTAGCTGCTTATGCTCCCCCTGAAATAATCAGGTGTTAAAAGCATGAATAATATTGAGATTGTGCACCATGATCTGATATTTAATTAGCAGTGAAAATCTGTATCATTCAGTCAGTGGCATTAAAATTAGGTAACAAATACACCGAGTGGGCAGAATCCTCTATATATATTCTTACTGAAAAATGACAGCACCTCTGTTTTGAAAACAACTGGAAAAGGACATGTTGTGACCTTCTGTCATGAACATTTTGGTGACATAAAAAAGCCAACAGGCCATTGCAGTCCTGTTTCTTATATGGATATAATTTGGCATCACTAACATGACTTTAAAAGCAAAACTAATCCAGAGGAAGGGTTTCTTCTTTTTTTTTCCTTAGATGTGACCTTTCCCTTCCACTTTATGAATTTAAATACCGAGGAATTGAGTCCTAATCTGAGGAAGAGTTTGCAAAACAGAATTGGAGATGCAGCACTTTCTGTGGCAGGGCCTTGCAAAGTGCTGATGGTATAAATTAACTGATGGGGGTCAGGAAACTTGCAAAAGGCAGATAGGGTGCAGGAAGGGAAAAGGGAGTTGTACAACTCGTGGGCAGTTGCAAGCAGCTTCCTGATGCTATTTACTTGATGAAACATTTTGTTTCCTCCAGAGCAGTGTTTGACTCTGCTTTCATCATTGCCAGTGTAAGTCAAATGCTGTTATTTCTGCCATGTCTGGCTTACACTGCCCAGCACTCATAGTCTGATACTGACATGACCATTCCCTGGCTAGACTGGAGTTATCTAAATCTACATGGTGATATGAACCTTCCAAACCCCAACTAGACTACAGACAAATGTATGTTTTCATTAAATAAGATATAGTTTGACTGCCAAGAGAGACTATGCCATTTTACTTCATGAATGGTGAAAAAGTAATAACGTGTATATGGAAAATGCTGTTGTCAATGTACAGTTTGGAATGGAATGATGCAGTTTACTCTGTGATGTCTGGGTTTCTAGTCTGTTTTCCTCAGTGCTATCTTCATCTGCTTTCTTCAGTCTCATCTGATTTTTGTATTTGTCATATATGCACTTCCTTGGACAAGGGGAGGCTCAGATTGAATATTAGGAATTTCTTCACTGAATGAGTTGTTAAGTTGGAGTAGTCTGTCCAGGGAAGTGGTGGAGTCACCATCCCTGGGAGTGTTCAAAAAACAAGTAGGCACGGCACTTTTTGATGTGGTTTAGTGAGCATGGTCATACTTGTTTGAAGGCTGCACTTGATGATCTTGGAGGCCTTTTCCAACCCTGATGATTCTAGTTTTTGTAATTTGTCTGAACACAGTTCCTGTTATTGTCTGTTTAGAATACCAATATCTGGAACTGCTGTGATTTACAGAATCACACTCAGTGGTGTGATTCGAATGACCAACACCTGTTACAGAAAACTCCTGCATGATGTGAACACAAACGTGCTTTTGCACTGCTTGAGTTCCACCTGAGTCCCGCTTTTCCTCATGGATTGTCTCCCACCTGGAGCTTTACGTAGGAACGAGGGACATCTAGTGGCTCAACAGAACATAGCCAAGGAAGACGTTCTGGCCCAAAAAGGTATATTGTTGTGCAAAGTAGACAGTTCAGTGAAAATTAAGCTTAAGACTGTCTCAGTAATTGAAATTTTAATTCTAATATATGTAATTGCTTTAGCTAAGGGTCAAATAATCTGTGATGAATTTTATTTTTGTGTTTCTATCTTTGGAAAGGTGGGCTGGCTTTGAAACTTACACAGGTTAAATGTGTTCGGTACCTAATTTCAGGAGGACAGAACATCCTTTTGCATTAGGAGAAGCTGAGATACAGGATATGTGATAAGAAGCAGAAGGAAATGATACAACACAGCCTTATATATTTTGTGATCCCCCAAATGAACAAATTTATTTTATGCATGGCAATTCAGGATGTGATTAATTAGACTAGGTGATACCTGATAGCTTTCTGTTACAAGAAATAAATGTGAAGAGCAGTTAAATGGAACCTTTTCTTTCTCTACAATGTGTTTCCTATTTTAATATTGAAATAATGAGTTTCTTTAACAAGTAACCCACTCTTGAGTCATGTTTTCCTCTCTCCCTTTTGTTCTTATCCTAAGCAGTAACTGCTTGTCATCCCAATAGCTTTTATTATGAGAGATGGAGTGCACTTAAGAGAAGCAAAAATATCTGCATTGAATTATACACTGGTTTTGTATTGTGAGCCCATTTGTGCTAGGTTTGCCATTCTGTCTTTTTCTAGTCAATACTAAAAATCTGGATGAAGTCTATTATGATGCTCACATCAGGGCAGTGTTTGACCTCTCAATCTGCAATAACTGAAACTGAGAGACCAATGTCAGGCAGTCAAGGGTGTAAGCTCTGAATGTGTCTTAATCCTATCCTAACCCCACAAAAAACCCAAATTCCATTGATGCAGACAGAGCTGGAGTATTTCGGCTGGGGCATATAACTAAGGAAGGCAGTCTACATTCAAAGAGGGAGGCTTCTCTGCAAATGAGAGGAAATTGTTGCCAAATATTAAGACAGATAATCTGCAGAGAGCAACAGGAGGCATTCTGTCTCACCTGAAATGCTGATAAAACCTGGAAGCCATGGGAGTGAGAGTAGACTGAGAAAAGACAAATGACTTGTTATTTTGCAAAGATGTGTAACTTGGGAACTTTTTTTTTAAAGTAAGGAGTGATGATAAAGAAAATCCTTTGCTAGCCAAGAGGATTTTGTCTTCCCTTTCCCCTCTAAACAGACTAAACTAGAAGCTTTAGACATTTGTAGTTAAGCTAAGGAAGCCATGAATAACTAAGCAAAGGGCTCTCCCAGCCCAGCTCCAGGTGGAGCCCCTCTGAAGACCCTCTGCTAGGGGTCAGGAAGGGATTCTCAGTCTATGTGTGTGCCATTAAAACAATATAGGAACAGTTATTTTAAAGTTGCTCAGATCGCATTAGGAGCTTGGAAACTGGGTCCAGTGGTTTGGGCTGGTATTGCTGGGGGTTGTTACTGGTTATTCTTTCATCAGGATACAGTGGAAGCAGGAACTTTATTAATGTCCTACAATTCATGAGTAGTGGAGAGAATATGGCAGAATGATCTTATAATCATTAAGATTAATGAAAATATTTTACAGTAAGGTATTAGCAGCCTTTATTTATGTGATTGAATTTGCAGGTTTTAAACTCCTAAAATTTTAGGTGAGCCAAAAGGCACAAAGTAATGTTGAGGTCCCATTTATCTCCAGATTTGTTTTAAGAATAGTTCATTGTAGAGACAAGTTGCCATGAAGAGAGCTTTGAAAAGTTACTGTTTGGATCTCTAGTGAAGGCTACATTTAGGATGTGAACATGGATGTACCATGTTGCTGGCAACATTCAAACTAGTATTAAGAAAATGTGAGCTGGAGTTGGTTTGGCTGGCAAATAATGCTTTCTATTTCAGATACTTCTGGGAAAGAATGGCAAAGCCAAGGTAGACCTGACCATATATATGAACTACCTGATGCAAGTGTGGTCAATGACCAGAAAGAAAAAGAAGCAGACTGGCTTTTAAACAAGTATTTATTAAATGAGAACTTCTTAAATCTCTACTTACTTCTACCACTGTGAGATTCTGGTTACCACATTACTAATTTACTGATTAATAGGGCAGTACAAAATGAACCTAGAGTTACATGAGTTGTAGAGTGAATAATTTTCCTTGTGAAAAGAGCTAGAAAAAATTAACAGTCCTGTACTGACCTCAGATGAGGTGAAAAGAGCATGTTTTGGGCAAAGGTTGGAGTATGCCTTGGACAGATTGTGAGCAGAAAGGGTAAATGGGAGAGCTGAGACTCAGCACCTGGCATCCTTCACACGTTAGGTCTGTTACAATGCTGGAAATCAGCCTAGGACTCCTCTGCTTTTACTTCTGTTGATACTGGAGTGCCAACAGCAAAAAAGCTGTGACTCCTCCACTCAGGCTTCCACTCCCGCTGCCCTGGTGCTTTGCCCCTGGCCCTGTGCAGGGATGGGTACATATTTACTGACTAAACAGGCACAAGAATTTCCATTGACTAATCTTCCTCTGGCAGGGTGAGTCATCATAAAGGAAAGGTTGTTTCTGCTTGTTCTTTGTTCAGATTGAATCCAGTCAGAGCTCCAAATAGGCCAGGCCAGTACCTTCAACACCTATGACCATCTCTGCTCTCCCACGGTAACAGAGGGAAGCTTTGAGAGATGTCTGTAGCTTCAAGATTTCTGAAGGGAAAGATCTTCCTTGGAAACTACTTTGAAAGGAGCTGGCAAAGTTCCTGGTAAGAACTTAGCCTTTTCTCCATCTGTCAAAACAAGGCATAATCCTTCCCTGCTTCACAACAGTCTTGGGAGAAATCAGCAGTTAACATGTTTACATCACTGAAAGTCTTTCCTATTATAAATCACCTAGGCTTCGGTTCTTATGAACACAAACTCATCTCACCCTTCTTAAAGATCTTCTCCCTCTTTTCACACATCTATATTCTCCTTTGCATTCTGCTATTGCAAAGTGCAATTGCTGCTAGCATTGCTTTTATACACCTGAGAGCAGTTTTAGCAATCACACTGTATTTTCTTGAACAATTAAATAATCAACAAAAGAAAATAATTCTTTAATTTTCTCTTCTCCTTTTTATCAGTATTGGAAGATGTTTTCTACCTCATATTGCTGACTGCTAAGATTTCTCATCACTGCTCCAACTCTTTGGTATTGTTATGAGGAAGAGTATCTGCATATATTTATAAAGCATTTTTAGTCCAGCAGGCTTTGAGAGAATTAACTGTGATTGAAACTGGAGTTATCTATAAACAGTGCCCTGTATAAATATTATGTGTTACCTATGTTTGCCTATGACCTGCATGCTGCAGGACCTGTAGCTTTTTCTTCAGAAAGGCAACTTTCTCTGGAACAGAACAGCAGCAGACCAAAACTATCCAACTGGAATTGCACAGGGAGCCAAGAGAGCAAAATACTCTGGAAGCTCCTGCAATCAACTTCATGCCAGAACTGGCAAGATATTTTTAGCTATGACACACTCTTGAAGATTTATTTAGGGTTGTGAGAGGTACCCAAATCTGGGGGTGGTGACCACTTCAGTTATGGTCCTGCCTTGTCATCATCCAAGTTCTCCTCCCACACATGACCTTGCCTGACCTGTGAAGCAGGCCTTGCTTTTCTCCCTCACTGCCATGATTCCTTTTACTCCTGCTCATCACTGTCTCTCCTACTATAAATGTAAAATCTTGGATTTTCCTCATTTCCCCATGCTATAAATCCCTTCCACCTCATTCCCAAGCTCAAAACTACTTGCCTATCCAGGTTTTCTACCAGATGCTGTATGTTAGCATAAGGAAACCTCTCAGCCTTATATATGTACCGAGGAACATGAGTTACACTTCCTATGGACTTCACAGTGAGGGTGCTCAAACCCTTAAACAGGATGCCCAGGGAGACTGGAATGTCCACCCTTGGAGATATTCACACCTGGACCAGGCAAAGTGCTAAGCAACCTGACCTAACTTTGAAGCTCTGCTTTGAGTGGGTAAAGGATGAGGTTATCTCCAGTGATTCCTTGTAATCAAAATTATTTCATCATTCTAATTAAATCTTGAAGAAAAAGAGGAAAAGGGAGAACACACAAGATTTTAAGAAAAATATGGTTTTCTGGCAAGAAGCAAATGGAATATAACAAAACAGAGCTGTGCACAGTTATTCTGCTTTTCATGCTCACACTGAAGTAACTCAGGATGCAATCAGAGAGATGTTAAAATCTGCAGAGAACCAAGAAGAGAATGAACATCAATGTGTCTGTGGTTAACCAAGGCTTATTTCATCTGTTTGACCTCAAAGCTTGGTTAGAAATGTGTGTGTTGTCTTCAGAATATTCTCTGGAATATTCCAATGCACCATCTGTTTTATTTGCTGCAGATTCAGATTAGGGGCATGATGCAGGCAGTACCTTCAACTCCTCAGAGCTTGGGCTGAGCAATGACCCAGGTGCTGCAGGCAGATGTTCACTGGAGATTAACCCTCTTGGGGCCACAGAGGAGCAGAAGCACACCAGAGGTGCCTCTGCCCCCTTCATGGCAAGCAGCAGTCCCAGCTTCATTGTCTTTGAACACTTACAAAGTATGGTTTGCAGTCCAGCATGTGAATACATGAAATGTCAAAATCAAATCCAGAGCTGTGACAAATCTTTTAGGAAAGTCATTTAGGTAATCTTCTCAAATCCAGGTGATCATCTATACAGGTTTTATAGTACTACTAAAAATCAAGGTGAGAGTAGAGAAACAAAAAAATACATGTAGACTCTATGACAGGTTTTTTAGAAGGACTTCCCAAAGTCTACAAAAATTAATGTAATAATGATCTTAAATCACACTCCTCCAACTCATAAACTATTTGAGAAGTCATTGCCCTCAGATCCTTCATTCCAGAGTACAAGTAGTTAAAAAGTCCCCAGAATCTTTATGAAGAAAATGGTTCTGTGCTCTGGTTTATTTTGCTACTGCTGCTGGTTTATTTGGGAGATGCATCACCACCAGATAAATGAGTATTGATAATACCAGCTTCTGTTTAATAAATAATAAATTATAAAGTATTGTTCTTCCCTTATCCTCTTAAATAGAACAAGTTCCTGAAGTAGAAAGTCCATTAAAAGAAGGCACAAATAGAACAAGAAATCTGGCAGCAAAATATTTCTTCTTTAACAATAGAGCTGCAAGAGCAACACCCTGTTGTGCAGCTCAGTAGAAGGGTAGTGACAAATACTGAAGCATAATATGCCTGATCCCTAAACTGATTTAATATGATAAGGGTCCTCCAAATCCCAGCCATCAAACTAAAAGCAAATACAGGAGGTTGAAAATTATGATGAACAATAATACATCACTCATGGGTGGCCTTAATGTTGAGTCTGGGATATTGAGTTCTGGATGAGAACAAAATCACTGGAAATTTTTAATGCAAAAAGAAGAAATTTGAAAGGCAAGCATGATGACTGCCATAACAGAGAATGTAGCAATTCCTAACACAGCATTAAAATGTTGCTTGCTTGAAATCTGGGCTAAATTTTCCTATGAGTGTGTTTTATGGGATTATGTCAGAAACAAAATTATTCTGACAACTTGAAAGAAAAATGAGTGGCTTAGTAGACGAATTGATAAACCTGGAAAGGACAGAGAAGCTTCCAGGTGTGCAAATGCTGCTTCAGATCTGAAATAAAACCAGAAAATTTCAAAGCTAAATCCAGGTAAAGAGCAATTGTCCTAAGTCAGGACATCTGCTTTGCTTCAAATGTTTATTAATTTCATTTTTAAAAGCTGTAGACAATGACTTCGTAAATAAATTTATAGTAATATATCCCTGCAAATGGATTATTATTCCTGAAGCAGACTTGCAATTAGAAAAGGATCTAAGGAGTAAAACTTAACCCTGCAAATCTGCACAAAATCACATTGACTTTTCATGAGCTTTTAAAACCTGTTTGCTTACATTGCTTTAGAAAATATTACTTGGATTCCTGAATCACTTAGATGCTTTAGAAGATTTTGCTGAGAAAGGCAATACACAAGTTAGAATACTGCCAAGGAGTGGATACGTGTGGGTCCCTGTTGCTCACACAGCCCCAGCTGTGGCTGCAGAGCCAGCTGTGTTGGGGCTGGGTACATTTGCCTCAACAGATCTGGTAACAAGCTCAAAGCTTGAGCTCTGACACAGGCAGCAGCAAGCATTGCTCTGAGGTGGCTCAGTTGTAACAGGTCTCTTAGGCTAGTCCTCCTAACCCTGCAAACATAGTTTTCTAAGTTTGTAATTTTTATTTATTGAAACTTTTCACTGGAAAGGGCAAGAAGGAGAATTAGAAAAGTAATTTTCTCTTTTTGGCCATTCAGGATTTTTAAGTTGTTACTTTTAAAATTATCTACAACAGTTTCCTTGTTTTTAGAATGAGTGCATGATATCATATCCTGAGCCCTTCCCTTTTCTTGTAACTTTCTGAGGCACTAGGAGGAGTCCAGCTACAGTCATCATGCAGATTAGCCTGTGAAACTATAGTGGAGCTCCTTCTGCCACCTTCTGCCTGCTTAATTCATACTCCTTGAGAAACTGCTGCTCTAGGACAAACGACCCTTTAAGCACAGTGAGTATCAGCTGAGAAAGCAACCAATTATCCAGCTTGTAAAGTTGCATCAGAGAACGATCACTGCTCTATGTATGTACATTTATGTGCAGTTTGGGACGCAAAAGTAGAAGGAAAACTTGCTGTTGGTATTTGACACTGAAGTGAATAGAGAAGGGAGTTCCCTGGCCCAGCTGGGGTGAGAAAACGAGCAGCAGCAACACGGGACGCTCTCAGGGTGCAGAGACCGGATTAAAGGTGTGGGCTAGGTGTAGAAAAGGTATATGTATTGTGCCAGGCAAGATGCCTATTTGCTGTGGATGGACAGACAGAGAAAAAACAGCTGCTAAAATGTATTTACAAGCAGCTGTGCCCAAGCACATGGTACTGGATTAATGTTGGATGACAAGCACCTCTTGTTTATTCTTAATCTGGTTTCCTATAAGGAATGTAGTGGTAATAGCTAGTAATAAGCAAAATAAAAGAAGAATAAAAGAAATTATTGTCTTCAATAATCTTCAGTCGTCCCTAAAGCATGCAGGCCAAGTAAACATTCACAGTGAGTCACTGACTCTTTTTAGTATAACTATAACCTGTGGTGGTGTTACTGTTGCGTTTTTCCATCTTGGTCTGTAGATCTGAAATGCAGAGCTAAAGGCTCTGCTACCATTGGTGGAGGGTCTAAGGTTTTGTCTAGATGTCTCTGACATGCTAATTTAGTAGCAACTAGGTAAATATATCAAAAATATAGTTATGAGTATGATTTATGATTATATTTAATATATGTATGAGGTAGTATGATCCATGTTTCACAGCATAAAAAATGTTATAATGAATGTAAATAAATGACATGCATTTATATCTACCAAATAAACTTGTAGAACTTATTTAACCTAGAAAGTTGCTTCTAAAAGGATAGAGCATCTGAATTTTCCTCAGTCTGTTTTCCTCATAGAATATCAAACACTGATTTCATTCCAAGGCTGTAAAGGACTTATGACCATGCTTCACATAAAGGCCTCAATCTAGGATTAGATGGAACCAACAGAAAGCAGCAGTGATATTTTTGTGAATACTTAAGATAACAATAACTGTCTTCAAAAAAGTCCTTGGTGATGTGAGCAACTATACAGGAAACATGTAACCTTTGCATATGCCATTGATCACATTACTTAGTGTTTTTAATTTGCTCACTGTGGTTTTGATCAGCTCCTTCATGGGGTCACAGCACAGTGTTAGTAAAAAGCATTGCTTTTTGTTGTCTGCTAAACTGCACTGTGACGTAAAAACTCCTCTTTGGTTAAAAAATTGCTGCTGTACTTAGTTTTATGATAGAACAAACCTGACATTGTCTATAACATGGCTATGATAAGAGTAGCAGGATGCTAAAGATGTGCTGTGTGCTGCTCAGCCTCAGTAGCATGGAGACTGCTGTACCAGAGGTGACCATTAGAACACCTCCTCCAGGGTTCTGCCTTCCACAGCGACCTGTACCAGGTGCTTCTGATCCAGCTGCAGTCCAGAGAGATCAGCTGTCAAATAGCCTTCACAGGGGATGTTTTTACATGCCTACCAATTAGTACTTTTACATGTCTTCCTGTTAATAATTGGCTTGTACTGTGCAACATGAGGGATTTGTAACTCTTTCATTTCATAGAATATCACAGTGGATGTTCATGTTTCCATAGAAATGTTTGTTTCTTGAATTCACTGAGACCTTGGTTCCAACGAAGTTGTGTGGCCATGAGTTCAGTAAAAATTCTGGTTAAAAAAATATTATTTCCTTTCTCTGGATTTAAATTGCTGTCATTCTCTTCCATTAGATGTAAACTTACTTATACATCATGGAAAAAACTCGGCTTAGTATTTCAATTGTGTGATCTACTGAAGAATAATGATATATTTTTATTCCTACTTACAGTTTGGTCTGTCTAGTTTGTGGCAATTTTTTTTTTCAACTTATAAACTTATTTCAAGGGCTTCACTCAGAGTTTTAAAATTCTAGACTATGTGATGTAGTCTGGCCAGTAGGTTGGCCACTTGCCCTAGATGAAGCCATGCTGAATATCTCAAATCTCCTCCCTGTCCCACATGTCCTTTCCTTATTTCTTACACCTCAGTATTGAGAGTTCTTGCAGTCTATGGAAAATGTCTAGGTCTGCCAGTTCTGTTCTGCTCTTTTTTTCTCTGAGGACAGTTTATCGGGGGCTTCTTTTGCTAACTCCTCGGAGAGCCGGAATTTTGCTTTACTAGAATTCCAGGGCCTGACTTTACTCTTCACCTAACCCATATCCCTGGGGACTGCAAACTCCACCAGTGTGTGATCACAGCAGCCCAGGCTCCTGCCAATATTGATGTCACCAATTAGCTCACTTGTGTTGCTGAAAAACAGTTCCTGAAGTTAATTATTTTGTTGTCATGCTTAGAAAATCCAAAGAAAAGACTGAATTGAAAGAGATGTGTATTTTCCTTTATAGAAACTACTTGATTCTGCTCTTGTATCCTGTTTATATATGTCTTCAAAAATAAATTTTCCAGCACCTTGCATTCAAGAGATGTTACGTGCACAGCAAATGTTTAATTAAGTAATCCCACACAGCACTTGTGAGGCAGGCTCCTTCATTTTACAGGTGAGACACAGAGTGAGGCAGTAAATTAAGTGACTTGCTTAATATCACACGGTGAGTCAGTGCTAATGCTGAAAATAGACTTTATATCTTCTGGTTCTTTTCCCTGTATTTTAATCATCAAAGTAGACTTAACTCTAAAGTTGAATGGACTCCTTAATCTATTAAAATAATTGTTTTCAATTTCATGTTGGAGTATTATGTTTTAATCACCTAAGCAATACTGAAATATTTACAAAAGTTTTCCTTGCTTAGGACCTTCTTGTCTTTCTTGTTCAGATATTGCTTCCGGTTATAGTTCAATACGTTTTGTTTACAGTGATCCTGAAAAATATAATCTAGCAGATCTCCACCAAAAAAAAAAAAAAAAAAGTGCACTTTAAAAATGCCCTTAAAACTCACAGCATCTCCTTCAGTCAATATAACTTTTTTCATACACTCATGAGTATAGGGCTGTTCCACTTAATAATACTCATAGCTTTAATTAATGGAGCAATAACACAAGTTATTGGCCCATAGAAAGCAAAAGATAGACTGCTGGTTATGCTGTCATGATTAAATGAAAATGTATCCTGAAGCACAAAAGAGCAAGAGCATGTTAAGAAATATGTGCTTACAAGTGCAGTAGTGAACTACATGCTGGGTCATCTCTGAATGAACTAGTAGAGAAAGAGATGTGATCCTTGCAGACCTGTTTAAATGAACACTACCCATGTTCAGGCTAATGAAATGCTCCAGCAGCTTTAGAGCTTTCCTGAGCACAGTCCACAGATTTGTTTATGCTAGACATAAACAAATAGGACATACATAATTTTTTTGAATCCTTGCCATGTTACCTGTTTGATAGTGTTCTTCAGCATAGGATAGAATAAATGGCCCAGAAAATATGTATGTTGCTAAGACTTAAAGAGGCTCAGGAAAGAGGAACGAAGAAATAATATTACCATGGCTTGCTCCCTATTAAACCTGAGTACAGACACAGCTGTCTGTTACACAGCCTTATACAATACTTTGTATCATACAGTATTTTTAGTGTGGGTGAGACAAGCAGCAAAGGCTGTGGTCAGCTCCAAGATTTTTATAAAGACTTTTGCCACATGTAATGAATAGGGCATTGTGGTGTAGGCAGCCTTACAACTTAATTGAAATTTAACAGAATACCTTAAAAATTCAACTGCTTCATTGCTGAATGCAAATAAAGCTCCTAGGTGGCAGAATCAGTCAGTAAGCATTGGCATGCTATATTTATAGAAACAACTCTAAAGTAATTTAACATGTTGTACTTGTAAAGAAGATTGTCACATCTTGCCTACTGAATTACAGGCTAGACAGAATGTTTCAGGTAAGATGCTAAGGAGAGATGTTCCAAGAAGGACATTTTGCTTCATCTTTGGGGTCAATACCTCTAGTTTACCATGTAGTTTTCCTTTGGAGTTTATCTTCTTAAAATATTAGCTATGAGCATATTTTGCACTTTGCCACTAGGGTTATGTCATCAGTGATCAGCTGTCCAAGACCCATCAGAGTGCCACTCCAACTTTGCTTTCTGGTTTTGCTAGAGAGTAAGAGGTTTTCCTTGGAGACAACAGAAAATATCCTTATGCCAAGTGCTGAGCAGTTTGCAAGACAGCACTGTGTCTATGTTCTGCTGTCAGGGACAGAGATGCTGCCTTTCGAAGGGTTTTTGAAAAGCAGGCAGGAGTTGTCCAGTACAAATTGGGCAAAGAAGACAATTTTTTGGCTTTTATAAACTTTGAAACCGAACTCAAGAAAGCAATGCAAGTAACTGATTTTTTTTTTGTTTGTTTTTTTTTTTTTTTTTTTTTTTTTTTTTTGGTAGCTCTTCATTTATGTCTCCTTTTATCTGTAGTTCCTATTATTAACCCCTTAAGTGTAATGGTAATAGTGTTTGAGAAGCTGAAAATTTTAATCAAACATTAGACAGTATTTGTGAAAAACAGGCTTCAAAATAAGATGCCCATGTGTTCTATTCCAGATTGGGAATAGAAAAAAAATCTGTGGTCTGTGTGTCTGATCAAAACTAGCCAAACCAGTAGAAATTATATATGTGAACATTCAGTTCATGGGTAGAGATTCCTTTTCATTAACAATTCAGCTAATAAGCATGAAGAATGAGTCAGCTTGAGACAAGCAGAAATCACTTGTGGATAATCTGAATGAGAATGGGGAATGCATAATACACTACCACATATGAGAGGAGTTCTGACAAAATAGGGGCCTTGAATTTTGGATGCAAAGAGTTACACTTGCTTCATCTATCATTGAAGACAATAGATACAAGCCAGCTTCTACGATTAAGTAGATATTGTGCTTTTTTACATAGTTAACATTATTTAAGATCCTACTTTCAGGGAAGACCTCAATGTGTCCTGCCTACCTTAAGTAATTGGATTATTGGTCACTGCTCTCTGGCAGGTCTATTGCAGCCTTGTTCTGTTGATTCAGCACAGAAAGAAAACATTTTAAGAATGTCAGTTCTTCAAGTAGTGGCGATTATAGGCATGGTAACAGTACATGTTTGTGAAAGGCATATCCTGCCAGACTTCATTCCCCGTGATGGCAGGAGGGAAACTGAGGTACGGCCATAGTGCTACTCTGAAGAGTTCATGTAGTTAATGTGTTATTCTTTAGATTTGATTCACAGAATTGAGAAAGCATTTGTGGTAATATGGTGGTTATACATAAGAGCCAGAAAATGAAAGGGAAAAGAAAGTGAAAAGAAATGCATAAAAAATTAGTTGACCAGTTTATTTCCCAAGTTCTTACACTGGCCCAAGCACAGTGAAAGGGGCAAAGCTAAGCAATACAAGTAAAAAAAAAAAAATCCAACATGAGTTACCTTAAACTCTATTAATTATAAAATATGGCATTAGCAATTCAGACAAGGTAGATTTTTTCTAACATTCCTTATTATGTGTTAACATGGCACCATAAAGGTCCAAGAACCTTGGATCACACAACTTGCAAAATACCCCTAGAATGTTTCTTGCTGGAACTAGGTACAGCAAGACAAGTACAAGCTAAAACTGTAAAGATGGGGAAGACCTCTGTTCAATAAAACAAGTGGTTTCTGCTGAAACTAGTATTGCTTGAGGACTAATTTGTAGTTCCAAGTGTCTTTCAGTGCTGACAGCTGAAGAAGGTAGCTTGGGGCCAGATTGTAATAATGTTCACTCCTTGATCTAATGGGCGGATGTGTTTAATTAACCTTTGTTTCTGCAGAAGCAGGCATTCTGGCAAGCTGTAGGAAATCCAAAGAAGGGAAATCTAAACTGCACTGAACTTAGGCATATTCTATATATCTAGTACTAGATAAAGAATGTTAACGTAGAGAAATACTGTTGCCTAGGAGATAGATACCTATAAGCAATTTCTGTAAAAGAAATTTAACATGTATCCCCCTGTAGGACTACCCCTCATTACTACCTCATCACTACCCCTTAATTTCACAAGATCCAGCTATGGTCCCATGCCCTTGGGACACTTGTCTCTTGTGTCTGGCACAGTTCTTCAATAGGTGGTCACAAAAGCATGTATTTAAAGTGGAAATATTCTGCTTAGTATCTCTTGGATGGAGTTAGACCTGACAGCCTCACTGCTTGTTCCATGTCCTCCAGTGACTTCTCCAGACACCAGAGCTTGGACTGACCCTTCCCAGAGCTTCCTGTAAAGCGCAGATCTTAAGGTTTGTAGCTAATTCTTCAGAAGGCTTATGGCAAGTCTAATGCAAAGCAGGTGTCCTTTGCATGAAATTGCTGAAGGCACTGTTTTTTGCTTGAAAAACTAAAGCACTGTAGATTACAATCATACAAGCACAGCAAACTCCCTGGCCACAATGTCCCTAATCTTTCACTAAAAAAATCATCCACTTTGGATGAGTATTTTGAAAGAGTGCAAATCAGAGCTTATCATCTCTGACCTTCGTCAGCTCTGCTGCCACAATAGCATCATTGTTTTGTATCTCCTCCCCTTAACAAGCTACACCCTTCATTCCTCTCACTTCCTTTCCATCCCAAACCTTTCCATCTGAGAGCCTTTTTAAAGCTCTGCTTTGTCATCTGGTTTTGCTACTACTGTGGTCTAAATGCCAAACTTCTTCAGTCTGGGTCGTCTTAGTCAGACAAATCTCTGTTTTCACTTAAAAGGCATCTTATGAGCTTGAATTTCTTCTGCTCCTTTAGTCTAACAAACAAGATATATTCCCAGCTGAAAGAAACATTTATGTTGCAGCATTATTCTTTCTAAAACTATGCTGCAGCAACACAGTATCCATCACAATCATAAACAGTTCTTTTCCCACCTCAGAACTGTGACACAACTCTTTCCCTCATCATACTGTGCAAAAATCTCCATTGTCACAGTACATAAGGACTAGTGCTAAAGGTGCAGTTAAATTACTAACTTACTAATCCCATGCTTTGTCCTCTGGGTTTCTGTTCCAGAATGAAGTGTTATGACAACAAATGGGGTAACCAAGGAAAAATCAAACTGGCTACAACTGTCAGGATTATGAGTTTAATATAATTCTTCAGCCTCTTCATATTGGTTTCTGTTTCTGGTAAGGACTGAGGACTCCAAAAGCCACAAACTGTGTGTGAAGTTCTTGGGTGATGACAATTTCCTTTGTAATGTTGCCCAGTGTCTGAGACTATCCTGACAGGGTTGTGTAGCCCTGCTGTGAGCAGTGTCCTGTTGCAAAGAGAAGGTTTGCACAAAGACTGAGGATGGAATAAGAGTCTTTATGCCCAGACATAAACAGTGATCTCCAAAAGCTCTTAACACTGACCTAACTCAGAGCACAATCCGTGGATGCAGTCAGACTGACACAGATGAATTTTGGAGATTCTAGACCAGCATGGTTCAAAATGCAGCCCTCTGGCCCAATCTGGTCTGCAGGATCTTCCATCTTGTCTGAAACACTTCTTTGAAAATCCCAACTAGCAAGCTGCTGCCTCCTCCCAAAGAGAAGGAAAGGAGTGATGGTTATTCTCAGGATGAGCTGCTGCCTCATCCCAAAGAGAGTGAAACGGGCAAGGATAGCACCCTAATACAGAGAAGTTGTTGCTGTGCTTCTGTCTGCATGATTTTGAGTGCTTGGACATGCAAAAGAAACAGTCCTAGATAGCCTGCTGCCTGATCTCTTTGCTGAGCAGGTAAGAACAGCAGCACCTCTCCACCACTGCTGTTCTCATTTGCTACTTGTTGGGGGGGTGGGGAGGAGGGATGGGATACAGAGTAGGGAGCAAGGGACAGTAATTTTCCCCTGCAGCCTGTCGCTCCACCCGGCCTTTCCCTCAAGCCACATTCACTGTCCAAGTATGACAGTGTGAATGGTAGGAGGTATGAAATCACAGTCCTGAACTGCTATTGACTGTCATCTCAGTTAAGCTAATGGGATGGGGAGCGGGTTACCTCTCCAGATTTTGATTCATGGCAGTTAATTACATATTCCCTCTTTGGAAGTAGTATACACTTCTTTCTTTTGTTAACATGTCTGAGAGTGGCAGGGGAATTTTCTGAAGGTGATCTTGGAACAAAACGGCAGCTCAAGGCACTCTGTAAGAGGCCAAATACAAGGGAAGGGTGGAGCGAAATTGCTATTTGATAATAGGAATAGTCTACAAGAAAGTTTCCTTATCTCTCTTCAGTGCTTGTTTTTCAGAAAATAACTGTGATGAAAAGGCAGCAACTATTCTTCTTTGAATGTAAAATCTTTTCTGATAAGATTTCTGGAAGAACTCACATTCAAAGCTATCTTCATTCAAATCCTTCCTAAAATGCATTTCTTCTATAAGGTGTTTCTATGCTAATCCACTAGGCGTTGCTATTTACATCTTTAAAAGGAACACAGTACTTAATCTGGACTGATTGTAGATTAAGAATGACTAAGTGCATGCATATCCCATAGGAAAGCATAGTCTCTGGAAAGAATCTATTGCCTCCTGGGAGTAGTTCTTATATTGTGGTTTTATTACTTATTGTTGGTTATAATCTCCACATGGAAGGGGCATTTGTCTTTAAGCATCATTTATGCCTTTTAAGGCATCATTTATGTCTGTAACTTTCTGGAATCACAGAATCACAGAATATTCTGAGTTGGAAGGGACCCATAAGGATTACTGAGTCCAACTTTTAAGTGAATGGCCCATATGGGGATCAAACAATGATCTTGTTCTTATTAGCACCATACTCTGACCAGCTGAGCTAATAGTGAAGATCAAGAAGGAAACAAGAAGTAATTTTACAGTACAAATTAGCTCCATCTCGAATAGCTCTCAAATTCTACTCTGCTACCTCAATGTATATCCAGATGTGGTGCTAGAGTTACTGGAATGGAATATGGTCATAGCTCTTGAGAGAGGACTGAAGGGGAGAAGAGGCCAGTAATACTGCAGCTAATAGAATTCATTCCCAGTATCTTAGACTATGCAAACATTAAATAAGGCTTAGTCTGCAAGACAAAGCTGACTCCGTGCTGCCTTGTGTTATAGGCGGCTAATATAGCTCAGAAGTGCACATCTGCTATGTAACAGTGGAAAAAGGTTCCCAAACCAGGCACTATTCTAGTGAGGTCACAACTTCAGGAAGTTACATTTGGTCATATATTTAGGCTAGTATTTATTTGGGGTTGCATTAAATTCTTGCTCTACAGTAGCATTTTTTTCAGTGAAAACTTTGGGAAATTTCTGTGATTTACTCTGTGAAAAATTGCATGGAGGGACTATTTCCTCTGAGTCATCACTGGGAAAAATCCATTATTACAGAGGTGAAACATGTAATTGTGACAGTTAGAATTGGAAGAAAATAACTACAACTGTAGGCATTTTGAACATACTCAAATTTTTGTAGGTATATTGAACACACCCAAATCTGTTGATACGGCATATTTCAAACCCAAAGGTGTCAAAACTATTGCTTTCCAAAATTGTAATTAATTTATACGTCCAAAATTTTACATTGCTATAATAATTATCATAACAAAGTTAATTACAAATTGGTCCTTCACAACCAAAATATTCACTACTAGGTAAAACATGATGGTTATTTATACAACAGAGGAGAAGAAAGAAATAAAATTACTGCATCCACCAGGAAAAAAAAAGTCTGGATCCTCTATTTTTTAACAGTGTGCATATCTGTCTACTCTGTATTCTGGCAAGGAAACCCTGCCAGAAGAGGCATAGGATGTTGTAGAGGTAGCACACTTGGAGCCAGGAAGGAAGGCAGTACTTCCTGACACTCGTTAGCAATCTCAGAGGAAGGAGAGCATCCTGCCTAGTCATGCTAAATCAGCTAAAGGGTCTCTACTAACACAGCAAATCCCTTACCCATCCTTGTTGAAGCAGAAAGATATTCAGATTTGGTTAGGAAAAAGAAGCCAGGATTTTGGATTTGACTGTGCAAAGCACCCATTAAATTTTACTCTCCTACATTGCGACTTTCTAATTTCCTCAAGGGAACTGTGAAATGTAGAACCTGAGGGCTTACCTGTCTTTGTTTTGTCTCCCTTTATCAAGCACACATGGTCAGTTTTCACCTTTTTGTGCTATGCCTTGGCTTCAATATTTATGCCACGTCCCATTTAAATTCTCATCTGAGAACTTCCATTCTTTCAGCAGCACAACTACTGCACACCATTTGATAATTTGTGAAATTCAAATATATTTAGTGTGACTAAGTAGCAGAGTTCGAATAACAATGTTTTGTCTTTAAACACAGAACTTCCATATCCCCTAAGCCAAGGTGAGTCCTCAGAGCTCAGCCTCTTGTGCCCTAATAGTCCTTCACTTCTTGTCTAGTAATTGCCAGTTCCACGGGCAGTTTTTGTAATATTAATGTTTCAAGAATTCACCACATTTAATCACACAGTTTATTGCTTTAACTGTTTAGAAGTGGATTTGGTTGTCTTTTTAGACAATTAGTCACAAATGGCAGCTTAAATGGCAGATTTAAAGCTGTCAACCTCATGAGGTGATTCCACACAAAGTTAATATTAGCAACATTAAATTCCAAAAATCCTTGTAGAACATTTGTTAAATAATATAAATTTAAATTGGTATGTGCTCAAATCAGTGTAAATAACAAGATAACAAAGACAAGAATACATTTTAAAAAACCCAACAAACTAACACAAAAACCAAAACAAACCAAAAAAAGCCACAGCAAAAACCTTAGGGAAAAAACACTCAAAGAATAAAGGTGATATTAGGCTAAATTCTCAGACTGTTTCATTACTATTACTGTTACCATTTATCAAGGACTTTCAAGCCAGTTCTGATATTTTTGTAACTTTCACTGTTACATTCTCAACTGTCTTGTTCTTACCTCAACTATCCCTCTTAAAAGTTTCTTTGTCCACATTATTTCTGGTAGGATTTGAATCAGCAAAGCAGCACATTTCCTGTCCTTGGTGGGATGAACCCACCCTGGATATGAGGAGACTGTGTCAGCACTAACAGGATGCAGACCAGGAAACACTGCATTTTATTAACAGGAACTAGAACAAGAGTGGCGAAGTTTTGGCAGAATTAGAATGAAATGGTTGTACATGGAACAGAGTAAGAGCTGGAACGACAACATTTTTTATATAACTGAAACAAGGCTGCCAGCAGACTGGTTTGGTAGATTTGGAAAACATCAGGAGCATATGAGAAAAAGGTTCAGCTCAAAACCTAGGGTTTGAATGAGAGCTCTGGCTGCCTAAATAACTCGAGCTGTGTCTCCGGCAGGCTGGAAAAGTCTACTTTAGTGAGTTGAGAATACAAATGAGTTATGTCCTGGAGCAAGGAGCCATTGACACTCTCCTGAAAAATGAATAGTCTAAAGTTTGGAATTAAGAAAAACAGAGTTAGAATTAATATTGGTCAGTCAGAATAAAAACTGACTCAAAATCTGCTGGAACACAAAGTATGCTTCTCAGAGAACTAAAAAGTGCACATGGACCAAAATGCAAATAAGAAATTGCTCTGTGGTGTGGATCTAAAATAAGATCAGGAGTAGCCACAAGTGTGGTGCCTTCTAATGTATCATAGCTCTGTCTGCTGTTCAGTACTTTCTCATCTGGACAAGCATGTTTTCATACCTCTTCTAGCAGCCACTTTAGAGTCTCTCCATGACCCAAACCTGTGACACATTTTTGAAATTTGCTAGATGGAGAAGGAATGTGCATTTTAAAAAGACGACAGATGTTTTATTGGTCAGCTTTAAAGGCTGGTCTTCCTGTTAGTTATGGCTATATACTGAAAGAAGTCTCTAAAGGGATAGGTGACCATGGTCCTCCATTAGCTGTCTGGAAAAGCAAAAAAAGTCTTATTTCTCCTGCAGCCAAAAGAAACTTCTATTTAGCTTGAGGGAGATGGAAACCATCTTTTCAGAGAAATAAATTTTCCAGCCTTTTCATTGTTGATTTGTGACCTTCAGATCTGTAAAATCAGGCAGTATCCTCCTTTATGCCAGATGCATTTGTAACAACTAACATGGTAAGAGGGCAGCCCTTTTATTAAAAGCTTTTAGAAGGGAGGAGGTGAGAGCTGCTGGTGAAATTGATGCTGTAGATGCAGCAACCAAGGACAGATCATGGCAATCACACCTTGTTTTTACACTTATGGCTTTTGGGAACTGACAAGAAAGATTACTTTTGATTTATACCCATTTCTGAGAATCAGACCCAATAATTCACTAAAATACCCAATTCAGTGAAAAAGGAATTGAGTTTTACCATCTTTTCCTGAATTGAAAGTTTCCCAAGTTACCCCAAGAAAAACCTTGGAGAGGTATAAGAAAAGCCACAAGGAAACTGTTTCTGAGCTAAGAAGTCAAAGAAGCCCAGCTGATCCAAACAAAGGATTCTTGACATGCTAAAGAGAGGGATTCAGCAGGTGGTCACATTGCTTAGGCTCTGTGAAAGGAAACTGAAAAGGCAGAACTACATTAAGCTGAATCTAGCAAGGACGTGACATGACTGTTGCATTTTGCATCTGACATGATGGATATCTGCAGCCACAATGGCCAAATCCACAGCACTCTTGCTTTCCAAAGAGCATGAAGGACTGGGTTTTTTTGGAAAGGACTGAAGGAAGATTCCACATTAATTTTGATGCACTCTGCACTGCTTCCAGAGAATGAAAAAATATGATTATGGGCCACCTCTACACATTGTGACCATTTTTCTAGTGATTAAATCTGTATCAAATGACATTTAGAATTTTGCAGATGTTTTCACAGACAGGAATTGGTATAGGAGAAAAAAGGCATGGGAAACACAGGGCTTTTATGTCTTATGACCTGATTGTAATTCCATTTAAAATGTTAGTGAACTATTGCACAGAAAATGGAAAGCCTAAAAAATGGCAAGAGTTATAAAGGGAATAACTGTAGTAATGTGAGCCAGATCAAACCAATTCATTTTCTGCTACTGAAAATCCGATCAGGAAAAATAGGCTAAAGGTCTGATGTTGCCCTTCAAGAAATCCAGCTTTAAGATGAAATTCATGCCTGAGTGCAGCGAAGCAATTTTGAAAAGTCATAGTTTGATTTATTGTTCTCTGAAAGGTTGTATAAAGCTTCTTACTAAAGATCTCAAAGTTGCACAAAGGTGGTTTGTATGATTAAAGGCAATCATAGTTCTCAAGGACTTTTAGAAGATGCAGACATATGTTTATTTTTAAGTGTAAATTTTAGGTTTTCATTCTGAATAGATGGAACTTCTTGCATTAATTTGTTCACCATTTGCATTACAGACACACTGATTCAGCAGTAGTACAGGTGCAGATTTGCAGTAAATGATACACACAGATTCTGCTCTCATCTATTAAAATGTCAAAACAAGAAAACAAGATTGGAGAAAGCCAAGAGATGATACTATTAAATAAACTGTGGTTTATGAAAAAATGTCTGAAGAAGCCATTCTGCTCTAGGCAAATCTGTAACACAACTTGGAAAGTCTTAAAACATGGTCCTGCAAAAAACCCAAACTAAATTAAAGGAAATATTCACTCTTTCCCAGTAAACAGCTTCTTTTAGGCTGCAAATATGACATGAAAATCTGGGATTTCAGTTATTCATTTTGAGGAGATTACCCTAGGTAGAAGAGTGGGTGGATTTGCCTGTGATTACATAATGCAGTTCTCTTGTGCTACAAATCCAGTGTAGATTCAATGAATTTTGGGCACAAGCACTATTTCTGACCCTTAAACACTATTTTAGTTGTCCAAAATCACAACAGTTTCAACTTTTAAATTAGAAATTTATATATACTCACATAGCTATGTATATCTCTCTTCCCTCACAGGTTCCTTTCTCCTTATAGTTCCCCTTTGCTTGCTCACATTACCCACTGTATCAGAAGTCCCAACTCAGAACTTCCTGGCTCTCGGCAATTTTTTTAGTCTTCATTTTACTGCAGTGCTCCTGTTTCATTTTTTATATTATTCCAGAAATACATCATAATGAAATAACAAAACCTGACGATTGAAGAGAAGCTTATGCCATGGATGTGAACTGAGAGAGTCCTGTACTTATATTTTGGCCAAGGTACATTACTTTTGTAGACTGAGGACCCCACAAACCAGCACAGTTCCTTACAAGCTTTTCCAAAGGAGTAGGAGACTTACTGTAAGTGGCATCAGAAGACAGAATGGAGTGGGGTTTTTTTAATTACAATGTATTTTTAATGAGTTAGCAGATTGAATATTGATTAAACCTATTAATATATTGAATCACAATTTGTTACTGGTGACATAATTAGCTTCTAGCAAATAGTCTTTTCTAAAAAGTTAATCTCTGACTCTTCTGACAGATCCTAAGTGTGTATTACTGTTCACTGAAATGATAAAAAACAATTCAAAAGCCCAAATGTTACAGAATACAATGCATGCTTATTTTGAAATTGCTTTCCTTAATCCTCTAATGTAAAGCATATATTGTACCATTATCAATTTAACACTGAAAAAAAGGAGGGGCTCTCTGTAGACTGTATTAGTAGACTTTGTAGACCATAGACTTATCAACCACAAGTAATGTGTCTTTTCTAGAAAAGAATCCTGTATAAACTAACACATGAACACTCAGCTCAATAGTGAAAATTTCTCAAATGCAGCCATGTTATCATATGACTGTATTATGTGCTTAGCAACCTCTCTAGTTGAGGACAATGTAATGCCAGAACAATATGATACTTACAATGATGTGTTCATAGGCACACATACTTCCTCATAAACTTCACTGGTGGAATAAGTTCCTACAGGTTTACTACCCAGTTTACCCACTTTTTAAAGGCTTCCAACTCTGTATTTAAATACAGGAACTAACAAACAGTGAAGTATTATATGGTGTAAATTTAAGGAGTAGTATCTGTAGCAAAGCGAAGCTGAGGAGGAATTTTTGCAGACAAAATTTGTAGCCACTTGTTTCACCATCCAAACCATTTCATACAGAACTTCCAGAAGAGATTTTTCATTCAAGTTCCCATTTAGATCTTCTTTAATTAGACATTTCCCAGCACAATAGTGCAAAGTTATGTTGTAGGTGCAAGAAAAGTCTGATATTTTTTACCCGAGTTGTGTCAGAATTTATTCTAGATGGAGTGCTATTCTTGAATAGGTAAAATACTGTCATAACAAAAACTGTTACAAAATTCAGTTGCCAAGATCTCTCTGCTAAGTTGTGAGGTGCTTTAGAAAAAAAAAATTCTATTGCCACTTAAACAGTGAAGGGGCATCAAAGCTTCCAAACATTTTCAAAAGATGTTGTGATTAAATATGGAAAAGGGAAAACTGCACTTACAGTAATGAAGATAGTAGACTAAAATTTAAGGGCTTTCATGATCAGAATATGTTTACATAAAAAAAAAATCTGGTTTAATTTTCAGAAGGATATTTTAACCCCATTCTAAGTTACATCACCTTAATTAGAGATTGAAGATAGAAGTAAATACTTAAAAATAATATAATTTTAATTGAAAAATCTTTTTCTTCCTGAAGTATTCCTTCCACACTGCTAGAATGCTGGCTGCTATAAAAGCCAGTAATTTTCATTATTAATTTGTCAATAATTTAGTATGGAAAATTTGATTTAAAAATAAAGGGGACAAGATCTATTAGCATGATTTTTTTTCAAGTATGCTCACATCACCTTCCAACAGCAGCTGTTCAACAAGGTAGAACTGTTCAGCTCAGGGAGGTAAATCCTCAACTGTGTTAGTTGCTTATTATTCTGCAAAAAATCTCCTGCCTTATCTGTTTTTGTAATAATTCATGTTTTTACCAAAGTGGCTTCAGTGTGATCTATAAGACACTAAGGCACACTTTCTACTCTACATTTCACAGGTAAAACTTTACTTAATGTATCTGCTTCAGCAGTACATTTCAGGAAACATGGGGCAGCTGGAGGGAGTCCAAAGGGGAAGGAGAGTGACTGGCAATTAGGAAATATGACCTACAAAAAACAACTGCAAAATCAGGTGTTATTTGAAAGAGGAAAAGAACTACAAAGAACGAAAAAAGTAATGATTTTTGAATATTTATCATACGCCAGCAAAAAAAAGGGGGAAAAAAAAAATCTCATGGCTATCTCCAGTATGCAACAAATTAATATGCTTAATCTGCAGAAAGTGACAGTTAAGGTAAATGTTGTTGGGTTTTTCTTATGATAAAGTAGTCCTGTACTTTAAACAAACTGCTGTGATAATACCATAATCTTATCTGCATTTTAAAAAATTGCATGCCAAAAATTATGTATGTGTAACTGATCTTGGCTTTGGGCCATGGAATGACCTTTTCTAATTCTTTGTAGACCCTTTATTTTCTTTTGATTCTTGGCTATCAAGTTATTTAAAATAAACTTAGCTCCTTCTGTAAAAGTTCCAAGATCAGGCCCTAAATCTGTCATGGTGTTGATAATCATGACGATCAGAAGTGTAACACTTGTAAAACTGGAATGTGAAATCCCTTACCTCACAAAATGTCAGTGAGAATCTCCTTAAAAATGACCTTGTGATATGATCCTGACAAATCCCAGCTGTATCTGAAATGGAAAGGTTATTTGACAGTGAACTTTATTTTAGTGTGGTGACTTCTGGCTGTTTGTAACAAAAATAAAGTGAATGGTACAGTCAAAACACCATAATCTCCTACAAGACCAAAACCAGAGTCATATTTCATTTACTATTGCTTGTTTCAGATATATTTTAGGTTTATTGCTTTATGGGTTTTGAAAGCTGAAGTTCATAAATCACGGTGAGGTCAGCTGCATTCTCTTAAGTATACAAATAATCTGTAAAATGTACTTCTTGTTAGCCTATCCGTGCCCAAATAGGAAATCATTTTTGACTACATTATTTTTAATTTGGAACAAACTCTGTTTGAGGGTACACTATGTACATGTACCTCTTCTTACAAGTTATCTGAGCCTCGACTGACTCTGGCAGCTCAGCTCTGCACATACAAAAATCTGTGTATTTTGGGAACAAACGGGACATGACAGCATTCTAGATAATACAGTGGGGGTGGGGGGTGGTGGTGTTTCTGTTCCCCAGGCATTCCTCTGTTTCCCCTATGAATGCTATCAAAGAATAACCAGGTGTGCAAATGGTGTAGGAAAAGAGCTAAATATCTGGGATTTACATTTTTCCCATCACTAGTTTCTGGAACTAACTTCAGCTAATTTCTATTTAGAACTGCTCAGAAGGCAAGCATGAGTCCTAATCTTTGCAAAGAAAAAATATTTACTGTTCAGTCATCCCACCACACTTACTGTTGTTTATGACTCTGGCAGTGACATACAGTGCCCTGTTACATTCTTAGTGGGTTAGAAACTAAATATATGCATAAAAATACTGTCCCCATCTCCAGGAATTTGCAGTTTAAAAGATGTTATGGCAGGAAAAAGCAACAGCCGGAGACAAATTTTTTCATCTCTACTGAAATGTTACTTTTTAGAAAGTGAAAGCACATAGAATAAAATAAACGAAATATAAATGACAATGAAAAGGAATTTTCTCCCCTAAATTGTTCTATAGAATTTTTCTTCCTAAAGTACTGAAGCAAAAAATATATCTGTAACCATGGAGATTATACCAGGCAACATGCATAATAATTCAAAATGTGGCATCACACAAATGTTCTTTGTCATGAGTGGATTACTACAAAGAAGTAGGCTTTCCCTACACAATTTTCAGAAGCAGGATAGATGTGGTTCATTTCTTGACCCTCTTTTTTGCAAGGGGAAAGGGGAAGTGTCATCACTGTGGTATGTGCAAGAGAGTGGTATTGCATTTAGTTTGAAAAGACTCAGCTTCCCAGGTTCTTGGCAGTTTTTAATCGTAGATACAATTTGCTGAAATCCACCACAATGCCCACATGGCATGAAAGATGGCCATGGAGACAGTTACAGGATAAATAGTAAACAGTGCTAATTAATTTTTGCTTGGGTCTTCTTGTTCATTTGCTTTTAGGACCACATAAAAGTGTACAAAATCTATATTAAAAACTATTTCTGTTTAATCCTAGAAATACCACGGATTGGCTAATTTAAGTGTTAGCTGTAAAACAGGATTCCTTCACATTTGGCAATATTTTTTTCTCTGCTTATTCTTTCTCTGCGTGGATGGCATCAAATAGCAAATAGCTCTCAGTCTGCCAGCTTCTAGTGCAGGATGAATATTGATGCAGTTCTGATAAAATCTATAAGGCAGAGGGAAAGAACTGCTGTAATCGGGACTTTTCATAATACCTTAATTTCATAGTTTTACTTTTCCTCACAAGGAGTTAACGAAAATCTGGTGGTTTCCAGTTTGAGTTAGGAAGAGAAACTGATGATGATGTAAGGATGATGTAAATCCTGTTTACTTACAAACAACACAGAAAATAGTGTTTCTTTGAAAAGAGGAAAAATTCAGAAGGTACTTCCTTTTTATACAGTCCTGAAGTACTCAGCTGTTTCTCAGAGCCACACAACTGGGTTTTTTTCCTGCCTCTGCAACTTCTTTTTTCCAATTCCTGGCATTTTTTCCCAACCCTGAAATTACAGATTTTAGTAAATCTCTTTCAAATTCCTCCTCCATGTTATTTAGCTTTGGCAATAGGCCATTGTTTCACCTATCACTTTTTTAAGGATGAAATTCTTTTTGCATTTCTTTTAAGTGACAGGCCTTTTTTATACTCTCCAACTTGAAAATGCAATTTCTCCCAGCCATCAGTGGATAGAGCTAGAACATAATTAATTCTTTCCCTTTCTCTTCTGCAGGAGGCCACATAGAAGCCCAGTGTGAAAGCAGGAGTTAACACAATTTCTTAACATATTACTGCTGTCCCAGAGGAGCTGAACACTCGGAGATCACTGGTAATCGTAATTTCCATCATTTCCCAAAGTGGGTGTTATCATGCAAAGCTTGTTTTTCCAGAAGGAATAATTTTACCCAACATATTCACTCTTAATTTAGTGAGTGGCATTCAAATAGGTCAACATTCAAGCCTAGAAAAATAAAGCAAATTAAAGCAAAGAGAAAAGGTATGTTTTCTTTTCTAACTGGCAAGATAGCTGTGCCTGACCATGTGATTAGTAACATTAGAGATAGCCTGAGAGAATTTGGATTTGGAAACTGATAAAGACTTGAAGAAATAATCACACTAAATACAGCAACAGCCATTATTTTCCTTTCCTGAGCAGTGAAAACTGCTCCGTGCTGCACACATGTGAGGGTATTGCAGCTCAATGATTTAATAAAGCACTCACCACTCCCAACCCCTTTGAGTCAAATCAGGGACATTTCCATTCCTTTGCATTCTGACTTCAGACTTAATTTCTGCATCCATTGGTAGAATTTGCACTAAAATATGTGATGTATGTAAGACACCTTCCGAACGTCTCTTCCCCCCGCACTCAGCACTGGTGAGGCCACACCTCAAATCCTGTGTCCCGTCGTGTCCCTCAGTTCAGGGGGGACATTGAGGTGCCGGAATGAATCCAGAGAAGGGCAACGAAGNCGCGGCGGCAGCGGGAGCAGCGGGGCCGGGGCACAGCCGAGACGGGAACCGGGCTGGAGCCGCCGCGCAGAGCCGGGCCTTAGCCCCCTGGTGAGAGCGAGCAGCGACCTCGGGATCCCCCCGCCCCAGCCCCGGGCTTGTGGGGCCCTCAGCCGTCCCGGCCCCGCGCCCTCGGTGAAGGCGGGCGGGAGTCGCCNCGGAGGGATCGGGCTCCTCTCCCAGGCAAAGAGGGACAGGATGAGAGGACACAGCCTCAAGCTGTGCCAGGGGAGGTTTAGGTTGAACATCAGGAAGAATTTCTTCACAGAAAGGGTGATAAGACATTGGAATGGGCTGTCCAGGGAGGTGGTGAACTCACCGTCTCTGGAGGTGTTTTTAAGTAAAGACTCAACGTGGTACTCAGTGCCACGGTCTAATTGACAGGGTGGTGTTTAGTCATAGATTGGACTCGATAATCCCAGAGGTCTTTTCCAACCTAAATCATTCTGTGATTCTTTTGGGTCAAACCGAGCCTGCGGAGCTTACGGGCTCAGCCTCCTGGCGCGGCTCTACACAGAGCTCAGGGGCACCGAAGGAGGCAGCCGTGACGCCCACAACCCTTTCCGGCCGCTCTCGGCCGCTGCGTTGACGGGACCGGCCCCTCACAGCGCGGGGCTCAGCCCCTCACGCGGAGGGCCCGCCCCTCACCACCCCCCCCAAAGCTGATTGGTTCGTGAGCGCCCCGTGACCGGCGGGCGGGCGNGAGGGACGGAAGGAAGGTGCGGGGGTGCCCGATGGTCACCGTCGGCGCCGGGCAGCCCGTCTCTCCCGGGTACATGGGGCGAGGAGAGCCCCGCGGCTTGTACCCGGGGGTTCTTCGGCCGTGGGAGNTTTCTTCGGCCGTGGGAGAGCACCGGGCGTGGGCGAAGGGAGAGCGGGGGCAGCCGGTGACCGTCGGGCCTGCGCGGGAGCCGCAGTGGGAGGCGAGAGGCCCCGCTGGTGGATTCGGCCGCTCCTGCGGCTCCCGGTGGCGCTGGGCTGAGGTGGAGCCGGGGACCGCTGTGCCTCCGATCTACAAGTGGGACGTGGGGGAGGGAAAGGGCGAGGAGGAGCTGGCCTTGAGCGTTAGTGCAGGCTGCCCTGCCTTCCCTTGGTGCCCTCGGATAAGTGATAACGTTTCGTCTGTGGGAGATAAACAGAGGGTTTGGGATGCTGTCGGTCTCAGCTGAGCCAGAAGTTCCCGGGGGATCTTGTTTTATCTGGGTAGGTTCTCTCTGTGCCCGCCTTTATCCTCCCTGCAGCCTTACCGGTGTAGATCTTGTAGGAAGAGAAGGGTGGTGCCTGAGCATGACCTTACCTGGAGGAGGGCAGGGAGTGAGGTAAGACAAAGCAGCCCAGTCATGTTTCCTGAACAGCTGGTGGAGGCCTAACTTGGTCATTCTGCTGGAGCCCTGAGAACAGGAGATTTAGCCTTGACTATGCCTGGGTGTTTTCATGGTGTAAGGGGACAAGGAGGCTGCACCTGGACAAGGAGCAGTGTTGCCATTTTCAAGGCTGAAGTGTGCAGTCTGAGTAGTTTGGGGGTTGCCTTTTTTTTTTTTTACTCTTCTAACATTACTCCTCTGGTTCCAAGATCCTTGTTTCTCTTCTGAGGGACAGGGAGGTGCCTGTCTGTTCTCACCTCAGAGGTACATGATTTTCAGGAAAAGCTGTCTTTTTTTTTTTTCTTATGTCTTAAATACTCTTTGCCTGCCCCCCCTTTCCCCCCATTAAAGTTGTCAGAGTGAGAGTAGGAACTATCAGCTGGGAACCAGACTTGTGGTTCATGGAATTGATTTGCTTGAAGGCTGAAAATTAATTTATTACAGAGAATTTAATAGCAACAGCTCAATCTTACTTGACATGCATCTTTGTACTTATGTGTAGCAGACTTGCTAGAATAACTTTAACTACGGATTTTTGCTTATGATCAGATGATACCAACTTAATATGGTTGAATATTTTGCATTTATTTCCTCTATTAAATACTTTTTTTAGGAATAGAATAGCCTTCAGACTAGTCCTGTAAACAAGTTTCCTGTGCCAGACTTTTAGTAGTAAATTGTTTATTTTCACTTCTTTTGGAGTAAGCCAACTTGATTCTGTTTTGCATGCCTGGAAGAAAGTGAAGCTGACCTATTTTTGCTAGTGTTATGTATATACTGCAGAGGAAATTCTAGTCTAAAGATTTGGCTGGAATGCTTTACAGAAGCTCTTAACTGAAAGCTTAATTTGACCAGACAATATCCTTTCTTGGCCATCCTTTAAAACTCTCAAACTTGTCTCTAATTGTCAGTGCAGTGGTACTGGAAATCTGGGTAGAAGAGCAGTTGAGGCATTTTGATCAAATCAAGTCAGTAGTGATGGGACACTGCCTGGGCAACTTGGATGTGTACACTGAAATCCTGGATGGTTGATAGTTTCTGTGATCCAATGCCTCATTTGGGCTTAAAGTTTTTTCAGCTGCTTAATTGATTTTGCACCTACTGTTATTTGTCCAAAGCTGGATAAAATTACTTGCTTCTCTAGGAAGTGTTGGGGTCCAAGCTTCACATGGAACAAAATTGTCTTGTGAACAGAGCAGAAGTGGCCACATGAAACAGCAGAACAATCTCTGGCATCATGATTTGGGAATCTGGTTCATAGTTTGTTCTTGTCCTGTAAACCTGTTCACTTTCCATGCAGTGGATAATTGCATGTTAACTCAATCATTTCTTACTAACTAGATTCGAGCTCCATGTGACTGATTCAATGAATTGCTTTCTATTACACAACCAATTCATGTGAATTAATAGCCTCTCTTAGCAGGAGCACTGTGGGAGCCTGTTTCTCATGACAGCTGTGCAGGCACTGGGCACCCGTGGGAGTGCAAGTGCACAGTGGTGTCAAGACAAGCAGTGCCTGAGGTCAGTTGGTGTCTTGTGCCTGTTGCTGTAGCAAGCAGCTCAGGATGGCAGTAGTGGTGTCCAGGGGTTTGAGTGGCAGGCCACAGAAGTAGATACGTGTAGGTGCTTGCTGCTTTTCACTTCTGTGTGCCTGATTTCAAGTATCTTTGCATGACTGACTTAGGAGAGGGGCTGATCCTAATTATCAGCCAGGTTATATGGCAATTTATATTCTCAGACTCATTCTGTCTTCAGCTGGAAATACTATCCTGCTGATAAAAACCTGCAGTTTCTAGATTTTCTCTCTTCATCCACCTTTGAGCCCCATGTCTCTGCTAACTGTTCTGCATCACTGTCAGGGAGTGGTGATAAGGTTCCATTGCTTGTTACCTGCTATTGCTTGGAGCAGCAAGGTCAGCACTCTTGGCTGTTTCACTTTCCTAGTGGGAATAGTCAATTTTGTGGCTTTTGTTGTATGATGCAGTTGACGCTTGCTGCTTGGTAAGAGTCTAAAGAACGTGTATTTAAAAAGTCCTTAATAGCTGCTAAGGAGCAGTCATTGTGTTGGTAGTTTTTTTAGCCCATTAAACAGAACTAACCAACTTTCCTCCTCGCCTGCCCCAGAAATATCAAGTTGTCTTGTCATTTAAGCAAGATAAGTCTGTATAACTCATGCTTTATCCCTTCATGTTCTTCCAAATACTACTTTAATACTAATAGTAGAGGATCTGTTTTGTCTCTTGTGCTTGAGATGTGCAAATGTGTTTTTCAAGACCTGTCAAAATGAAAGTCATGGAGTCGTGTAATGTGAGATGTGTAAGTAGCTACTTGAATCTTTATGGTAACAAAGTGCTTGTTTAGAACTTCAACTCTTTCCTGTGGAACCTTGAGCTCATGGCCTTCCTTGCTGAAGCTGTTGACAGAGGAATAATGGTTGATTATATGAATATGAGACTTAAAGGAAATGCAGTCCTGAGTAGGAATCTTTGCTGGATCACAAGTCAAAGACCGAAAAAATCAGTTCTGGGATTATAAGCAGTTGTTAAAGTCTTAATCCTGTCAGCTGTTACTTTGTGAATTAGTGATGCTGTCAGTTGAAGTGATTAGTGTGAAATGTTTTAGGCCACTAATAATGCAGCGAAGCTGGAGTTTTTAATATATTCTTCTTAAATTTGGAACGTGTCAAAACTAATCTGAAGTCAAAGCATAGAACTGGAAAGCTGAGAACATGCTGAGTTAAGCAGATGCTGTGATTTCTCTGGTTTCTAGCTCTTTCTGTATATATTTTTACCTAGTGGAACATTATTTTTCAGAAGAGTGCTGGAGGCCTAGACTTAGCCCTTATTTTGGGCATGGTAGATAGACATATAAAAGAATGTTTTCAATTTGGATTTAATATTGATGACTTTTTATTTTTTTTCCAAGCTGGTGGTTTGAATCACAGGTTTAACAGAAAAGAATCCCACTTTGTAGACTAGATTGTTATAGAGTACTGCATTACAGGATTATACTTAATATGACAAAGCACTTTAAAAGATTATTTGTAGGAACTACCTGACCCCTGGACTTCATCCTGCAGAACGCACACTAAAGTGGCTTTTTTTTTTTTAAGTAGGTGTTTTATAAGGTTAGTGCTACTCTGCTCCAGAGGACACTGTCTTGGGCAGCAGTGTGAAGCAGACATTTAACAAGTGAAGTAGTTTTAGATCAAGTTGCATGCCAGTTGCCTCAGCTTTCCAGAAAAGAGGTGGTTTTGCTAATTGGAGAAGTTGTTTCCTGATTAAAATGAATTAATTGTGAAGTGTGTTGTGATCTGTGATACAGCCTTTCCACTAAACTGCTGCTGCAGTAAGGAACTCCTCTCCATGATGTTTCTCTTTTGCTATTTAGTGTTCTTGGCTTACTGTGAGATCTCATTTTGGGTAGGTAAGGAATTCTCATTAGTGTACTCACCAAGAAGTCTCACTGACTGACTTTTATGGCAGGTTTCTGCTTTTATCTGCCATGTCATAAAACAGACTAGCTAAGAAATTTAAGGAAATGGTGTTTCAAAAGACAGCACCAGTTTCAAGCACACATTCCTATCTCTCTTTGCACTTTATCATGTTTCAAAACACAGTTTAGGAATCAATTTAATTTTTTTAAACAATTCTGCAGGCATTGGAAATTTACTTTTAAGTTTGTCTTATAAGGCAAACTAAATTCAAAGTAGGCTTTATTGGCTAAATCTCTTCTGAAGTTTTAATGTAAGGAAACTAATTAAAAAATTATTAGGCAGACCAGTTGGTGGTGATACTGTGCATCTTTATCTTCATTTAGCTTGTAAAACAGGATCAAGCAGTGTTCTTGTCCAACTCCTTTCTTTAAGTATTCACAACTATCTTTTAATGTCATTTAGTATAATAGTATAACAGGGGCCATAGCAGAGCGTGAACCTGTTATACTCTTGTAAATAAATATTAGATAAGGTTGCTAATTAAGTGTTAGTCATGATGGATTGGATTTAAGTTTTCTAGCTCTGCTGTACTACTTGTGCAAGTTGAAAAATGGGCCTTCCCACAGATAAGATTTGTAGCAACTGCATTGCTGGGCACAGACTTAAAGTTGCTGAGGCTGGAAGACATTTGTGGAGACTGCCTAGTCCAGTCCTCCTGCTGACTGTGCTACTCCTGACCTGTAAACTGCCTCATTATCATCTGTAGGCAGAGCTTTGTGCACTCCGGCTTTTCTCATGGGAAAGACAACTCTCCTGCCTTGCTGGTCTGTCCTAAAGAGCCTGTGGCCATCCACACAGCAGCACTGGAACCATGAGAACTATTCCAGCTCTTCTCTGTGATCCCAGTGAGGTTCTAACCCCTGCAGCTACACACAGACCCCCAAGGTCCCCAGCTCGTTCCCTGTACTGCATTCATTAGTGTATGGAAGCACCCTGGTGTGCTGATTTCCCAGGAAAGGCACGAGCTGTGACATGAGCTGGCTGTGTATCAGAATAGTAGTTTTTTTTATTCTGGTAAAGTGCTCTGCAGAGATAGGAAATGTCTCCAGGAGCACACAAGAATAAATGCACAGTTTATATTCTGCACTCGTTCTGTATGTTCATGTGACCTGTCATTTGCTAGGTCATAAAGGGAAGTGTCCTGAGCTAAATGTGTCCTGGTTCTCTGTGGTGAAGTCAAGTGGTTCTGAGTTAATAGTCTGCCACCCAAACCCAGAGTTACCAAGCACGTTACATTGTGCCACTCTTCATTCTACAGCACTCTGGAGGCTGTGTTGGAGAGCACACATTTGGCTGTAAATACTTTTATAGTGGTAGGCACAGCACTCCTTGAGGGACACCAAGGATAGCACTTCTCCCTAAGTAAAGCTCTCCACAGCCTTTTAGTCTTCTGAACTATAGGGACACTGAAATTGTGTAAGACTCCTGTACTGGTGTAATAATCCAGTTCCCATCTGAAGATAGAAATACTGCTTTTGGCTTTGGTATAAAGTATATTAATGCACTTGTATGGAAAACTGTCTGTTATTGAAAACATCTGCTCCTAGTCCAGTAGAAAGGCAGCTTCTTGCATGTGCAGAATACCTTGGTATGGTATTCACTCTACCTGATTGGGGAAACTGGAGTAAAGAAATCTTTTTAAAGGTGATTTAACACAACAGCTGAATTATGGGTACTAAATGTGACTATTGTTGCTTTGTGATGTAAATTCATTGATTGAAAGACGGAGGGAAAGGTTCAGTGCTTGGCACTTGTGTGATGTTGCCTGATTGAGGGAGCTTAGTGACTCACAGTGCACATCTGTGAACCCTTCAGTGAAGTGCTTAAAATGGTGGAAGTACTTTCATGGGCTGTAGGAAGATCATCCCTGAGTGCGCCTAGGGAGCTGGGATTCTATGGTTAAGAGTGAGCTCAGGATGGGTGATTATTACTTGCCTATCTGCATCAACAGTGACTTACATTTCCCCAAATGGAGATGTGAGCATGGGATTGAACTTGAGTTTACAAGCAAGGAATGTAATTGTATGGGCAGAGATAGTTGCTTCTGCTGGTATTACCTAAATAATGTTTTGACTTGTGATTTATCCCAGCCATCCAGTTCACTAGGGGAGCGTGATCTAGTGAGATACATGCTGTGGGGGAGCAACAGGAGCAGCTTGTGGTGTGTCTGCAGTGTCTGGTGCCGTGTTTGTGAGACCAATGGGCTGGGTCTGACAGCCCCAGGACAGGGTAGTAGTAGTGGAGCTCCTGCAACTCTGTAGCACACTTCTTGGTTGAACTGGCATTTGTTGGAGTTTGCGAAATGAGTGGTGCTGATAACTTTCTTATGGATTATGTAGTTGCAGCTTTTTCACTGAAACTGTGTTGTAACCTGGTACTGAGGTAAGAGTTTGGTAATTTTGAGCTCTAGTGTGCCACTTAAGACACAGATTGTGTGATCTGTTTGACATGGCTGTTGTATTTGTTAGGCTCCTGGAGATCCAGTTTAAGTTGGTATGAGATTAACTATCTGAAGCATGTCACCACTGTCCCTTAGTGGTTTGATGGACTTCATGTATGCTGTGTATCAAAGATGGACATGTTTCTGCATGGGTGAGCTTTCAAAGGAAGTATAGTTGAAATACACTTTGCAAGTCAGTGGGAGTGAGGCTGTTGAACAAGTCTGTTGCCTGAGTGTCACTTTTCTGGTATGAGCCAAATTAACTAGTGTGAACAGTGGTGTCATAATTCACCCGAAGTAATTAGACAACTAGACTGTTATCACCACAATGACAAACTCTTAGCATAGTAATACTCATTAATGGTATTAACTCCGTCTTTGTGCTTGTAGAATATTTCTGTCAGGTTTTCTAGCAAGATCTTGCAGGGTAGGAGCAACATGGTAGATCCCTCTCTGCTGTAGTCTGTCTGCAATATGTCTTCTTGGTGTTAATATTAGACTTGGAGGCTTTCTGAAAGTACTTGGAGAGGTCTGGCTAGATATCTCCCTACAGAAGTGGTTTTAGCTGTAATGGCACTACTGTCTTCCGACTTTCACTCTAGAACACTGTCTTGCTGAAATAAAGAGATATTCTATCTGGTGCTATATAGGCTCTACTAGTTGCTCTGTAGTGAGTAATGTGGAAAATAATGTGGAGAATGGTTTCTTTTGCCCCCATAAAACTCTATGTTACCATGATGCTTGCAGTGCTGTCTGTGCTGTGAGGCACTTTTATAACTGTACTGCCTACCTGCAATGGCAATCGCTTGACACTGTTGATACCTGGCTACTAAGAGCATTAGCTTTATAGCATGACATTGAAACCTTATTTACTTAAATAGAGATGTATATGATCTTTTCTGGGGGAGGGGGGGGGGCAGGGAGAGGGTGTGCTCCACTGCCATAAAAGCACTGTTTGAGGGAAGTCCTTTTTCTTCTCTGAGCTACTGCTCAGAAACAAATTACTTGGCTATTTTTCTTTCACTCTGATGGAATTCTAAAAATAAACAACCAACCAAAACCAAGCAAGCAACAGCAAAAATTCCCCCAAAAATCCCCCAAACAAATTCAGATATTTAAGTTCCTTAGGAACAGGGATATATATTTGCTTATATTTCACTTCAGCATAAAATCTGAGTTTTAAAGGGTTGCTTTAAAGTGTTGCACTTCTGAGCAACTGATCAGACTGATTTTTTCCTGCGACTAAATCTTTGAAGGTTGCAACCTTGCTACAGACTTGGACAGGATTTAGGTCCAGTTTTCCTTAGACATCAAGATAATTCTTAGCAAGGTTATTGGTTTGAGATTACTGGTGATGTGTAAGGTAATTTCTGTCTATTTGTAATGACTAATCTAGAATGGTCCTGTACTGAATGATGTGAGAGGGCATATATTTAAGAATTCCATCTAGTAAGTAAATGTAAATTAAATGTCGTCAGATTTGCTTTCCAAGCTGCACTGATGCATCTCTGAAAACTTGTAAGAAGAGCTGGGCTGTGCTTGGCAAGGATGGAGAGGATTGTGGAGCATGTGAGTATATACAAGTATTTTGTACTTAAAACAGATCACTGTTGTGGTAGTCCAGATCTGAACAGAGCCTTAGAAGATGGAATTATCCAAGTCTGGTGTAACTTGCTGGAAAGAGCAGCTAGACTTTGTAGGTTGCAAGGACAATGATCAGTTAAAGGAACAATGCACCTGGGAGTCTCTTGTTCTTCCTGTTCTGCATAATTGTAGGTGCCAAAAATATTTTGTATATCAAGTCTACTCTTCTCAAAATCACTTGATCTTAGTCTAAGTGAAGAGCTGGAGATGGCTTTGCATGCAAATGTGTGGAATAGTGAAAAGTAAGATAAGGTGTGGAGACCAGGGTCACTAGTAGGGATTCTTAATCCTAATTGGCTGATATCCAGTGGTTGGATGTCTGATGCTATTGATACTGTTAGAATATTTTAGTGTGATATCTGTGTCCTCTTGATGCATGCAGAGAAGACTCCTGATCACAACTATATTAAAAATACTGTTTTTATACTCCCTGTGATATTTTCCAGATGAGCAAGTCTTAGTGACTCTCCTGTAGTACAAGTTCATCTCACAGTCTGCAGTCTTTCTTATTATGGAGGCTAATACTCCAATCTGATTCATTTGATGAAAAACAATTCTGAATTGAAATGGTTCTTCAGTCTGTGCCCATCATTTTCCCAGCCTTGTAGGAGAAGGAGAAGAATAATGACCTGGCTTCAGGTTCTGGTTTAACCTTTAACTGCTCTAACACAGTGAACTTGCTAGTCCTGGTCTTGCTTCATGTGTGTTAGTTAGCAGTGTGTATGTGGCTCCTGCCTGAGCATATTTGTGACAGCCAATGTCTGTAAGTGTACACACAATTCTGAGGGGTTTAGGCAGGATGAGTAACTAATAATAATTGACTGAAACAGGTGTAATGGAACTTTCAGTGTATCAAGTAAATGTATTTATTCTGTCTTTTTATCCTGTAACATTTAGGGATATGGTTGTTGCCACTTTGAACAAAAATCTAGCCCATATAAAGAGGTTAGATCACTTCATGTGTACAGAGTAAAGTAGGTCCTTGCCTTAAATTCTTACTTTTCATCCTGATATTATAAAGTCTTAAGTTTTCAAAATCTATTTTGAGTTTCCTGTTCCTTATTTTAGCAACTGCAAGTCTACTAGTAGATCTTAGGGAGAGAAAGTGCCTGATTACCAAAAGCAGACCTGGGGCTTGGGTTTCACTCCAGTGCTCAGCCTGGCCATTGCAGCTGGGTGGTAGCTGCCCCTTGTCTAAGGAGTGAATTGTGAACAGGGTCAGGAAACTGCCCTGTTTCTGCTGCAATATAAGTAACTGCTTGGTTTCTGTAGTTCCACCTTCTTTGGCCTTAGCTGTACAAACATTTTCTCCCTTCACATCAGCACTGAGGTGTGTGTGGCCTTGCAGATGTGACTGGCAGGCCCAGTGGGCTGTGCTGAATGGCTCTGCTGCAGGAGGAGATGGGCTGGAACAGGCAGGGACAAGGAAGAGGGGACTGGGGGACAGGGGATGGTGATGGCAGCATTGGATGATATAAATGGGGACCGTGAAACTGCCCCAGTGTGCTCTGCGAGACACCTCAAGCTGAATGAATTCTTTGATCCAATTAAACATGGCCCAGAAAAATCTATAAGCACAACTGAGAAGGTAAAAATGTCCAGCATTACATGGGGAAGGATATGAGGATATCCCAAGCAGGAATTTCTACCAAACCCATCATGATCTCTGTTTAGCTTGGAAACCATTAACTGGATATATGCCAAGAGGTAAGATACTAGCACAACTAAAGAGGACAGAGTAGCATTTGTAGTTTTTCAGCCTGCATATCCTAAAATTTTCAGTGGCATTAAATATGCCACTTAATCTCCAGTGGGTTTTTTTAGTTGAATTACCAGCTGGAGCATTTACAGTCCATTGGAAGCTAATGGAATTTCAGTACTTAAATATTTTCTGAGTAACCTCAGAATGGCTGAGGAGCTCTTACAGTTCATAGCTCAGTGAGATTGTTAATTAGTTTTGTGATCCAGGGAATTTCTATGACTGCATTCTTGTGGGCATATCACAGAATCAAACACTTCAAAGCCTCTAATTCATATTCTGATAAATGAGGATCACTAAAATACTGTTGCAAAACTTTGTTCTTTTTGTGCTTGCTTTTGATGACATCATATTTAAGTCTTTATAATAGGTTGAATACCCAGATTTTCCTTTAAAAGTAGATATCTGAAGGGTTTAACAAAGCTCCTCTGTCAAGCTATTGGGCTAAGGGTTTCTAGAATCCTGTTTTAAAATCCAAAGAATGGCTGCTTTCAGTGGCAGGATAGCAATGAAAAGAAATGTCCAAAGATATCAGCTGCACAGCAAGAGAACAAGGGCTGATCTCAGCAGTTTTGAGCTTAGAGCTTTATTTCAGTTTTAAATCTCAGACTGAATGGAAGAACTAGCAGCAAGTCCAATTAAAGCCTTTGGAGTGTCTCAGATTCTTTTATTACAACAGCAGAATATTTATTGGAAAACAGGTAGACTTAGTGAAGCTTCTCGTTTTCCTTATGTACTTGGATGGACTGTAGCAAAGTTTCTTTCTTGTGAAGTGACAAGAGCTTTTTCCTTTAATTGTTCTGCAGCTGTAGTGTCTTAATGCACGTGAAAAAACCCAGGGATGTTGAAGTGTGGTCTGGTTTGAAATATGTGTAATTATTCAGTGACAGTCTTTGAATCTTGGTATTAGGTAAAGCAGTCCTGTTTGTAAACTGCCTTCTGAGCAGTTTTACTATTTAGGTTGAGGAGAGGGTGGAGAAAAAGCAGTTTACTAAGCTGTTTGTAAACAATTGCCTTGAAGTGCTCAGTTTCAAGGGACCAGCCAAGAATGACACAACATTGTGCAGGGGGCTTTAGTTAACCTGCAGAAATTGTAATCTATACAGATAAGACAAGGGAAGGCTGAAATAGCTGGTGAGTTTAGGGTTAGATATCTTACACTGAAGGTGACATGGTTTGATTAGTCCTGTGGCCAAGTAGGGATCTTCAGAAGTCTAAATCAAAACAGCTGATTAGTAACTCCTGTGGTTTGAATTGCAGATTCTGTGCTTCATGAGGGCAGCCTGTGGCTGCTGTAACCTTCCTTTCTTGATCTGAAGAGCATCTTTCACCAGCATCACAAAGCTCCTATTGTGCATAGGCTGTGTGTTACCTATTATAGGATAAATGCAGCATTGTCAGGTCAGTGGCTTAATCCTTATCTTTTAAAACAGATGAAGCAGGTGATCACTTCTATTTTCTTGAAGAAAGACTGCTAGAAAAAGTTTATTTTCTGACATGGGGTCTATCTAGCAGTTTATTTCAAAGCAGGATGAACGGTAACCAGAAGAAACAACCTCCCCTACCTCACTCCCCAAAATAAACTTTCAGAAGGTTTGGGGTGTGGTTTTTGTTTGTTGTTGGGGATTTTTTTGTTTGGTTGGTTTTTACAGCTTATGACACTTAGCATATGAAGTTCAACATGGTATCGTTAAACCTGAGGGTGAAATGACAGATGGAAATTAAATAGATTGACTGACTGCCTAATGGCTTGCTTCTTGTCCTGTCAGAGGAGGGTGAATCTTGCTGGAAAGTAAACTGTGCCCAAACAAGAGGTAAAACGCAGTAGGGGAGAGGAGGCATCTTACACAAAATTAGGTGTCTTGTCTGGACACCTACTCAGAGTGAGCTCTTCAGCAGATGCAGTAAGACCCTTTGCCTTAAATCTGTTCCCCTTAAACTGAAGGGACTTGAGTAATGTTTTAAAGCAACTACAGTTGTCACAGGTTCTTCTAGACACTGCTCCTTTTTTGAGAAGTGATTGGATTTCCCAAGACTTGTTTTTCTGTGAACAGATGAGTTAATGTCAGTGTCTTGACTGCCACAAGGATGCTTAATGTACAGAATTGGAAGAAGATTCATCCTTGCCTACTCAGAGATAACAGAGGAGAGAGCTTCCACTGGTGTTAATAGATTTTTTTTTAAACTTTTTTTTTTTTAACTTTTTTAACCTCAAGGAAATGTTAGAGATGAGCTTTGAACCATGTTGTGTAAACTGTTTCTTGGGCTGCAGAGGTGGAAATAAAAATAAACAAACAGGTGGCTCCAATGCCTTCTCTTGTTGTTTTATTAGAATATTCCTGTTACAATCTCACCATGCCCCTTTCTGAACCAGTGATATGCTGTTAGCCTGTTGTTCTGCAAGGACTGGTACTTCTGCACTGATACTGACTGTGTTAATCCTGTGTCACACTGCTTCAGCCCTGCCTTGTCCTCTGTTCTTGCCTCTGTCCTGCCTGGCTGTTCTGGGCTGGAGGGGGCCATGCTCCCTCTGGTGCCACCAAAGAAGAGCTGCTTTGTGTGAAGCTTCTGGGACCTTACTGAGTGCACACAGCACAGGGTCTGTGTTGTGAGCCTACTGCTGCATTCACAGGGTTCATGTAGTCCTGATGCTCTGAAATACTCAAGTGGCACTTGGAACAGCTCTGCAGGGAAGATCAAGAACCTTGGCCATGAAGAGCTATAGATGCTATCAGACTGTAATTTTTTATGCTATTGGGTGGGTTTTGTTTAATATTATACTTTGACTATCAATCAGGTAATATTGCAGTGCTGACCTTGCAGTTTCTACAGGCCATTGTTGGGGTAGAAAAGAGGAAGAAGTATTTAAATGCTCTCTCCACTTACACCCCTATGATGAACTGAATCAGGCTTGTTGGTATTTTTCCTAACAGATAGCAATTTTTTTACCATGACCATGTAAAGATGTGGTATTTGTATTGACAGGACAGAGAAGTCTTTTCTCTTGGCTATTAGTAAATTATGCCTTTATTGCTGTTCATAGCCCAGCACAGAGGACTTAGTGCTGCTGCCTATTACATATTGCTAAGTTTGTGATGCCAGAAAAATGTCTAATTTGAAAACTTTTTGTAGGATATCTGATAAAAGAATCCTCACAGGTTAAAACCAGTCACAATTATACTGAAAAGTAGCTAAGGGTCACACTCCAGAAAGCAGCTTATCTACTACTGTGAAAGCCAGACTACTCTTGAACTAGGACAAAACAGCATTCTCTACAATTTAAGAGCAAGCTGTGTTATTTCTAGAACACTTAAAGTCCCTGAACTATCTCATTGTGTGGCCAATCTGTAGCTCTTGTTTCTTGGGTGTTTACGTCCAAGCAAAGCTGAATTCTAATTTACCATCTGTAGACCATGTGGACAATAGGCAAAGCAACAACTTCTGGAGTTCAGTTGCTACCTGTTGTGTTTTTTTCACATTCCCTTGGCAGGAAAACGTTCTCTTCCTCTCTTGCTTCTTTGGTGACTAAGAGTTAAAAATCAATGTCTGTGGCAATGACTGAATTCACTGTCCCCAACAAAGGTGTGTTTGTGCTACACAGGGAGAACCCATGGAGAAGTAGGAATTGTCACGCCCCATTTCTGTACTAAGGAGTGTCCAGGATGAGGGAGCTGATGTATGACATAATAGAGAAGATTACCAGCGGAAAATATCTGTCTTCACTTACCAGTGTTTATCCCAGAATGAGCACTTAAAGATGATTAATTTGCATTGCTGTGCTAAATGTATGTAGCAAACAGGTGTGAGTAAAAAACTCTGCATGGAAAAATACTGCTGCTCAGATGTTTGAAAAGCTGTCCTGAGGGCACTTCTTGATTGTTGGCATGTTTGCTCTTGTATGCATGAGTCAATGAGTACTTAGTTTGATTTGTTGCTTTTCAGAAAATCAAGTCATGACAAGGGAAAAAAATAGTCACTATGAGTGTACTCCAAGGGCAGTTGTCCAGACTGGTCATGGAATTGTCAGTCTCAGGGCACATAAACTGGATTGCTTGGAACAAACTGCTTTCAGGGGGAGGTTTGGACTGGACAGTATCCAAAGGTCTCTTTCCAATAAATAATCCTGTGGTGTGTTTGTAGGCTGATGATCCCTTAGTCTCTTGTTAATTTTGTTTAGAGTAGCTGGTTGTCCTGAAGCTTTTTCTGATCTACTGCTCAGTAACTTCTACTGTTGGCGTTGTGTTTCCATACGGTAGTAGCACTTGATGATGTAGCAGTTGCAGTGTTTTTCTAGAGTAATTGTGTCCAGGTAAATTTGAGACTCCTGGAAGGTGCATTGCTTCTGTGCTTCTGGAATAAAGTGTGCTGCTATAAATCAAGGCTGGTACAGCCACTTCCTGTAGCAGTGTTTTCTGAATGGTCTGCTGGTCTCCTTACAGCTCTTTGCCAGGGTATGAACAGCTGGGATCCTTTGTGGTGCTCTGAGGACACAAGAGTCTCTATCCTGCCCTCTCCTATATACACATCATGTGTCTGAAATATTCATATTTGGGTGTTTTTCTGTGTGGGAATCCTGACTGGTGACATGTCTTTGTTTCACTTATTTCTGCTTTTATCTTCAGCGTGCTGTCCTTAGAGATGCTGCTCTGTGCTAACCAGTGTGGCAGCTGCTGCTTGTGCTTCTGGTACAACTGCTGTGTCCAGCTACTCTTAAAAAATCCCAACCAACCAAAAAAAGAAGCAGTATTATTTTTAAGAAGCCTCCAGCATTTAATTACTAGGCTTGCATAACACACAAACAGAGGCTTGTTAGCTAGGGCTTGTTTATTGAAGCTTACTCCTTTATAGCTTAGCAACATGAGGAGAAGAATAGGAACTGAGATTTTTTTTTTTTTTGCAGTAAAGTAGGATTTTTTTTTTCTAAACAAATTAGATTTGCAGCATCAAAAGGCAGGAAGAGTGTAAAATAAATGCTAATGCCATGTCATAAGACTTTCTGCTAGAAGCTTTTGCAACTTGTTCCTGCCAATTTACTGTGTATCTCTGCTGTTTTCTTAGCCTACATGGGGAGAAGATCAAAAGCCAGATTTCTGCCTATGAGCAGATCTAAGGTATAGCTTAGTATCAACATTAAAGACATATTTTAGAAAGGTGTAATGCTTTATAACAAGAACAATAAAAACCACTTAATTTCATGTCATTTGAGAAAGAGTGGGTTTTTCTTTAGAAACTGCTCTAGACAGTAGCCTTGTAGGCTGAGTTTACAAATAAGAGTAGCTTGTTAGAAACCTTTGGCACTTTTATTAATCATACTGTTGTCACAAATAGAAGGAATTTGTTTTAATACCTTGTGCTACTCATACTTTAGGCATGGTTTGCATTCCAGTGCATTGGAGTGGCCCATTCTTTAGGCTTGTGGGGCAGGGTTTTAATCTGGTCTTTTGGCACTTGTGAGACACTTTACCTGCATGCTGCCCTGATGTCACAAATGTCATGGATGGGTGACTGTGCTGCTTCTCCCTGCAGATCTGATTGGTTGCCTGGCACTTCATCTGTGGCAAGCAGGACAATGGCTGCCAGCAAAAGCAAGAACCAGAGTTCCTTGGCCCTCCATAAAGTAATTATGGTTGGCAGTGGAGGTGTGGGCAAATCTGCACTCACACTTCAGTTTATGTATGATGAGGTAAGTAACTTCGGTTCAGCTTCTCTAAAGCACAAATTCATATGGCTTGCTAAGCTTTTTTTTGTGGGATGGGAACTAAATGTGATGAGCAAAAGACCTGATGACCCAACTGGCTGGAGCAGGATGTAAAAAGCTGGGAGTTGTGCCCTCTGGGAACACCTCTGGCTAAAGGTGACAAAATTGATGCTTATTTGGGAAAGAACTGTCTTCAGAAGTCATTCATAATGTATGGGTGCTTGCGTACAGAAGCTGTTACTACTTGGAGTTGAACTTTAATTTTGTAATTTAAGTTACAGTTCAGTTAAGGCTGAAGTCAGAAGTAAACACTCTACCTCATTCTGAGCCAGGTGATGAAGTAGGCATGTTCATAGCATGAATTTTTCCATACTGGTATACAGGAAACTACATGAGGCAGCCCATGCTAGTATGTGAAAGAATACATGCTCCTCTAGTTCAAAAGTTAGCTTTTATCTATAGGGTGTCCACACATACTGTAGTAGTGTAAATATCTGAACAGGTGATGTAGTCATTAATGAAAGCCAGCCAGCTTAACTGGCCTTAATTGTTGTGTTCTGAGGCTGAGAGGCTCTTTACCTCTCTACTTCTCTCTGGGTGTGTGCTGTTGAACTAAGCTGAACTGGCAGTGCCTTTGTGGATCTGATCAATACTGAACGAACTAAAGTATGTGCCTGTGTAAGTATGGAGCAGGCTGTCATGTTCAGCAGCCGGATGCTCTCATCTACACTTGTTAAAAGTTCAGATACCTGTACCTGAAGTATATTCAAATGCATTTTCTTAACGTGGGAAATCTAGATAATGCCAGTAGATTGCTGGTAACTTATGCTCTGTTCTTAATTTGTACTGAAGTTGCTGAACAGTGTTTTGTGTAGCAAAACTTGACTAGGCAAATTGGCCCTTTGATGTATTAAGGGCTTAAATAATTTGCTTTTAATAGTAAAACTAAAAAAAAGAAGTGGTGTAACTTAGTGGCTGACTGAATTACGAGAAGGTTTTGGGGAATTTAAATGTCACTGAAGTGAAAGAAGGAAGATGGACAAATACTGAGACTGTTTGACAGTAATTCTAAACACTAATCCCTTTCTTGTCAGTTTGTAGAAGACTATGAACCTACCAAGGCTGACAGCTACAGAAAGAAAGTAGTTCTGGATGGTGAAGAAGTTCAGATAGACATTCTGGACACAGCAGGACAGGAGGATTATGCAGCTATCAGAGATAACTATTTCCGCAGTGGGGAAGGGTTTCTTCTGGTCTTTTCCATAACAGAGCATGAATCCTTCACAGCAACAGCAGAGTTTCGGTGAGTAGTTCTCTCCTAGGCAAGAGAAGTTATCCAGTTCCTGTGTTGCTCTGACAACTCTGCCTAAAAGCTGCAGCTCTTCATTCTTTGTCTGTTACCATTTCATCAATAAAAGTGACACCTGGCCATTTTGCTCTCAGTAACTGATAACCTAAACCACAGAATTCAGCCTCTGGCTTTAGTTGTCTTCATGCCTGCAACTTGTGAGTACATTATGCCAGCAGCAACTTCAGGCAAGTAACAGATTCTTGGAATCTTGAAACAGGCATATTCCAGCCAATTTTCAGTCTTAATAGATGTGAAGTTTAATTATCTTAGAACAGTACTTCTGGAATTAAGTCTGTCTTTTGGCCAGGTTTCAGGCACAGTATTGCTTACTGCTGGAAGCAGGTGCTCTAAGGAAGGGAAGGATTAGCCTCCACTCTCAGGTATGGATTGGTGCCAAACAAGGGTTGGCAGCCAAGCACTGCTATTGTATTCCTAGAAAGACACACAGTAGTAGTAAGCACTTCCATTTTTCTTCTTGGGATTAGCAGTTCTGGTGTAAAAATTGGCACCAGATTGACCACAGAAACTGCTTGTGTAGTGTGGGATGAGGGGGTAAATAGAAAAGGATTTAAACCACTGTTCTGGTTTTAGGATACATGTGCATTCTTCAGGGCAAGTGTTCTAACTCTTTTTGATAATACCTGTTGCCAGAAGATAAACTGGAGATTGCCTGGACAGCTGTATAACTTGAAGGAAAACTTCCCAAAGCATAGGGGAAGTTTAGGAGTTCCTTATGCTTGTCAGAATAAAAGCTCTTTATCAGTCTGCCTTTTGTACCCTTTGCTTCAGTGGTACAAGGTTAACAGATACTAACTGGTAATGAAAGTGCTGTAGCTGAGGACACTTATTTTTAGGTTTTTCCTAAAGCTAAGGCAAACTGACCTTGCACTCCAGAACTTTGGTCCAGGTTCTTGACATACCATACTGTTTCAACAGTAGTGGAAGACCACAAAATCTTCTACGATAAAAATACTGTTCCTTCATCACATAATACTTATGTGACTTTGTTCTGCCTCAGAAGGCTGACAGCCATGGGACACACAAGCAGACTTCAGTTTGCTCTAACTGGAGCTCTGAAAGGAGCCAACAGTTCACCTGTTACAGGACTGCAAAGCTGAGTACTAGGACTCTTCTTAATGTAAGATGAAGGAAAAGGTCAGTTAACACTCAACACAAAGAAAATGAGACAAGTGGAAGCATTTGGTTTTGGCTTACGTGCCTAAGTGAAATGTAATGTTAAATCCAAGGTTTTGAAGGAAAAAGAGTAGGAGTATTTATCTTGGCAGTTTGGTTTTTTGTCAGACTTCTGTAACTAGGTTAATGGTGTGTTGGTCCAAGATTCCAGCACAACGAAACAATGAAAAAGCAATGCTAGCCCTGAAGATGGGCAAGAAGGGCCTAAGAGCTTTGTGATGCAGAATCTCCTACTTTTCAATGGTTCAGAAGTAAAGCAAATAGTGAAATTAGTTAAATGGAATATTTAAGCTGACATGCAAGGACCAGCTCCTTGGTCCAGGAAGGAATGTGGAATGGGTAATATGAATCACCAGCATCCCCGGCCAAACTGCAGATTGGTATTTTTGATCCTTTAGGTGCCAGAATTCTAATGCTGTGAAAAAGTTGAATACTGAACAAACTATAGGCTTGTCTTTAAACCCTAGCTCTCCTGCTGATGCTATGCATTCATTGTTTGCTTTCAGTGCCTCTCTAATCTGAAAATGTGTGAAGGTGCAGTTAAATGCAACAGCAGATTGTCTGCTTCAGTATTAATGCTATTTAGAGTCTCATGTACTCTCCATACATTGTTATTTTGTAGATGGAAAATGCAGACATCTGAAGCAATGTGGTAACTCAGTGAGATGAGAGGTGTAGCACTGTGCTCATGCCTCGTTTAGCTCTTCTTCCTAACAAAACGAAGCAATCTGAAAATACTTTAGAGGGGTAGAGTTCTTCCAGCATCCTAGACGGACAGCAGCATGTGTCAGTCTGGTTTAAACTTGTGTTTTACCCCAGTAACAGCAGAGACTGAGAACATGCAACATCACTCCATCTCCTTTCCTGGATGCCAGTACATCCTCTTAGCATGACAGGTTAATGCTGACAGCTAGAATATCTTCCTGAAGTCTTTGAAGGAGGAAGGTTGCTGGCATTTTAGTTCAGAATTGTGTAATAACTCTCTTCTTTGGGTAAAGTTTAGGTAGCCATTAGGAATGATCTCTGCCAGCTAATCAGGCTGTTTGCAACCTACTGCCTTGGCAAAGAATTGATATTGCCCAGACCTGTATTGAGATGTGATGCAGACTGTGAATTAAAGATGGTGACTGAATGCCAAGGTGGAACTTGGCAAACATGGCACTTGTACTCTTTTCCTCATTCAAATGTGGACTCCTGCTGCCAGTTGCTCTTCTGCCTTATTCTTCTTATTTCCTAGAGCCTGATTACTCACTAACTAAATGGTAAAACTGCCTTCCTGGAAATGTGAGGCTTTCAGCAGTGTAAAGCCTTGGCATTACTATGCTAATCTTGGAATAATTTTAAAGCGTGTGTCCAACTATTGGGAAATACCCAGTTGTAAACACTAATAATGTGCAGACCACTTGATCCACTCCACATAAGTGTGGGAGTTTTGTTGCTACTACTGACACAGATATTTTTATTTTGAATACCTAATGCATTAGGGAACAGATCCTGCGTGTGAAGGCTGAAGAGGATAAAATCCCTTTACTGGTAGTGGGAAACAAATCTGACCTGGAGGAGCGCAGACAAGTGCCTGTAGAAGAGGCTCGAAGTAAGGCAGAAGAATGGGGGGTGCAGTACGTAGAAACCTCTGCCAAAACTAGAGCCAATGTAGATAAGGTAAGATAAATGATATCTGCTCAATTAGATCATCACTACTTGTTTAGTAGATGACTCTTGCTGGGACAGAAGCAAGTCCAGGGTTTTTATTTAAAAAAAAACCTAAAACCAATGAACTTACTGGAACATGTACTCTTAAGCACATACCTAGCTTAGGGGAACCTGAGATCTGGAACAAGTTAATGCTACTGTCTTAACTGTTTGTACCTGAACCAATAGTTTTTCAATAGTACTTTGGATAAATGGTTCTCAGGATTCCCTAATGTGTTAATTTGTTTGTAGGCTGTGTCCTTATGACACCAATAAATAACAAGCTATGGACACTTAGAAATTGTTCCCTCTTCCCTATAAAGCTACATAGTGTGGGTAATCTTAAGAACTTTATTCTTGTTTTCTGCCAAACTACTTTGAATTGTGAGAAGAACTTTTTACTGTGTCCCTGTCCTGTTTTGACATGTCCTTGGTGGTATAGGACATGTTCTCATGTTATTCTACTGCTGGTTTCTTGCATAAACAATGGTGGTGAGATATTCTAGAAGAGAAATGAATTCTCTTTGTGGTGATTGTGTGTTAATACTGTGGCAGAATAAAAAAAAAGAGGGTTTTGAATAATAAACTAATCTACTTTTGATCAGTAGCATGGTCTTGTTTCCAAGTATCAAAGGCTCGAGAGTTCCCCATTTGGAAAAAAACACAGTCTAGTTCTACAGAGTGATGCTAAACTTTTGTTTTGTAATCCTAACAATAATTTTAAGTAATAAAATTATTTTAAAATAATCCTAAAAATAAATACCCAATAGCTGTGCAGCAAAACAGCTCTTGCATCTTAAGTGGTATGTACCTAGATATCAGGAATACAGGGGTGAAATTGCCTAAATTTTGGACGAAAAGAATAGAGAGACATGGAAAGAAGCATGACTTTCTCTGAATTTTTCTTGTAACATAGTTTTGAGAAATTTTTTGTGCCCTGTCACTTGAATGCTGCACCTTTGTGATTATAGACCAAGCAGAGTAGTAACTACATGGAAACTACATGCTTTCCACTGTGAACAGAAGTGGAAATGTTGGCAACGTATAGACAAATGTTCTCATGAGCTCTGAATGCTACTTTTGTGCTACTTATGGCATTCAATAAAAAGCTCTTAAAACAGTGCTGTTGAATTCTTTTGATAGGTAAGATTGTGCAGCTTTTTGTCACTGCTTGACACTACATAATTCTGATCTTGAGTTTGTCACAGAAATCTTTGTCTCGACTTACTTCTGCTGTGTTGAGTACAGTGTGGTTCTGTGTCTTTATTTGCTGCTGAATACAGTAGTTTTTATCTGCTTTCTGGTGGCTCTTTTTGTTTAATCTTTCTTTCTTTTTCCCTCGTAGGTATTCTTTGATTTAATGAGAGAAATAAGAGCAAAGAAAATGTCAGAAAACAAAGACAAGAATGGCAAGAAAAGCGGCAAGAACAAGAAAAGCTTTAAAGAAAGATGTTGCTTACTGTGATGCTTTGGAACTGTAAATATCTATCTACAAGTGGCATGGATAAAATACCACTAAGGATATAGGGCTGGATTCATGAAAGGAAGTCTGTATTGACTCCCTTATCTTTTGCTTTGCATATCACACCTTCAAAATGTGAAAACAACTTTGCAACCATTTCCAGTATCCAACAAAACCTTTGCCTCCTTAAACCGAAATGGGCTCCATCTTCCAACTTTCAAAACTAGAAATAATTTCAGAACTACAATCCTTCTACTTGGTTACGCAATGTACTTTTGTATTAACTTCCTTCTAATGTTTCTGTGTTTCTCTTGAACCTCTATTGGCCTTAACAAGCACAGCTGTTCAGGTTCAAACACTTTTTCCCGCTGTTGCTGCCCTCCCTGATGGTGCAAACTGCAGAAAGGCTAGATGACACCTAGGAAAGGGTTTGAGTCTCCATCTTCTCTTAGTTGTCACTGATATTTCTTACACTGAAATCTGCTGACTTCCTCCCCACACCATGTAAGAAATAGCAACTGACAGTTGAGAGTCAAGTCAAAACAAACTTCTGTGTTCTGTTTAGTCAATACAGCATTCATGAATCAAGCCTATGGACTCAATTCAGACTTATTTAGGAAATGCAAAAATTGATATTTAAATACAGGCTAGATGCATTCCCTGCTGGGGTCTATCTTCTCATCCTTAAATTAATGGTATGGGGTGAGAAAATGACTGTAAGCCTTTCTTCAAAAGGAATAGTATTATCATCATCTCCCTGAAGTGCTGTCCCAGGTTTCTTCCATGTATTGTGTCTCGACTCAATTACACTCTATCATCCTTCTCTTCCCTTGTACTGGAATAGTGGAAATAGGTGTTGATTTAATCAGTTATGTTTATATTGGAACACTCGTGATGATAATGTTGGAAAGTGAGAACATCTGCATCTGTCTCCTGTCTTGCTGAAGATGAAAATGTTCAATAAGGATGGGTCCCATCACACAATCATGACCTGAATTGGTGAGGCATATATGCTACCTCTCAATGGTTAGCCGGCTAGTGAGCTGTACGGTGTCAAAAAGCAAAGTTCAGCAGTTGCCACATCTCTCACTCACTGGTGATTTTATATGTACTGTTTCTGATGCACAGCAATCTAGCACATGATGAGTTTTGCTGTCAGTTATGCATTGGTGATCGTGTCTGTTCAACAAAAACAGTCTAGGAGTGGAGAAGCAAGTACCTAGCAGGTTCTGTTGTCAGCTGAATGAAATGAACTTTCTGATGCAGTTTAAATTAAGTGCAGTTGCCAAAACTCACTTCTTTCACTGTGGAAAAGAACTTTTCTTGTGGTTGTGGAGTTTGTCAATGAATTAAGGCTACCTTCTGCCTCCAAGGAGTAGAGAAACTTGAAGAGTAACTGTATCTTGCTGGTAACTGGATGCTTAAAACACAGTTGCTTGGTAAACATAATCTAAATGATGGTTCAATGAAGCTCACTGCAGCACTAAATTAACTAATGGTGTTTCTTCCTGAGATGGACTAGTGAATACTGTTCAATACTTAGTGTTGTAATTTGAGGTTGAAATTTTTTTTTCACATGTACCAGATTGCTTTTGTGCATTCCATCTCTGAACATTGAAAAAAGTAAGATGTGATCTATATCAGAACCTCTGTTGACCTGAGGTTTTACAGGGACTTATCACAAACTCACTGTCTTCCATAACTCATTGTCAGGCAACTCATTGGATTGGGGAAACTGTACTAAATAAAAGGTGCTGTAATCTTCATTCTTGTCAAATTAAATTCCTTCTTTGTTACTATTATCTTGTATTATGGGCAGAAAGAATAGTTAACCAGCTCTGGAACTGCTTCTCTGTGAACAGCGTAATTAATTGTGAAGTTGGCTTTGTAATACCCAATAGTGTTTTGAAGCAGAAGATGGAGGCCTGCTGGCTTACAGAACTTGTCACTTGAGCTGTGTCACCTGTGTCTAAAACCTAAGCACCTAACAGGACACTGGAAGCTTTAATACATCCAACAAAGTTTCCTCTTGAACTTCCATGGATAAAAGTCCATTTCTGAGTGTATATTGTGCATACAGCAAATGAATGTCCTCTTCTGGAGGAAGGCAACTCAGTTAGGTTTGGTTTTAGTTGAGACTTAACCTTTAAGTCCTTAATTAACCTAAAGGATAAACAACCGTTGAGTTCACATTACCAGCTTATCTAGGTCAAGCCCCTCCAAGGTGGGTTGTAAAATGTGTCTAACAGAACTGAACAAACTGTCCTTGCTGTATGAATAATGAATTCAGCAAAGCTCACAATGAGCACCTCAGCTGTATTGGCTCAAGAGACTGCATGACTTGACCTTTGATCTCTAGTCTTAAAGTACCTGACAGTATTTGATAGGACAGATGAATTTCTTCTCAGAACAGCGAGTCTCTCACTGGTATTCTTACAGTCCATGCGCTGTTTTCACTCAGGTTATTTTTTTTTGTCCAACTGATAAAGCTATGCCACTGAGGTGGACCTACTTGGAAGGTGCTTGCTGCTTCATGGCTTGATGCTGCATCTCTTCAGGGTTCTGTTCTTGTCATCTGCTCCAGAAAGACTAGGCCTGGAGACCACATAAAGCAGCTTTTCAGTGTTCCTCTCTTGTACTTGTGACAAACTCAGTCTAACTTCCCAGTTACAGCTGAAAACACAACAAACAAAGCAGCTACCTTGCGTACTTTGGAACAGTGGGCAGCAAGCTTTCTGACTTGTACCAGGAAGGCAATAAAACTGGTCTCCTGGAATGGAATCCTGTTGCCTCCACCTCATGGTGGAGGTGCCTGAATGTATGCCCTTCTGAATTGGGGCAATATGATTTGGAGACTCTTGAATGGCTTCCAGGTGTACTTCACTGGATATCAATGGACATCAGCATCAGGTGGGTTGAGTGGAGTGAATATAACATGGCACAGCATCCTGTGAGCAGTATGAATGGAGCTTTGAGTAATTGGGGATCAGGTACATCAAATAAGGGATGACTTTGGCAGCAGGGGGTGACTGCCTGCTGGCCCTGCTGTGTAGCTGAGGAAACTGAAGGCTGAATTGAAGCTGACATATTCTATCAGCCTTTGCATGTTGGGTAATTAAAACCCAAGACTTTTCTTTGTTGGTATAACGTGCTCTTAAATCATTCTGGAGCATGGCTGTAGGCAGGTAACTGGATATTTGCAGCTGGAGGTCATGCAAGACTTGACTATGCACTTGCACTTAAGCATTCAAGTATTATTCTTGCGCAATGGCTTAACATGAAGTCAGGGAACTGTTTACTGCTACGTGCAATCTTCCATATGTGGTTTAGCTTCAAGTGCTCCAGTTTTCCTTCTGGTTTGAGCTGAGCAAACAAGCCCCTGTTATAACAAGGGCAAAGTCATTATATGAAGAACAGGTTAAACTCCAGGACAGCAAAGGCAGACTTGATTCTTGTAGAGGAGCATCTCTCCAGGTGGGAGTACAGATGCAGCAATGAAGTGTGTTTTCAGTGACTTGTGCCATATGTGTTCTTACACAGACTGATACACCTCTGCTGCAATTTCTAGAGGAACACTTGGCTTGATGAGGAGAAAGATGTATGCATACATTTACTGGGCATTAAACTTCAGTAAGATGTTAACCATCTGAAGTTCAGTTGAGTCCTGTCTGGCTTAAGTAAAATGCTCAAGAATACTTCAGGTCTAAGGTACAAAACTACAGTCTGCAATGTAGTATGAGGTATGTAGGGGGGAAATGCATCTAACTAAATGCTCACCCAGATCTTTTTTTAAAGCTTTCCAAAGCATTAACCCAGTTCTTAGGCCTGACAGGTCTATCAATTCTTGCTCAAAAAGAGAATACTCTTATCAGTTCAGCTCTGAGCTTATGTAGACAGAAGCTTTCCTTAATTGCTATAAGCATATGTTGCAGTGTTCACCTCCTGTTGACTTTATAGCTGGGAGAAGGAGGGAAGAGGAACAAAAAAAAAAAGCTATGATTTTCCCCATAATCTCCACACTTCATGGAAATGGCAGGTGTTCCTCTTGGGAGGGAAGGTGTTATCTCTAACACCAAGTGAGAGGTTTAGTGTAGAGGAAGTGATTGTGATTGCAAGACTTAATGAAACTGCCTCTAAACTATGTATGCTATAATATACAATGTAAATTCTTATTTTTTTCCTTACATAGCTTCAGAGCTTTGTCTCTAACTTGCACAAACATTTTTAATGTCTGTAAAACTGGTCACTTTTCATTATCATGCTAATACAACTGATTTGTATTACTATTGATAATAAAAAGAAAAAAATGAGCTTCATATTTGTTTGTTATTGATTTTTACAGCGTTCTAAAAGCATGCCTAATCCTCAAATTCTTGAATGAGCCTGCCACTGATTTTAAGTGTCTATAACTAACCTTTCTAGCAAATATGTAACAAGATTGTATTGCACACTATGGGAGGGGGAGGAAAAGGAGACTGAGACACTCATCATTGGCTTTCTGGAAATGGTATGCATGTTTTTCAGGACTGAATTGACATAGTAGTTTGGTTCATTCACAGTTAATTTTCCAGACCTTAATTGGATCTGACAGCTTGTATCAACTACATAAATGACAGAGTTGTACAGAGTTTTTCTTTTCTTCAGACAGTCTTGTGCCTTTGAATAACAGAATAAGCAACACTGTGGAAAAACTAGTCCTTAGTCTTTTGAGTGTGCCAGACACCATTCTCTGTGTAGATTTGTGGTGAGTGAACTACAGGAGAGAAGCTGAGATGTTTCTGAGGCAGGATGGCTCAGGACAGACTCACTGCTCTCTAATGCCACTTAATTTGGAGTGGCAGAGCAATGGGATTCACAGTAAACTTTCAAGCAGTTTCTGCCACTGCTGCTGTACAAGTTGGAAGTGGAACATTCTCTTGCTGATGATTTCTGGCCAAGGACTACAGCAATTTACATAATCTTGTTTACATTGTGCTTGCCTGGTGTTTGCCCTGTGTTTCTGATTGCCACGGTGGTTTGTGTTGCTCTCCTTCCCAGTGAAGTAACTTCTGTGGCAGAGAAAGGGTAGCATGGAAAGCGTCATGTAAGAGGCAGGAAAGGGTTCTGAGCACAGTTGTGCTACACAGCTGTACCCAAAGCCCAGATTGGCACCTTTTCCTTCAGATAGTCTGTCTGCAGGAGCTTGTGAGGAACAGGCTTGCCTTTGGTTGCAGCAGGATGAAACGGGAGGATGATGAGTTGTACATAGCTTGGCTTCTGCCTTTGTGTTTGCCTGTATTCTGCCCCAACCAGAACATTTTCATGTGGTTCTGTGAGCTAAGTGCTGACAATTCCTGGGGTGGTACAGGCACCTCTTCCTGAGAACTGCTGGCTCCATCTTGTGGATTTAGGAGTTAGAAGCTCTGCCTTGGAGGGGGGCTGTTCAGCATGCTCAGACGAGCTGACAAGTTGCTGCTATTTATCTGCCACCTGAATTACATGTGGAAATCCACACTAGCTAGATTCTTCTGGTTTTGTTGCTTGGCTGTATTATTCTCTCATGCGGTATGAGACTTTGTTCTAAAATTAAATTTTCCTTTTGCATGCAAATTCTAATGTTAAATCTTGCCTAAACATTCTTCTGTGCAGCAGAACACCCAATTTCTCATGGGGATGGTGGATTTACGTTTTCTCTGGCATTAAACCAGTTTGCCTTGCAAGTGTAAGTTTGTTCTGCTTGCTGAGCACTGATTTGCATGCCTGAAAGAATACTTATTGTTCCCTGAGAGCGTGCAATACTTCACTAAACGTTTTGTTTCTAAGGGTAACTAAAGATGCTGGGCTTTCTTTGAAATATAAAGCCTTAATTTGGGGGTGGGGCAGAGAATATCCTAATTTAACTTTTTTTTCCTGGCCCTTGGTCTTTCCTCCCCCAAATGACTCAGTGTCTGTTATGGGAATGGGATCCACTAGGGATATAGCAGCAAATGGCCCCTTAAGCATTGTAACTCCAAAGGGGGTTGGAACTAAAAAGTTGAGGTGAGACGGGGATCACATGCTCTGCACTTGCCTTCCTGATAGAGCTGATTAATCTCCAGAGTTTACAGTAAGTTCCCTTCAATGAGCTTTGTTACTGGCTTTGAGGCAGAATCATGTTTTTGATATAATCAGAGTTTATAGAGTTTGTTTTTAAAGCCTAACATTTGGGGTATCGGAGGCTTTATGCATGTTGGTTTCATAGGCCAAATACCAAATACAGAATTCACAAACTTGTGCACACATGCAGCATTGAGAGACAAGGAAAGTTACTCCCTACTGTTTAATAGTGCTCTGTTTTTATTTTAAGAAGGAAAACACATACAACAAACTGAACCTGCTGTTTGGATGAGTGTTTCAACCTGTGGTCTGTAAGAGTGCTCTGTAACATGATTACTCTCCCCACAAAATGATGGCATTACAATTCTATACCTGTAAACAAGGAAAACAACTGTGGACTGTGGGAAGGAGTAATTATCTGAAAAAATAGCCAAATTCTTCCTTTCTTCTAAATGAAAACCAACATTGCCCAAGATACCCTGCAGTTTTACCCCTAGAAATTTGGCTCTTCAGTTTTAAAAAGGCTGCTGAGAACCGGAGAGAGATAGTTCTGGTCAGACACAGACCTCTCTGATAGAGCTGTCCTTTCCCAGAATGACAGGCTTCAGAAATCAGGAACTAAAGCTGTTTCTTGCTTGGAACCTGGTGCTATGGAAACCCAAACCTATTAAGTTGCTGAAAAAATGCCTGCAGGATGGACTAGGTGTTTGGTTTTAATTTTCTAGTTTGTGCCCTGGTCATGGATGTGGAAGAACCTCCTTCACTCAGGGGTGTCTGTTTTCATTTCTCTATAGACTGCTTGAGGAGTTCAGTGGGCATTCTAGGAGTTCCTAGGTCTGCTTGGGTTCAGGCAGCTTAATAAAACATAAGCCCTTCTCTTCCTTTCACTCCTGGTGACTGCACCCCAATTAGGTGCAGGGCAGTGCCACTGCGTGACAGGTACTTGCATCCCCAGCTAAGGTTGGCTGCGTCATTCCAGCACTGAAGACTGCAGGATAACAGGATGAATCACACCATGGGAAGAACAACTACTCACAGAAGGATTATGAGCACTAGGAGAGCTGGACGCTTCAGACTTTGCTAATGAAAGCTGCTTCCTACCTGAAGAACAGCAGCAGAATATGATTCACCTATTTCTGCAGCCAGGTTACAGCTTTCTAATATGGTACCTTGAGTAAATCTGCTTGGATGATGACAGTAGTGCACTAAACGCTTGTAGAAGGTAACACTGTGCCTGCTTGAGTTGTTTTGATTTGCCTTTTTTCCCCCCTTTCCCTCCCTGAACAGTACGGAGGCAGGAGGGCAGGCAGAGCTTCTGCGTGGGAATAAAGGCCACATTTGCAGCTTTGCCTCAGGAGCTTGAAAAACCATAAGTCAGGCCTCCAAAACTGCATTTGGTTTAGAAATAATGAGATGCTTTAGAAAATGAACTTGGAGTTCTCTTTCACAGTCTTTTTGTTTCCAAGCATTTTGAGTACCCTTGCTTCACGTTTGCAAGCTTTTTTGCTTCAACAATGATGGCAGAAGTACTTTTTTCAATGAAAGCTAAGATGTTCTTATGCTTGCTGATTCCAGGACCTGGGGCATAAATTTTAAAATATTGTGGCATTTGGAGAGAAGAGGAGGCAGGACATGCAAACCACTCAACTTTAAGCCCCATTTCTGCTGGGTCACCATCCTTTGCAGTAGGAATCTGAAGGATTGCAAAAGCCGGAACATAAGGATCCCCTGTTGGTGGTCCCAGTATCTGTCTTGGCAGCTTGCCAGGAGCCCAAGGGATGCACTTAATTTTCTTTATTCATTAGCATATTTTTAATCAAATCCATCAAACCACAATGTTTCCACATGTCTCTCCCATGGCAAATGAACAAAAATAGGTCAGTGCCCAAATGTACCTTTAACACACTGCAGTTCACTCCCCTTCTATAGTTGCAGCTGGAGGACAGCAAATGACTTGTACTCTGCACCTGGTGAAAACTTGTGATGAAGACTTTGCTTCTCTCCTGAAAGAGGTGAGCACATGGAGTTTGTCCATGACACAAACTGCTTTCCATCCGCTGCCCAGTCAGAGGGCAAGAAGAGCTGTGTCTGAATCCTCTCCAACTTGAAACTAAGTTTACAGCATTTGTTTAATAGTGAATAATCAAGCAGGTGCAATGTCCAGGGCTGAGTTCCCTGGCCCTAATGAAGTTCCGAGACTGCTTACACCTAGTTTAATAACAGACTTTTTACATTCTTGTCACCTGTAACCTACCTTCATATACCTCATGCTGCCAACCCATCTCTAGCCAGGCAAGGAAAATGTTGCAGTGTTGAGATCATGTTCACACTTGCAGCTGAGACGTGTCTTGCCTTGTTTCTTATCTCTGAATTGTTCATAACAAGAGCTAAGTAAAAATTACTCTTCATGTTTTTTACATGAGCTTTCAAAGCTGGTTCTGGGTGGGGTGAATATTGCATCAACACCAAGTTAAAACTTATCTTTTGTTCTTCTTTTTTGGAAAGAAATGGGAATATAGATTCCAGGGAAATAGTCTTCCCTATGAGACACAAATCGAGTAAAATCAAAAGTATTAATTGGTTTGGAGCTTTTGAAATGCAAGTCTATGACAAAGGGATGTGTGCTTTACTTTGTTTTCTTTCTTTTTTCCTAAAATCCTTTTCCAGGACTTCCAATTTTAAAAATTGATGAACACATATCCTAAATGTAGAAATTGGAATGGACTTGTAGCCTGTTCTAGCTGCAGAAAAGCTAGGGAAGCGAAAGGTGAAAAGCTCTGCAGCCCCACCTCTCCTGGTAACCCCTTCCTGCTGACAGCACCATCACCCCAGACAGGCTGCAGCAAGTGACGCATGCACAGAGGAAACTCAGCTGCTGGCAGAGTCTTCCTTTCAGTCATCACAGGCTCCTTTGCGGTTCCTCTTGTTTTGGGAAATAACCAAGGGGTGAGGGTAGGAAAGGTGTCTTAGCAAGACTGTTAAATTTGGCTTCCCAGTTAAAGGAGTTGGGCGCTTCCTGCTGGGAAGGCCTTTTGCATGTATTTGTGTCAGAAGCCCAAAAACAGAGTATAACCTCTAAAGGCTGGAAGTCTATAGTGAGAAAATGAAGTTTTTTCTGATATGCACCAGGTGGTCTCTGCTAAATAACAAAACATCCCAATCATAGGGCTGGGGAGCTGTTTACTCCTGCCTTGTAATTGTTCAGAGCAGGAGTCCCAGTTTATGGGCAAATACTCTACAAATTTATTGTTCCATTCATTCAGCCCTTCTACTTCTGCTCTAAGTACTGTCTTCCTTGACAGCTACCAACCACTTGGTTACTTTCAATTCTTAATACAGATAGTTAATGGTTTGCCTTGTCTAAATCCACCCTTACTTACCCCTGTATTCTTTTATTGTCCTTTAACCATCACTGTTAACAAAGCTCAGCCTTGCTACCTAGACAGAAAATAAGTTCCAGCAGGACTATTTTTCTACAGGCTTAATCCTGCAAGTTTGTGCCTTGTCACTTTGAGAGGGAAGAGAGTCACTTGGCACATTTACCTCACAATTTCTCTGCTCTCCTGTAGTGCCTGTTTTGTGGGCAGACCTGGGTCTGTATAGAATTTATTGTGCAGTGGTTTGGACTCTGGGGGAGCTGCCTCTGCTCTTGCTTTGTTGAGTGATAGCATGGCAACGACAGTGATGTTTTAGTTTGGGGGAAGCAGGCTTGGAAAAAGTCTTGGGCATCACTGGGAAGTGTTGCAATCCCAGTTCTTGGCAGCCACCACAAATTTTTGCCTTTTGAAGTGATGTTTCCATGCTTTACCTCAAAATGGCAGCCACCAAAACCAAGAGGCTGCTCCTCTGCCTGAGCAAGCCATGGGCAACACAAATACAGGGATGTACCTCGCTTGGGGGCTGAGAATCCCTTGGGCTTCACAATTTAGGCTCTCTCTTGGCTTTTTTCCAGGAACACAGCGTGGGTCCGTTCATGCAAGGGAAAGGCAGGGTGGTTGGCAGCACAGCAGTGTTTTGTATACACTGTGCTCGGCGCTCAAAAGGCTAGTGCCGAACATGGGGAATTTCACATGGCTCAATTCCCTCCTGCCCCGGGGAATGCGTATGTCTCTTCTCCCAGCAGAGTGCGCCTACCAGGGTATGCTTGGTGCCAGGGAGGGGACTGCCTCCATCCTCTTAAAGCTGGTCTCATGTGAATTGGCTAATTCCAAATGTTTTGGCTAGCAGGGTGAGAAGAAGGGAGGCCCGGGCTTGTGGCTCTCTGAACTGTCTATTTACAGAGTTGTGGGTTCCTGCTCCCTTTGGTCACACTCTGACTCAACTGGAGGCTTGGGGAGTGCTCCTGTCCCTGCACCACCCCATGGCCTCCTCCTTCTGAGAAGACCTGAGCTGCCTCTCATGCTCCCTGGGACTCCTGTCAGGCAGAAAAGAAGACTGAGCCCAGCTCTTCTTCATGAACCATTGGACTACTGACTAAATTAAGGTATGAATAAAAATAGCCTACTCCCATATCCTCCACCCACCTTGAGCTCTTTTAGAAACAGGGAAGGAAAAAAAAAATATATTTATTGCTGCATTTTTGGACACCTGATCTGGAAGGTGGGCAGACTGAAAACACCTGCTGCATTGAGTCCTTAGGGAAGAAAGTCAGAGATGTTCATCCAGTCTTTGTAAGGGACTGTAGTCCGAGATGGATGCTGCAGGCTTTACAAGGCTTGGAGGCCTTTGGTTTGCCACTAAAGCCAGCAACAGGCACCTGGGCATTTTAAATATATCATCATGGAAGTCACTACCACATCAGATGCTCAAGGTTTCTTTGCACTTTGCTATGACACAAGTGATTTTAATATAGAAAGTCAATTAATGGGGGTAGGAATTCAGCATCAGTTAAAACCACATATTTCACAAATTTGAAGTTGCTCTAGCAGAATTTGAATAAGTGTCTTCTGTCTCCTTGAACTCTGTCCTGACCTGCATGCACAACATGATTTGTACTGGGAGTGACAGGGATTGGACATCCAACAAGCGTTTCCCCAAAGTGAAATCTGTGCAGCCCTATTTCTCATGATATTTGTTCCAGCAGTTCACCAGGCTGTGGTCAATTTACTTAGCTGCTGTCCAGGAAATATAGGTAAATAACATGCAATCACACTGATGATATTAAATAAAAGCACTTTTCCAGTGTTACTGCACACCATTGGCAGCTTGAGTGCACATTTTGTGGTAGGGGAAATGCCTATGACCTGAGGAACACCTGAAGCTGAATGAAGCAAGAGCCCTTAGAAATGCAGTCGGAGCCATCATTCCTAATTCTCAGTTTTTAAGTCATTATGAAGAGACTACCTTTAACACACACACACAAAATACAGGGGTACTGTGATGCCTAAATAACTGGTTATCTCGAATTTTCTCTAACCGTGACATCTGGAAAAAGCTGTGGCTCTACAAAATACCATCTATTGCTAATTCTTTATACAGTTCTAGCACCTCTCACCCTGAAGGACCAGACCCCTTGAACTCTGGCCTGTGACTACCTTCCCATTCTCCCCGAAAGACCACAGTAAATGAGGTTGTCTTAGAGCAGTCCAGCTGTGTGATAGCAGCTGCTGCCTTATGCTCCCCTAAAGGGAGAGTGGGGCCTGTTTTGGGGTGTGATGGGACCAACTGGGTGCAGGCCTTGCATTTTCTTTCACTGCCCTTCACTGTTCTTGTAGAGGTGGCCCTGCAGAAGAGGGTCCCAAAGGATGCAGCATCTGATGGAGTGAAAATTTGTGCACAATTCAGAGCAAGTACCAGTTTACAATAACCTCTAGTAAAGAGGAATTGTATGTATTGGAGAATAAAACAACTAATTGGGTCTGTGTCAGGGTGCTTTAGTACCAACAATAAAATTTGGCCAAAGAAATGAAGCTCACACCTTTCTGCTGCACACAAATAAACCAATATTTCCTAGGGATCTTTCACAACCAGTGTTGGTGAGGATTTATCACACATAATGTCCAAACCTGAATGCACCTGGCCCCGGTATGGGATCCTTGGTGATTGTTTTGGGGGGTTTGGGTGTTTTTTTTAATATTCCATTTTCAGCTGGAAATTACTGATGTGACCAAAGTCCGATTCCTTTCAGCAGTTTCTCCCTTCCTCCCCCCACCTTTTCGCACTCCCTGAGGTCTGACCATCTGGAAATCCTCCTCCACCTCTTCATCATGTGTGAATTTCCACCTAGGGCTGAAAGTGTCACTGTACTAAAGTGTGATGCATTAACACATTGAGGCAGAAAGCAGAGGGGAGTTGGGGATTATAACACTTCATGACCCACTCCGCAGTCGCTCTATGATTTAATCATCTTTATCAGCTTGTATCCTTTTCTTTGTATCCCGTTTTTCCCTGTATCCTTTATTAAAAAATTTCCATAATTAAAAAACCCCCAACACTCTACATAAACACGTAGAGTGCAGAATCTTATATTGAGACTAGGATCGACTGAAAAAGGCAAATGTCTCAAGGAAAACGTGTCTCACTCGAGCAATCTGGGGGACCTAGATCCCTCTTTCACAATGAAGCTGAATAATTATCCATATCTCCTATTGCAAACTTGGGTTTCTTCGTCCCAACTCTCATGCATGTGATCTGAAAAATATATATGTATATCTAAAATATAAGTAGTAATAATGTTATCTTGTACAGAAATGAAACAAACTCTGCAAAACAGATGCCATATTAGTTTATACTTTTGGTAGAGTGGAATGGAAAATTCACTAGTTTGGAAGTCAGTTAGGTACCTAGCCTTCTTCTAACTAAATACTGAGGCTTATTATGCTTCAAATAAATATATATATATGTATTTTGTGGCTTGGTTGCTGTAATCATCTTGGATGTAATAATGTTGCTAGCCTCAGGGCTATATTTATTAAGATTTTAATTTAAAATCTTTCTGTCCTTCAGCATTTAAACAGAGGAAAACCCCATGTGGAGTAGCCAAAAAAAAAAAAAAGTTCATCCTTTTGTTTTTCATGCATTCCCCTCCCCTAGGCCCTCTCTCTCATCTTTTAAGCAAAAAACCCTAGAACAACACACTTTGCTGTTGCAGCTCTGTGCCCTGCTAACACTTCAGTACCTGTGCAGGTTTGTTAGACCCAACGTCTGCTTAACATGATCCGTGTGCTTCTGCTCTTGCCATCTCTGAAATGGTGGTTTGTTTTCTTATCCTGTTATAGTTATAGTATCAGTATATTTCACAGTAATATTTCCACATATTATAATTTATTCTTAATCATGTTCTTGGTAAGTATCTCAACCACAGCTGTAAACACTGAGGGGGCAAGACTATTACTCAGAAATGGCAAACGGCTGTGGAGAAGCTTTAGGGTTATTCTTTGTTAATAAGCTCCCCCACTTCTGAGAAGATCATGGCAGGGAAATAACAGAACAAGAAGACCTGTTTGTAGCCTGGAGAGTGAAAAAGCTGTCACAGTGTAAGTGCTTTTTGAAGAAATGGCAGAGGTTAGCACCCAAGTCGTACAGAGTTTTCAACCCATTTTGTTTTAATCCCACAGCATACTCAGGCACTGACTTGTGACTGATAGATACTGAGCAGGGCAGAAGGTGATTCAGAAATTTCTGTTAATAACCTTCTCCTGTGATTTTGTGTCATAGCACAGGACCTTGCTTGGAGCCAATGTCCATGCAGCAAATGTGGTGGATGAAGCAGTCTGAACATTCTGGCTAGAGGCCTGCAGTGGCTAAATAGCACTGGGCAGATGAGTGTGAGTTGTGTGGGGCAGCTCTCAGCTGGGATAAATCTATAGAGTTCCACTAATTGTGACAGTGCTACTGCTCTGCCCCAGTGGAAGAGCCTCTTTGCTTGAACTGGGGCACTTTGGTGCTCTTACAGGAGTGCCTTGATCCTGGCTCTAGCAGAGTCAATCATATCACAATCATCTTTCAAATCTCACTCTGACATTCTTTTGCAAACAGCTGAACTGCACAACAGTTTTGGTTTAATATAATAAGATTCATGGAAACAAAACTGTGCAATTTAACTATGAACAGATTGAAAATTACTTTTACAAACAGCACCAAAGCCATGCTGTTTGTGTCAAGCTCCATGGAAAAGATGAATTCTTGTATGCCTCTCTTCTTCATTTCAAAGCAACTTACAGAGGACTGAATGCTGTCATCCTAAATTACAGCTAGTAAAAATAGGGTAAAGAAAGAGAAATTCAGGCCTAAGCCCAGGACTTCTAGCTGCAGCCTGTCCACAGGAAGCAGGTATAGACATTTCCTCTACATTGTGCTACCTGCTTGTGGGGGAAAAAAAAAAAAAAAAAAAAAAAAAAAAAAAAAAAAAAAAAAAAAAAGAGTAGCTTATGTTCAGGTACTCATGGAGTGCTACTGATTGTCTGTTGTGACATGACTCGAGTGCTCCATTTCTCTTACAGCACTGCAAAGCTACCAGCCATTTTTTGCTTCTGAGCTTCATTTAAAATTGGAGGGAAACATCTCCATCTTGTCACCACTCACTGATAATCACTGCTTTTCTCAGGACAGCTAATTTTAACATTGCTCCATCCTAAGGTTCATTTTCTAAATCTCTCAGATACATCAGTCATGAGTGGATGTACAGAAGAAAAGCACCCGTGGACTTTTAAATGTGCTGCCTCAGTAAGTAGCGTCTAAATTACAAAAAGTCAAGTTTTAACTATTTTGTTTACCACTTAAATGCAGATTTTATTTTTACCCACTTTGCTACTTTGCAAGCCTTTTGGTGTGAACTTAAACAAACATGAAAATCACGTTCTTTACAGTATGTTAAAAGTGCTTATATGTTAAAAGTGCTCACCACAAAGCAGACACTTCTTTGTTGGGCAACCAGCACAGCTTTTTCATGTTCTCTGTGTGTCCTCACCCGCCCCAACCTATTTAGGTCAATATAAGCAACTTCAGAGGAAGTCACTGCCTGGTTATGAGGCTACGGCTTTGGACTGCAGAGGACAGACTGTGCGAGGAAAACAAGAACACTCTGGGCCGTCAACAAGCAGCAGATAGCTCTTGAATATCACACAGGATATCCACCCAATGGTGTTTGGTCCCTTTACTCTGGAGACTGGAGCAGATCCCTAAGTCAGCCCTTTTGGCAAGGGGACACTGCTGTGTGCAGAGACCTGCCTGAGGCAGAGACCTGACTGCACTGCACCACAGGCACGAGATTCAGCCACGCTTCATTCCCCACAGTGAACCTGGGGCTCAGCTGCAAACTTTCCCAGAGCATGGAGGGGTCACTGAAGAGGATCAATCAGTCAACACATTGCCCATGAAGCACAGCAAGGTAGCTGAAGTGAGGGGCCAGGACTCCAGCCACGCTGAAGCAGGTGCAGTGGGAGCAGGAGGCTGAGGCTGTGAGTATATCCCTGCCACCCTGTCCTGCTGTCCCCATCATGTCCCCCATCCCGCCTGATACTTGTACTGAAAGCTGGCATTCAATAGGTGCTCTTCAAAACCTGTTGAGCATTCTACTATATTTCTCTGTGACTCATCTTTCAGATTCTCATTGTACTTGCTTTAGACAAAGAGTTCCCAGTTTGGTCAGGTCATTTGTTTCTGTGTGCTAAACCCCTCTTTTTCCAAGTGCTGTTCAGAGTAGGACCCTTTCTTTTCGAGAGCAAATCTCTGTTAAACAAACAGTTTTCAATTAAGGAAGCATGGGCAGGAGCAAAGAAGCCAAATTAACCTCTTAGTGTTTTTATTTTTTCATGAGTTAGGTCTAGCTTTGACAGTTCAGAAAATGTCTAGGTCATTCAGAATGGCATTTACCTACCTGATTTTCAATAGGACTTTTCTTTTACACAGAATTATGCTGCTTTTGAAACATCCACTGTCTTTGCCACAGTTGTTCAAGAAGTAATTTTGTGTAGTGAGGAATGAGTCTGATTATGGATACATAATTTCATCTGAAGCTAAAGAATGTAATGAATACAAATTCCAGATAGAGCACAGCACTCCCAGCCTGCCCCTGCATCCGTGTGTCTCAACTTCTCTGTATTTCCTGCAAGATGACAATGGCTACCTTGTAAAAAGCTCTTTCAGATATGAGGCAGAAGTATATACTTCAAGGTCTAGCCTTGAAACTTCTGTGGGATAGCAGTGCTCTTCTGAAGTGCCATTTAAAACAGATTGCGTTTCACTACGTGCAAAAATCCCCCATATAGATGCAGCTATATGAGCAAAAAAAAAAAAAAAAAGTGCTTTTGCCAGTATAGCCTATTTTATTTGGGAAACGCTTGCAGAAAAAAATGCTTGTGCTAGTAAAACTTGTATTTGCTGGTTATCAAAGGAGAAGCATTTCTAGTGCAAATCAGGCCTCTCATATGTGAAGCTTTTATTCAGTTCAGCCATCAGTACAGTAGAGAAAATCCTACCTCAAAGGGATTGGTAAGGTTACCTAATAGATATTATTAATGGTTTAAGAGCATAAAAGGTACTTTAGCTAAAGGTGAAGGGCTAGATCCTTTGCTAATGTAAATTGTTCATGATCCCACAGAGGGCCTGGTGGAAACACAGAGCACTGAGGGAGCTCCCCTGTGCCATCGCTGCCTGCTCAGTTTCTAGCTCAGGGCTGCAATGACAGGCCTCTCCAAGAGTGACTTCTGCATCCTTACCCCTAAGAAAAAAATGCATAAGCAAATATCTAGGTTATAAAGGAAGAAAGAGTTGTATCTAGGAAGACCCTGTCTGAGCAGGGAGGTTGGATCAGATGACCCCATAGGTGATCCTTTCCAACCTGACCTGTTCCATGATTCTGTAGCAGTTGGATGTCTCGGGAACATGTCGATTTACACTGCCTGAGGATCTCAGTTTATACTGTTTTCATTATACTACTAGCTTTTTATAGGCATCAGATTCCAGTCATGAGACTTGATGATTCCACAGAAAATACCCTCCGACGCTGTACTTTCTCACAGCAGGGCTCCCTGGCTAATCGTGTGCTTGCCCGTCAAGCACAAATCCCAGCCATTTCCTTCCCAGTTTTCCCCTGCATTTAATGTATGGAAAAGCATGACCCTGAATCAGATGAATAGCAGCCGGTTTGAGAAGGTGTGTGTGAAAATGTATCCTCACGCAGATGAGCTCAGAACAAATAGAATAGAGGGGAGGAGGGGAAGAGAGCCGAGTGGGGGGAATGTGAAGCTACCCTTTCCCTGATGGTTCAGCCACTGTGTGTAAGCAACAAGTTCATGCCCAAGGGAAAAAACTGAAAGATGAGGAAATCTGAAAATTAACAGAGCTTTATGGCTCAATCAATAGGCCATGCTCCCTGGGCAGGATTAGAAATCAGATGGCACATTTCTTTCTGTTAACCCTGTTTGCTCTCCCTGAAGGCTCTTCTGCCTGAAAGCATATGAGGTTTGATTAAGTTCTTCTCTAGGAGGAAGCCAGAGAAAGTCCATTGTGTGAGAACTGCCTCCAGAATGCTGTGTTGGACACACTTTAAATAACAATAGAGGTTATTAGCGTCTCAGTTTGTTAGTAATTGTGAGAAGATAAGTCTTCCCAATATCTGAATATGCAAAATTGCTTTGGCTAACTGAGAAAGAGAGGTGGGGGAAAAAAAAGCAAAAGCCAGAACATGCCACTACAGCGAGTAACAGGGATGATTAAAAATATCCACATGTAAAAAAGAAAACCTCTACCTTGTTTTACTGCTAGAAATACCTTCCCAGATTTGTTATCCCCATCAAGTCCATGGTATTTTCCCTCTTTGGCATTTCATTTTCACTGGGGCACTGAAATGGTTTTTTTCCAAACGGAGACGGACTGTGTTTGCACCTATTTCTTGTTTGACAGTGACCTCTATGAACCAGTCATCACTGCTCTGCCTGTTGTTTTCTTGTTAGCTCTTTGCTGTCAAATTAATTACTGTGAAGTACTAAGCTTGTTGCATTCACGTGCTCTTATTAGCTCACAGGATGTCAGAGTGATTGGATTTTTAGCATTATTTCTTTTTTTACATTCCAGGCTTTCCATTCAAAACCTGTTACTGGCAGAGAGGAAATACTGTACCTAATTCTGATCTCTCATCAGGGTAGCTCCAGTGATGCTGAGGATTTACAAAGTTGTATATACAATTAGACTTTGTTTACATTAAACCCAACATGAAAAATTAGAGTGGGTTTGCAATGTGACTTTGAAGCACAGCATTAAATGTCTTTCCTTTTGCAGTATAGAACAAGAAAGAAAATATTTATGATGACAATAGCATTCGTCCCCTCATTCTTAAATCAGAGTAATGAGCTGATCCTCCACTTGACCCTCTTCACACTCCTGAGTTGCTTGCATTAGTGACAGCTAACAGCGCTCACACGAGTGCAGTCCAGCGATCTATGGTAAGTTTTATTCTTTTCTTCTTCTACAAAATGAAACGAGCAGAAGGGACTTCTTTGCTGTCATGCTTGAAATTTGTGTGTCCTGCATCTGCCCCTTGAAAAGCACCATCTGGCTCGGTGAAAAAGATGAAGGTCTTGAGAGTTGTCTTCGTTCCTGAAGGTAGATTTTTCTGTTATT